>JAODLM010000099.1:0-124878 GCA_036937905.1 Salvia rosmarinus
TTTGCGTTTTGAAAATGGGCGCTTGATGGCGGTATGACCCCTGCTTTCCTATAAATAGAGGGCTAGGGCCTTCATTTTCAACGTTCATTTCCTTCGCTCTCTGTGTTTACGGATGAGCCGAGCAGCTCTGTGTCTGCCTTGAGAGCCTGGAGAAGTGGGGATCGGCCGGGAGGCTCGGCGGCGCCATTCTACCGCCGCCGCCACCACCGCCAATCACCCTCCCAGTAGCCCATTTTTCCATTTTTCGTCATTTTCTTGTTTTGATTCCACCTTTTAGTAGATAGCATAGCATAGAACTCGGGTTTCTAAAGGGACGAGGCGAGAAAACGGCCGGAGGCCGGACAATTTGGCCATTATCGCCGCCGCCCATTGTCGTGGCCGCCGTGAGCTGTGGCCGCCGATTTGGTGGCCACCGAGCCACCCTTTGGCTATGGGTCCTTTAGGTTTTGAGTTCCGGGCTATGAATTCTACTAAAGTACCGATTCCATTTTTCTGTTTTTTGCGTTTCTGCATGTCGGGATGTTTTCCGTTGCTTCGAGTTTTCTAAAGGAAGTACATGTCTGGGTTATCCATTTTCAACATAGTTTGTCATTCCATGTTCGTCGTTATGCATATTGCTTATGTTTCCATTTTCATGCATCGATTTTGGATGGTTTATCCTAGATCTAAGGATAGGCATCGATTTTTGAAGCTTCTTCGCTGCTAAGATTTGAGTCAACTTGCATGCATGTATATTTTGAAAGTACCCTATTATAGGTCTTAATGCCCTGAATATATTTCCCTTCTGCATCGAGTTGATTTGAAAACCCGGAGAGTGCCAAATGTGGGTTTAGAAAGTCGAAAACCCTCGTTTTGCTTCGATCTTCGTTTGGATCACGTTGTTGCTTTGCTTTGTGGGATGTGACCCCAAAAGTTGTTCCATCTTGTTACCAGGTACCTACCAGTGCGATCGGTGAAGTCATTGGATCTGTGGATATCTCCCGGTTAACGTTTTCGTCTGTTCAGGTTGGGTTATATATGCTTATTTTGAGTTATTTACTCTGATATTTCAAAAATAAAACATGTGCGCCGTAAAATGTTTTGGTGAAGTTATTACTGTTCTCTGATCCGAGATGTGGTTCTATTGTGATTGTGCACGGATCTCTATTCGGTGGGTTGATCACCATCTTGAGTATTGATCGTAAGGGGATAGACCCCGAACACGTGGTTATGGTTACGAAGGGATAGACCCGGAAGTCCACACGAAATGGTAATTAGGTGGTTATGGTTTCGACGTGATTTGACCCCTGAAGTCCACACCGAGTTAGCCGGCTGGATACGTTTCGGGCATGGGCTGACTGGATATGTTCCGGGCTGAATGAGATGTGATGGGCTGGCGGGATACGTTCCGAGTCGTGGTTCTATGGTTCTATGATGAGAACAACAGTAATAACGGATCAGGTATCGAAAAACGAAAAATCTATTTTGCTTACTTAGAAGTGGATTTACGTTTTAAAACCTTCTAAGGTAAGTGCTCTGAACACGGCATCATGATTTTTGATTTATGATAAAAACCCCAACTGAGTGCGCTAGTACTCACCCTAAACTATTTTTAAAATCTTTTCACAGATGGAGGAGGGCTGGACGGGCGACGCTGAGGGGTTGAGCTGCTGGTTCTTCATGCTATACTTCCGCGATGTTGTGCTATATATATATGTACTCTGATGTTGATGTATTCTTGTCCCTTATTTTGCTTTCTGATTAGGAACAAGGTTCGTTATGTTATTATTCTGTGAGTCTCGATATGAGCATGCTATGTGGTCGACCGGTCTAGTCAACAGGGTGTAATGCTATTTTGCTTTCTTGCATTACTTATAATAAATCATGTTTACGTTCATTGATGTTATGGTGTCGATATAATTCTGTTGGTGGATTGTTTGCTTACCCCTACCCTTCAGGATATGTCCTAGTTATAGAGGAGATGCTGCCCGATTTTATGATCGTATCTTCTTATTATGTATGCTTTATGTATCATCCCCCTTCTTCCCCGCTTCTTAACCCCCACCCCTAATCACACCCGACATCCGTGCCTTCCTTCGGGAATTGGGGCGTGACATAAACAATGATATACTACGGTAACAAATAAAAGTAAATAATATTCTTCTTACAAATTTTAGAAATATATATCTTATACATAACATTTATTATTGAATTAGTAAGAACTTCATTGTCACTGTTTTGCATGTTTTTGGTTATGTTTTTCCTTTTTCGTTCTAGACGATTTGATTCCTTTTAGTTATATTTGAATATCTTTTATTGGAATCATGTTCGTTTGTGTTCTGTGTAGGGAATGATAGTGTTTCAACCGTTTCGTGCATAAAGAGCGCACCCAAGCGCCGGACTCGTCGTAGCCGGCGTTAGGTGCGCATCGCTTCACTGGCATCAAATAGAAGGCCCGCGTCCGGTGGGCTTGCGTCCGGCACTGGGTTCGCTTCCGAGAGCGCTCGCGTTCGGCGCTTGGCTCGCGTCCGATGCTGGACGCGCAATGCATATATTGTTCTTTATTTCTTTGAATTGGGATTCAAGATTATTGTACGGATTATTGCTATTGAATTTCTATTCCGAAGCTTTAGTTCATCGTTCGTTCTTTTTCGTAAGTTTTCTTCATCGTTTTCTTTCGTGTTCTCGTATTTCTTGATATTGATTTCTATGCTTTGGTGATGTTTAATATTGATGTTTGCTTAATTAATCTTATCTTCTATTTAATCTATTCGATTCATGTCTAGGGTTTATCGTGTCGATTCCATATTCTTCAATCTAGGGTTTAATTTTTGTCTAGGTAATTTATCTGCTTTGTTAATTTTCGCCTAGTTAATTCGTCTTTCTTTTATTTAATAATTTCTGGCCTAGGTAATCTATTGTTTTAAGGTGATGATCAAACAATCCTTTGTAATTAGAGTGTTTAGGAATTTAATTTTTTTCGTGTGGTAACTTAGTAACGCCCTGTTAAGTTTTCCTTGAGAGACGACTCGGATTAACTTGCTCGCTAGAACGACCTCGTTAGATTACGAGGGATTTTATTAGTGATCTTTTAAGTCCAACAAATTTTGGCGCCGTTGCCGGGAAAAACTTTATGCGTTTTCTTAAGATTACATGTTTTTCGTTTTTATTCTTCTCCTTGCCTTTCTTATTTTGTTCCGTAGTTGCGTTTGATCTCGTTTGTTGAGTGTTGTGTATGCAGGGACGCCGAAGTCTAATTCCTAGATTGGCATCCCCGTTGAAGTATACTCGCAAGCCAAGGAAACCGCGACTGCCTATTGTGGCGGAGTTTGATCACTCCGATTGTGATAGCATTTGTGAGGACAGTCCTCTCATTCTTGAAGGAGAGGGGTCTTTTGTGGAAGGACAAGGAGGATTCACTACCATCAGGAATTCATTGTTTGAAGAATCCCCACCGAGGACCATGGGTGACCGAAGAAACAATAACCACGACAATGTAAACAACAATCATGACGCGAACGCTGCCCCTCGCCTGATGGGGGATTACTTCCGCCCTAAGATAGGGGAGACCACAAACCCTATTGTGTTGTGCCCCGCGGCATGTGGGTATGAGTTGAAGCCAAACCATTTCAACCTCATTCCCACTTTTCATGGCATGGCGAATGAGGATGCCTTAAGCTTCATCAGAGATTACAATCAAGTGGTGCAATTGTTCCCTTTGTTTGGCCTAAATGAGGAACAGTTGAAGATGCGCTATTTCTCTTATGCTCTTAAAGATAAAGCCAAGTCTTGGCTTATGAGCTTTCCCACCGACTCTTTGACAAATTGGAACAATGTGGTGGAGCAATTCATGTTGAGGTTCTATCCGCAACAGAAGACCAAGGATCTTCGATCCAAGATTATGACGTTCAAGCAGGAACTGGATGAGCCGTTTCATGAAGCAAGAGAAAGATTCAAAGAGCTTCAGAGGCAATGCCCGCATCACTTCTCCCGTTGGTTCTCTTGTGCGAATTCTTCTATGACAGGATCCTTAAATCCGATCAGGAAAAAGCTGACGACGCGGCAGGGGGCAACATAGCTCATATCATAGCCGAGGCTCTAGACGAGATCTTTGATATCAGGGCGAGCAACTCCCTCCAGAAGGCATCTAGTACACGCCGGTTTTCTGTCAATTCCGTGGAGACAGGATCAGAATTAACGAGGCATATGGCACAACTTATGAGGGAAATGAATGAGATGAAGATGAAGCAGACTGAGTTCCATTCACCTTCCCAGGAGTTCGCTGCACCTCCTCAGGAATTTGCCGCACCTCCTCAGGATTTCTCTATGCATCCTTGTGGAATTTGCATGGAAATGGGACATACAACAGATATTTGTCCAAATATGGGAGCACCCGTCTATGAAGGCGGAGTTGAAGCTTACGCTATGCAAGGCTTTCCGCCTCGGCAGCCTTATGAGCCGAGGCCGACTTATGAGCAAACTCAACCGCAGTACAACTCGAGATGGAAGAATCAGAGCCAAGGTCAGGGTTCGGGTTCAAACCCACAAACTCGACGCCTCCCGCTGCAAGAGTACCGTACCACACAAGAAGCCGTCGCGGCAGTACACAGCAAGAAGTATCCATGAAGCAGCAAGCTTATGGTCAGCAGTATCAGTATCCACATCAGTCATATCGACAGCCGTCTTAGCCACAGTATCCTTACCAGCAGCAGCAGCCTCCGCCGCAGCAGTACCCTTACCCACAGCAGCAGCCTCCACCGCAGTAGTACCCTCAACAGCCTCTGCCGCAGCAACAGTTTCCACACGGTCCCCGCAATCTCAACAGATTCATGCTGAGGATCCTCTCGTCACCTACATCGCTAAGAACAATCAGAGGATCGACAGTACTGAGGCGACGATGAGGCGTCTCGAGGACACTATGGGTCAGATTGCCACTTCTATTAATGAGATGCGGCAGCAGAGTGAGAGGAACAAGTTACCCGGACAAACTCATCAAGCTCATGCCGTGACGGTTCTCCGAAGTGGAAAGGTCATCTATAACCAGGTGACTATTCCCATGCCTTCACAAGCACCCACAGTCGACGTTGAGCAACCTCATGTTGAAGAAGAGGTTCTCGAGAAGAAAGATGAGAGTGAGTTGCACAAAGCCGTCAATCCTTATGTTCCACCGGGACAATCTGCAAAGGCATTGTTCAAGCCCCGGGTCCCTTATCCCCATCGGTTGACGAATGCCAAGCAGGACCAACAATTCAGCGATTTCTATAAGTTGCTATCTCAAGTACACGTCAACTTGCCTCTGCTGGACGTCATCCGGCTGTCGCCTATGTTAAATTCTTTAAGGAGCTCGCTCCAAGAAGAGGCTGGGAGACATTCTAATGTGGTCGCGTCTCCGAGACGGCTAATTCGATCATGCAACTTCTTCTTCCACCCAAGCTTCGCGATCCGTAGCTTTATCATTAAGATTACTATGGGAATGGGAAAGAGGCCTTAGGTATGCTTGATTTGGGGCGGAATTAATTTGATGCCTTATTCTATCTTTCAAGAATTAGGTCGTAAGGAGTTGAAACCCACTGGCATGACCCTTCAATTAGCTGATAGATCTATGAGATACCCCAAGAGAGTAGTGGAAAATGTTATGGTTAATGTGGGGGGTTTAATAATTTTGATGGATTTTGTGGTCTTGGAAGTCGGTGATGTGCGGGAGGATGGTAGGTCTCACACTGTTCTCCTAGGTAGACCGTTTATGGCCACCACTAATACAATGATAGATATTAAGAGTGGCCTTATCAAGATGACTGTTCTGGGGACTACAGTTACATTTTCTTTTAGAGACAGCCTTAATGCTCCTATTGCTCATTATATTGATGGTTGTGCCTTTGTTGATGCTAATGAGCCCTTGGTCGAGAATGTATTTTTGCAGGCACACACAGTTGAAGAGGTTTTCATGGGATCAGCCGACGAGCAAGAATTAGCACGTGAGCTGGCAAACTTTCCCGAGTCACCTGTTGAACTCAAGGAGCTTCCAACGCATTTGAAGTACGTGTTCCTAGAGGAAGGAAAAGCCAAGCCAGTGATCATCTCCTCGACTTTGGCTCGGTATGAGGAAGATGCATTGATTGGTGTGTTGAAGAGGAATAAGCTCGCTTTCGGGTGGAGTTTGGCTGACATACGTGGTATTAATCCCGCCACGTGCATGCATCGCATCACCTTGGAAGACGGAGCTCGTCCGACGTGAGATGGTCAAAGGAGGTTGAATCCGGTGATCTCTGAAGTAGTGAAAAAAGAGATCTAAAAACTCCTAGGCGAAGGTCTCATCTTTCCTGTAACCGATAGTGAATGGGTGAGCCCCGTGCATGTAGTGACGAAGAAAGGAGGCATCACTGTAACTGAGAATAGCAAGGGGGAGTTGGTGCCGATCCGAGCCACCACGGGATGGCGCATGTGCATTGACTACCGGAAGCTGAATGCCGCCACCAAAAAGGATCACTTCCCTCTACCTTTCATTGATAAAATGCTTGATAGGTTAGCCGGACACGATTTCTATTTCTTTCTTGACGGTTTATCTGGTTATTATCAGGTTGCCATAGCTTCGGAGGACCAATCCAAGACGGCGTTCACGAGCCCGCATGGGACATTTGCTTACCGCCGTATGCCGTTTGGCCTTTGCAATGCACCTGGAACCTTCCAACGGTGTATGATGTCCATCTTCTCGGAAATGATCGGCGACTACATGGAGGTATTTATGGATGACTTTTCTGTCTTTGGCTCCTCGTTTGATGACTGTTTGGCTAAAATTGATCATGTGCTTAATAGATGTGTCGAGAGTCATTTAACTTTGAGTTGGGAAAAGAGTCATTTCATGGTTAAGAGTGGTATAGTGCTTGGGCACTTGGTTTCTCATGAAGGGATTGGGGTCGATAGGGCTAAGATTGATGTTATAGGAAAATTGCCCCCACATGTTGACGTTAAGGGGATTAGGAGTTTCTTAGGGCATCCGGGTTTCTACCGTAGGTTTATTAAGGATTTTTCGAAAATCTCTCAACCCTTGTGTCGTTTGCTTGCCCAAGATGTGCCTTTTGTGTTTGATCATGATTGTATGCATGCTTTCTCTGTTTTGAAAGAAAAGTTGACTAGTGCCCCCGTGGTTGTAGCCCCGAACTGGAATGAACATTTTGAAATCATGTGTGATGCTAGCAATCATGCTGTAGGGGTTGTTTTAGGTCAACGTGTTGATAAGATGCTCCGTGTAATTTACTATGCTAGTTCTACCTTGAATCATGCACAGGTGAATTACACGACCACTGAAAAAGAAATGTTAGCTGTGGTATTTGCTTTAGAAAAATTTCGCCCTTATATCATAGGTTCTAAAGTGATTTTCCATAGTGACCATGCAGCTTTAAAGTACTTGTTAACCAAACCTCAAGCCAAGCCTAGGTTGATCCGTTGGGTTCTTCTCCTTCAAGAATTCGACTTAGAGATTAAGGATAGGAAAGAGAGTGAGAATTGTGTGGCTGACCATTTGTCTCGTCTTCAATCCCCAAAGTGTTAGACTCTTGCATGAGACTGTTGCTAATGATTTTCCTTATGAAAATGCTTTTGCGGTCTCATCTTCCCTGTGGTTCGCTGACATTGTGAATTATCTTGCTTGTGGGGAGATGAGACCTGATCTAACCTTTCAGGAAAGGAAGCGTTTTCTAACCTTGTGCAGGCAATATTTCTGGGACGAGCCATATCTGTTCAAATTCGGAAAGGATGATGTGATCCATCGATGTGTACCTAAGGAAGAGCAATCCCAAGTGTTGGAAAGATGCCACAATGGTGATTATAGAGGACATTTCAGTGGACAAAGCACTGCTTTCAAGGTCCTCCAATCGGGATTCTACTGGCCATCATTGTTCAAGGACACACAAGTGTTCTATCGTGCTTGTGACCGATGCCAGCAACGCACAGGATCTATAGGTGCTCGGAATGAGATGCCTTCAATAATATTCTTGTGGTAGAAATTTTTGATGTGTGGGGAATTGATTTTATGGGACCTTTCCCTAAGTCTTTTGGTTTTGAATATATTCTGCTTGCTGTTGACTACGTGTCCAAGTGGGTCGAGGCTATCCCCATTAGGACATGTGATTCTTATATCGTTTTGAAGTTTGTGCAGGAGAATATACTTTGTAGGTTTGGTTTTCCCAAAGCAATCATTAGTGATGGGGGAAAACATTTTTGCAACAAGTTGTTCGAGAAGTTGATGAAAAGAGTGGGATTAACCACAGGGTGGCGACGCCTTACCACCCACAGACATCGGGACAAGCCGAGACTAGCAATCGGCAAATCAAGGGGATTCTAGAGAAAATGGTCCAACCTTCTCGAAAGGATTGGTCTACCAAACTACCCGATGCACTATAGGCGTACCGCACAACATATAAAAGCATTCTTGGGATGAGTCCTTATCGTTTGGTGTTTGGGAAGGCGTGTCATCTTCCGGTGGAGATTGAGCACAAGGCCTTGTGGGCCATTAAAACCATTTATTTGGAGATGCAAGATGCTTCCCAGCGCAGGATGTTACAACTCTCGGAGCTTGAAGAATTCTGTAATGAGGCATACGACAATGCCCGAATTTACAAGGAAAAGGTGAAGGCCCTCCACGACAAGCACATTGTGCAAAAGGATTTGAAGCCCGGAATGAAGGTCTTTTTGTTCAATTCTCGACTGAAGCTCTTTCCCGGGAAGTTGAAATCTCATTGGAGTGGCCTGTACACTATCAAGGAGGTGAAGACGTATGGCTCGGTTGTTCTGATTAAAGAAGGTTCAGAGGAATCGTTCGAGGTCAATGGACAACATGTAAAGCTCTATGTAGAATAGGGCCTGACCTCCGAGACAGTGGAGTCTATTTACGTTGCTGACCCCCCATTATCATGATCTATTCTCGTCAAGCTAATGATAGTAAACAAGCGCTTCGTGGGAGGCAACCCACGTTTCTTTCTGTTTCGTTCGTCTTTTCTTTCCGTTTTGTTTTTGTTTGTGTTTTGATCTTTTTGTGGTTTTGTGTGGTGCAGGATGAGGAGTTATTTTATCTAGATTTGGAATATGGATCGTAACCCGGCGCTGTGCCATTTCGAATTCACGTCCAGGGAGGTACCCCAGGCGCCGGACGCACCCAAACCGGCGCTGGGGTGCGAATCAAAATTGGGCGTAGAGGACCCAGTAGCGGATGCACCCAAACCGATCTTTGAGTGCGAATAAAATCAGCATAGAAGGCGACCCCCACGGACGCGATTTAAACCGGTGGGTCCATAAAAAAATAAAAAAATAAAATAATAATAGTAATAATAATAATATATATTTATATATATATTTACGTGAGTTAGGGTTTGCTAACTCTTTCTTCTATTCTCTCTTTCAGCGCCGCTCTCTCCTAGCCAAGCTCGCGTCCGACATTTCAAGTTCCGTCCGGCGCCTTCTCTCCCTCTAGCGCCAGCTCTTCCGTCCGGCGCTTTCGCTGAAGTGTCGCGTGTCTCGCGCTCATTTCTTCCTTCCGTCGGCGCTTCAGATCCGTTCGACGTTCCCGTCGCTAGCTTCCGCTCCTCCGTCCGGCGTTTCTACCAGTCCGGCGCTTCCCTTCTCCCGCTTCACCCTTCCAGTCGGCGCTACCTTCCGGTGCTTGCCTCCGCACCCAATGCCCGACCTTGCCCAGCGTCGCACTCCCGTGGCCCCTTCTCCGTCCTGCGCTACCACTCCAGCGCCGCGCGCCGTACCCCAGCGCTCGCCTAGCTCCGTCCGGCGCTACCTCTCCAGCGCCGCGCGCTGCGCCCCAGCGCCTGATTCTTCTCCGTCCAGTGCCCCAAAGACGCTTCGCTAGCTCGTCCGGTGCTACCTAGCATCGCACGCGGCTCAAAGACCTCCTTGTCTTCGTCCGGCATTTCGCCCATCGCCGCGCACCTCGCGCCCAACGGCCTCCTCGCCACCCCGTGTCTGCTCCAGTGCTCAGCATCCGTTCAAAATTATGTGCCCTCTCGTACCTATATCAATATGGTTCGGACTAAGAATGCTGCCGGATCCAGTTTGCATCATCCTCGAGACGACGATGTTCCTATGGAGGAACCAGTGGAGGACATCAGCATTATGTACTCAGCCACGTTTCCTATCTATAATTCGGTGGAAGGTACACATTATAGACGATTTGCATTTCAAGATATTACTCATCCGCGTCAATTCAATTGACAATTGATGCAAAGTTTAGGACTTGAGGATAGAGTAAAGAAATATTTAAAGAATTTAGGATTGATGCAATATGCTATGATGGACTTTCCTGGTTTCTCTCATTTGTTGATTGAATTTTATTGCACGATGAATATTGATGATGAATCCGGTACCTTGACCTGTCGTCTGTTGGGGTAAGAATATGCTGTCACACCTCGTATTATGAAGGGGGTGTTTGGATTTCCTACTTCAGGTGCATGTGGTGTACCCCGTTCATTCAATGTCAGAGAGGCTTGGCAGGAATTATTAGGGTTTAATAACTGGTCGTCTGTTGGAATGCCAAGTGGATTTATCAAGGATTCAGCATTGGCAATGGTCCATAAATTTATAGCATTGAATGTTTTTGGAAATGAGCAGGCCAACAAGGTTAATACTGTTGAGGTCTTCTTGCTCACTTGCGGTAAAGAAGACAAAGGTCTCACCGACATTCTTCATTTAGGAGCACTAGCGGCTGGTTCACCGACGTAAGAAATGTCGGCCGACCCTGTGTCAAATTCCTACTGGTCTAGCCCTCCATTTAGGGATTATTAATATCGACGGACGCCATATTCCTGGGCAAGATTTGATAAGACTTAAGATGATTGATCTTAATGAGCTTCGAGACGCCCCTTTTGCATATAACGAGACTACTATTGTACCTCATAATATGAGGAATTGCGTGAAGAGATATGTGCATGCGCAGCTCGCAGAAGCTTAAGCAGCAGATGCATGACATCTCATGCGCCTTCGGGCGATATGGCCATTTTTGACACTACCATTGCATCCGAAGATGAGGGTGACGAGGCAAGAGAGGATACTGAGCCGGTTCAGAGCAACGCCGATCCCAACCACCCATAGTTCCCTTCACAGCATGGTGCATCAGGGCAAGGATACAACTTCATTCGTGAAGAGTTGGGCCAGTTTAGGAGTGAGTTAGCCGGCCACTTGACAGAGTTTCGCCAAGATATCTACACTCGATTTCATCAGCAAAATCAACGTCTTGACGAAGCGTAATCGGTTGTGGCATGAGCGTAACCGGTACGGAATGAATATAATCAGCAGATGATTGAGCAGAATCAGCGCATGGCTGCTCTTGAGGCTCAGTGGAACGCTTGGACTATATTTCATGGCGCTCCTCCTCCACCACCGCCATCTGCCCAATAATGATTCTTCACTATTGGAGTGTATGTGTTTTTCTGTTTTTGTGTACGTCGTTTTGTTTTTGTTGTTTTGCCTATTTTTATTTGCTATTTTTGTAGGTTTTGTTTCATGCTTGATTCCTCGCCGTTCCGTTTCTTCGCTTTCAGGGAAGTCGCCTCTACCTATCTCTTATATATTTATCTGCAATGAGGACCTTGCCTATTTTAAGTGTGGGGGGTTTCATTTTCTGTTTTGGTTGTGTTTTGTCGTTTCTTGACTTTTTGTTTGGATTAGAGAGGATTTTATTTTCTTGAAATCAATGGTGCATGAAGAATTATGCTTTAAGTTGAATTAATTGTGTTTTGATCTGAATTTCTTTGCGTCTTGGTATATGGTTTTTGGTGTGATGGAACTTAGGTGTCAATTTGAACTGTGGGACATAATTAGGAAGTTGTGATTAGACAATGCGTGTGATCGGTGGTCATATACTTCGTACATGGAACCCTTTTCTTGTATGATTTTTTCAAAAAAAAAAATGAAAAGAAAAGAAAAGAAAAAGAAAATCATTGTTGTGAAATAAGTGGAGTTAAAATTCGAATAAGGGGCTCTACCCCTTTTGCGTGTGTTGTCTCTCGAATGGAGACTCTACGCGATGGGTATAGATATCTACGTTAGGATACTCGGGTGTACAACTTGAAGATTTCACCTAACGATTATTGTCCTATAATCGGTTTTAAGTTCCACATGTTTTATTTATTTGTATCATTGGGATATCTTATATGAAAGGGAACCATATGAGTTGTATATTGATTTCTGAAATCATGTTGAGTCAAAGCACAACTATTCTATGATAAGTCACATGTTTGGATTGATGAATGAGGATCATTATATTGAGAATTGTATTATTGAGATGCATTGAAAGGATGTGAAAATGTGATTGATTCTATTTGAAGTATTGATTCTATGTGTACCATTCTTTTCAAGAAACTAAAATTTGCTCGAGGAAAAGCAAAGAGTTAAGTGTGGGGGTGTTGTTTTGCATGTTTTTGGTTATGTTTTTCCTTTTTTGTTCTATACGATTTGATTCCTTTTTAGTTATATTTGAACATCTTTTATTGGAATCATGTTCGTTTGTGTTCGGTGTAGGGAATGATAACATTTCAACCGTTTCATGCATAAAGAGCGCACCCAAGCGCCGGACTCGGCGTAGCCGGCGCTGGGTACGCATCGCTTCGCTGGCATCAAAGAGAAGGCCCGCGTCCGGGCTAAACTAATAAAGCGATAAATCTAAACCAGGGGTTGTCAATCCCTAGTTGAACTATGAAAGCGATAAATCAAAGCGATAAACAAAAGCATATGCAATCATATTATTCATAGGGTTTGTCAATCCCTAATCTAAATCTAATTGCAAATAAACGAAAGCAGTAAATCATTACGCAATATAAATCAACGGAACATGAAAATCCAATCCTTCGTCACTATGAATTCAATTCACAAGAATCACAAAATAATAAACTGTAAATTGATTCCAGAAGAACAAAGAAATCCCAAGCATAACTTGATAAACTAACATTCGATGAAAACAAAGAACAAAAATTAAAGCTAACAATTATCTGTGTTGTGTTGCCCGAAGAAATCTGGAAGAGCTCAAGAACAATGGTGAAAAGAAGCCTGACTGCTTGGAGAAAAACCAAAACTCCCGAAGACGCCTTTAACCTAAGCGTGTATATATATATAAATAAAAAGTGGAGCCGTTCATAATGAGCGAGTTGAAAACGCTCGACTTCAAAGTGAGCGTCGGTTACGTGTGCGCGCGGTTCAGAAAGGCTTCGGAGAAGGGTGAGCGCCGGTGGAGACTCAGATCCGCTGGAGGGTGAGCTGGACTGGAGCGGGCACTCATGCTGAGCACCGAGGGAGGCAACGCGTGCCCAGCTTCGCGGGAGAAGGCCTGGCGGCCCGCCACGACGGCGGTCTTGGGAGCGGGCAAGAATGCGCGCCGGGGCGAGAGGCGAGGCGTCGACGCGGTATTTGGGGCGACGCTGGATTCCGATGCCGCCGGATGGGATGCGAGTGAAATTTGTCGAGGCATCGGCCGAGGAGGGCGCAGCGAGCTAAGCGGCGTTGGGCGTTGCATCGAGGCGTGCGCCGGCTGGCCTTGAGCGCCGGAGGATAATTGACGCAGCTCAGACCAGCCGGCGCTGGTGGCAAGTGGCTGGGCGCTGGTGTGGTGCGGCGGCGGGCGGCGTGGCGGGCGCTCGTGCACGCTGGCGCTCGTCTGCACGCACGCAGCGCGATTCGACGTTTGGCTCCGTTCTCTCGTCCGAACTCCGATTTACGAACCGTTTGTGCCTACGAACTCCTGTCGAAATGCTCTTCAATAATATATGATCCTTGGCAGATCCAATTCATCCTATTTTATGCCGTTTTCCTACAAAACATCGAGACGAACGAAGTAAGTCCGAATCGATAAATATTAATCGAACCAAAGGCATAAATAGGACAAACCATAGAAAATGACATGTAAAACAATACCAAGAATCATCACAAAATCATACCAAACACTGGGCTTGCCCGGGCTGGGTTTCATCCGGCTGGGACGCGCAATGCATTATTAGTTTTACTGGAGACATTTTCAAGAATCGCCCCGAGACGTCCGGCTCTGCGCTCAAGTGAAATTTGTCCAGACTCATCGCGTCCGATGCTTCAAGGCGTCCGCGCCGCCCCGCCGGATAGTTGACGATTGTTCCAAGTAATTCTATATATTGTTCATTTTTTAGTTTTTTCTTTCGAATCCGATTGAATTCATATATTGATTGAATTGGAATTCAAGATTATTATGCGGATTATTGCTATTGAATTTCTATTGTGAAGCTTTAGTTCATCGTTCGTTCTTTTTCGTATATTTTCTTCATCGTTTTCTTTCGTGTTCTCGTATTTCTTGATATTGATTTCTATACTTTGGTGATGTTTAATATTGATGTTTGCTTAATTAATCTTATCTTCTATTTAATCTATTCGATTCATGTCTAGGGTTTATCGTGTCGATTCTATGTTCTTCAATCTAGGGTTTAATTTTTGTCTAGGTAATTTATCTGCTTTGTTAATTTTCGCCTAGTTAATTCGTCTTTCTTTTATTTAATAATTTCTCGCCTAGGTAATCTATTGTTTTAAGGTGATGATCAAACAATCCTTTGTGATTAGAGTGTTTAGGAATTTAATTGTTTTCGTGTGATAACTTAGTAACACCCTGTTAAGTTTTCCTTGAGATACGACTCGGATTAACTTGCTCGCTAGAACGACCTCGTTAGATTGCGTGGGATTTTATTAGTGATCTTTTAAGTCCAACAGTCACCACATATTGTAATATTGAAGAACATATTCGGTTTTGTAAGTAGTTATATTATGATATTGATCCAAAGACACACCACAATGTTTTCGGTTTTGTAAGTAGTAAGAACTTCATTGTCACAACTTTTTGCTTGATTTAATTTGCTTTAAATAATTTACGTTTGATTTGTGAATATTTATCATGCTCGATTTTGTGTTGGACTTGAGGGAGTCCGTAGTTGCACCCCTAGCTAGAAAACGAACTTCATAATTTATTTTAGGGCATTCAAATATTACTACAAAGATAAAATAACAACAACAACAACAACAATAATAATAGTATGGGCAAAGTAATAAAATAAATTTTGGGCTTATATAATTGTCAAATTATATTATTTATCCTCAAATTACGCCTTGTAGAACATTAACTTGTTGAGTCCTAGTTTTATTTTATATTTATCTAGGATTAAGATTTAATTAACAAGAGTTCAAGTAGGATTATGACTTAATTAGGTTTTTATTTATATTATATATATATATATACACACAACACACACACACGACTCACACACACTCACACTTAAATGCACACACACAACACATTTATACACACACATATATATATATATATATATATATATATATATATATATATCGACACACACAAAATTTTATTTTTATTTTTTTGTTAAAAGCATCGATTGACGAAAGCGAATAAACTTGAATCTTCTACTTCTAGTAAGAACATTGATTTTTATGTTAAATTCTTTAAAATTATTATCATGTGCTATTAGAATAACACACGGTTTCTGTATAATTTTTAATTGTTTTTAAGTGTTCGCTAGGTTGTCGAAGATGATGGTTCTTAACCATGAACTACCAACTTGTTTATTATATTAAGAGTTAGATTTGAAATTTTGACTATTTATTTGTACGCCAATAATATGCTTACCAATTGGGATTATCTAAAACTAAATTTTAAGCTTGTACATATTTAAGTAATTGGGGTTACGTTCCATGCATTGGGCTAACAGATTAATTGTAATGAGTATGTTTTTTAATTAGTTGGTCATGCTTTAAAGAATGATTGTAACTATTGTACCTAGTAGTTCTCGTTTCGGACTAGGTTTATTATATCATATTTAATCTAATTATTAAACTTGTCACTATAACTTTAATATATATTTAGTTTTGATTAAGGATTTTCTTTTAAGGTTTCCTAAAAGCCCTTATAAGGTTATTGTGTTTATTTGACTAGGTGCGAGCCACTAGGACCCTCGTCCCAAAATTGATTGATTTTGATTTGTTGTGCTCGACAAAACAAGATGGGTGAAATTTTTTTTAACTTGCAAATATGTGATTTGGAATAAACATATTCATTGGGAATGTAGTAACCCGAAAATCTCTTAGTCTTAATTAAAGCTTAATTAAGCATTAATTAGGGTCTTAAAGGCATTTCATCTCAAGGAATTCGATAGAAATTAATGAATTTAAAGAATAATTATTTGAATTTTTGCATATGAAAGAATTAAATCTATATTTGTATGATATGTGTTCCAACTTAATTTCTATGATTTTTGAAATTTATGAATTTAAAGAATAATTATTTGAATTTTTGCATATGAAAGAATTAAATCTATATTCATCTCTACAAATTTATAAAGAAGTGCATAATAAATTAGTAAGCAATAGAAATTCGATTAATTGCTAATCAAAGGAATAGAATTTAGGAGAAGTAGAGATTATTTAGAAACAAGTTTTATTATGATAAAATATGAAATATATGGTTAATATTGTGTGTTTGGATGAAAAATTTCATTAAATAGAAAATGTTCTAAAGAAATGCATGAATTATTATTTATGTGAGATTTATTTATAAAATGAAATGAAATAATGTTTAAGCTATGAAATGGCTTAAATAAATTTATTTTATTTATATCTAGTGATAAAGAAATTAATTTCTATGATTTTTGAAATTTATGAATTTAAAGAATAATTATTTATATTAATGAGAAAATTGAGTTTTACGATTAAAGGATATTAATGTCCAACCTTAGTAATTTTTTAGAATAATTTAGGTAATTTTCGAAATTAGAGAGAAATAAAAAGAAAATGAATAAATAAATGAGTAAAGCTATCTATATATATAACTTTTAGAACATTATTCATTATAAGATCATCTTCAAGCTCCCATTTCTCCCTCATTTTCGAGCACACACACTACACACACACAAAAAATTTCTTCACTTTTAATCCATATTTTAAGTGCTAAATTAAGTGGAAATCATTCCAAAGAAGGTAAGCACTCTATTTAATCCAAGTTTTTGTGATTAAATTTGAAGAATATGATCTTCTCACATATAGTAATTTTTGAAAATTACATGATCAAAATTAAGATTTAATTTCTTGAATTTTGTTATGTTTGATTATTCTTTCATGCTTATAATGCTTAAATACTATATTTGATGGTTTAAATTATTGAAATTCATGAAGTTGGTGAATTAAAATAAGCATGCATAAACCTAATTCTTGCATGTCAATTATTTGTTATAATTTGATTAAATTGACTTTAGATGTGTAATTAAGTGGAAATAAACATGATTTAATAAAAGAAATTGGAATGAATTGTATATATATATAACCTCACATTTTGAAAAATATGAGGTTGGATGATCTTTAATTTCTTGATTTTATTTGATGTATTTGATATGATTTTTGAGATTTAGGATATAAATAATGCTTAAGTTGAATTTATGGGATTTTATGAACTTATATATTGAAAGATGAAATATTAAAGTTTAGGCTAAATTGATAGAACTATATGATGGGTTTGATTAGGATTTAAATTGATATTGGATTGGGAATCATTGATGATGAATAAGTATATATATGAATTGGTTGTAGATTGAAAAATTCATTTAATTACATAATGGTGAGCTTGAAGGGCATGTCTTGATTATTGAATAAATGTAATTGTTTGAACATGTTTTAAGTTCCTAAGTATATATTTAAGCATATGGTGATGATTTAGAGGAGTTTGGGATGAATTGGTTGAATTTGGAATGAAATGACGATTCATTTTATAAAACATACTCTGCCAAAAATTTGTTAGAATCGGCATATTAATAAAGTGTTTTGAGAATCTAATTAGTAAACTTATAATAAATGTATAGGTGAGATTTGTTCCATTGATTGCCTCAAGTTAAGCTTTGAAAATGTTGTACATTAACGAAACTTATGGCATGTTATGTAATTTATAAAGATTAAAGTATATTAAGGACATAAGATGTTAAGGAATATAATAGTCTAACTTAAGTCTTAGAATTTGGTAAAATCAAGAATAAGATGTAATACGTTCAAGAGAATAATAAAGTAGCTAAATTCGATATTTATTTTAATTACAAGGATTAAGCAAGGACAATGACATTCTGAAGGACGAGAAGGAAGAAATTCTCGAGTGACGACGTGCCAGGTAGGTTTTCTTCTCTTTAATGTGTGTTGAGTATTGAAAATTTCATTTATATCTTCCACATTATTATGTAAATAAAATCATGAAATTAATTTAAAATAATATCATGTTATATGTTGAGTATAAGATCGTATAACTGTTGAGTATAAGATCGTATTATTTGTTGAACATAAATTCATATTGTTTGTTAAGCATAAGATCATGTTATTATTGAGAATAAGTTCATGTTATCTATCTACGGAAGAATTTTATTAATGACCGGGAAGTTATAATTGCATAGACCGACAATGACCAGGAAGTATATAAATATACCGGCAATGACTGGGAAGTTTATGATTGTATAGACCCGTCAAGGTATTGAGAAGGAGGCCTACTTCTCATAACCGAATAACATAGATAGGGCAGGACTGTGATTGGTAACCTTTGGGACCAACACATGAAGATAATATCAATATAACACAATATTACATGAGACTGCATTGTTACAGTTGCATAAAATTTATTGTCACTGGAAATCTATTCAGGTGTTATTTATTTCAATTCTTATGATGAGAAAGTTCGGTAAGTCATTTAAGTTTAATGGTTGCCGATAACCTACTGAGAAATTGTTGGTACTCACGCTCTGTATTTTTCTTTATGCAGATTGTGCTCGGAGATGACGATGGAAGAGGATGTTGAGCTAGGGTTCTTTTGTTGTAATTATTACTATGCCCTGAATGTCATGTCTTCACACATGAGATTTATCCATCCTTCCATTATCAAACTCATATGATCTTTGTGTTGACTTTTGATAACCTATTTTGTATGTTGAAGATGTATGTGAAATCTTTAAATATTAATCTTGATCTTTATGTTGGTTGTCAATTAGTTAGTTAAACTCATTTGATTTTTGGAGACATTTAAGTTAGAAGTTAATACGTTCTTATTCTAATCCAGTCATAGCCTGATTACTTAGTTAAATACTTAATTAAGGAATCGGGTCGTGACAGTTGATAAACGCACTTTTTACTCTTTTATTGTTGATATTTTAAGATGAATTTAGATCTATTAAGTGCGTTTATATATTGGATCTTAATGCTTTTAGCCATTTTGGTGAATCGCTCTGGGTTCCTCTTTGGTGTTTTGTAGGCTTATAGGTTGATAATCGAAGCACGAAGCGAAGCATGAGCCAAAAGAAGAACGAGAACAGGGGCTAGCGGCCTCCTTCGCGGCCGCTAGCCCAGTCGCGAAGGCATCGGAAACATTCTGCCCAGAACTTAGCGACCGACCTCGCGAAAGCGAGGCCGGCCGCTAGGAAAAACGCCGCGACCGCGAGCCCTGCCCGCGAGAGCCTCCGAAAAGCTTCTGCCCAATTTCTCACGGCCAAGGCTAGCGACCGCGAGCTCAGCCATGAAGCACGTCAAACGGGCGCGAAGAAACGCACGCCCAAATCCTCACGAACCCAACGATTGTTCTTCAGACGCCACATTACGGGTTTTATCTATATAATTTCTATTTTTATGGTTAATTCGTATTTTATTTCGATTATTATGTCTAGCTAAATTCTTATTCTAATCCTAGGGTTTGTATGATTCATTCCTAAGTGTTGTGAATCCTGCTATTGTTATTTACCTTCCAGGCATTGATTTGTGATTCTTGGTGCTTAATAATATGTGTTAATTTCTGATAAGTCTTGATGCATATCTAGTTGCTAGTTAATTTCTTAACAGTTTTAATTATCAATCGATCTTGAATGCACAATACGAATAAGCCTTGAGTCGTAGCTGAGATAGGAACATTCAGAGAAAGCTATTCTTTGTGATCTTTTGGAGTTACTTATTTTCACCCAGAGGCGAATGATAATAGGGAAAATTAGTAATATATTGCTATAATTATCGTAACTGAAATTGTTGGTTACATATGTGATCTTCCATCTTGTCTGGATTAAATATTGGTTAATAGGAAGCAGGATAAACATATGTTGTGGGTAGGATTAATACATCCTTATGGTTAGTCTTTCAGTCTTATTATCTTTTTGAGTTTTTATTGCTTGCTTTATTTGTTTTAGTTGATATTGACTTTGAATTTAATATTCGAAGTCCCAAAACCTTTTCCAAAACAAAATCTGTTACTTGTATAATGATGAAGGATTATTGAGTTTGATTCTGTTTTCGCGTTACAATCCCTGTGGATACGATACTCGACTACCATATCTACTTGCACGTTTTTGTGTTAGAAAACGTAGCTATCAAATTTTGGCGCCGTTGCCGGGATTGTTAAGATTATATAGGAATAACTTAATAATTTGGAATTATTAATTCAAGTTGTATTTTTTATTTTATTTTTATTTCTTGCCAGAGCTGATTTTTCTCTTTTTCTCTAGGTAGTTTATGATCACAAGGTCCCAAGGACCTCCTGAGCCGCTTTTAGATCCAGAAATCGAGAATACCCAAAGGAGAAGGAGACGAGAAAGAAAAAGGCAAGAGATGGTAGCGAATCCGAATAACGGGGGTGTTCCTCCCAATGGGGGTGTATCTCCCGAGCAGGCTGCATGTCTTCCGGCAAAGTTTACAGAGATGCGGCGCCAGATGGCGAACATGGGACTCCTTGTCCCTGTTCCACAGACGAGACCGTTGAATTATATGTATCGACCTCCTACTGAACAATTTCAAGGAGGAGGATGGGGCCCGGAGGTGAATGCGAACAATTTTGAGTTGAAGCCGGCCCTGATCAGCATGGTTCAAGGAGAGCAGTTCGGAGGAGGAGTAACAGAAGATCTGAATGCCCATCTCGAGACATACCTCGACATATGTGACACCATCAAACAGAATGGGGTGCCACAAGACAAAATCCGGATGCCCATGTTCGGATTTTCTCTGCGTAACTAGGCGAAGGATTGGTTCAAGAGTCTGAACCGTAATGGCATAAATAGTTGGGGGAATCTTCAAAAAGTTTCTCTCAATGTATTTTCCGCCGGCAAAAGTGCAGAAGATCATAGCCGAGATCTCCCACTTCTCCCAACTAGGAGATAAATCATTGTTCGAGTCGTGGGAGAGATTTAGGGGCTTATTGAGAAAGTGCCCGCAACATGGATTCTCCAGAGAGCAGCAGATCACGCAGTTCTATAGTGGACTGACCCCTCACACGAGGAGCATAGTGGATGCATCGGCAGGAGGATGCCTGTTGAACAGACGTGTGGAAGATGCTAGCAGGATTTTAGAAGAGATGGTTGTTAATAGCTATCAATGGCCTATGGAGAGGACACCTGTGGTAAAGGCAGCTACCGTCGAAGGCGATTCCAACTATGATAATCTTATGGAGCAGTTCACCCTTTGCGAAGTCAGTTCGAGAAAGAGAGGAATGCAAAGGGGGTGGCCTACATAAATGCTGCAGAATCGGACATGAATGAAGCTGAGGACGTGAATTACATCAATCAGAGACACCGTCCTGGGGGAAATTCGGCATACAATCCGAATAACAAAAATCATCCTAATTTCTCGTATGCCAACC
Organism: Salvia rosmarinus; assembly: GCA_036937905.1. Classification (NCBI taxonomy): domain Eukaryota; kingdom Viridiplantae; phylum Streptophyta; class Magnoliopsida; order Lamiales; family Lamiaceae; genus Salvia; species Salvia rosmarinus. Next base: position 21,638 of record JAODLM010000099.1, read on the forward strand.
CCAACAACTTTCAGCAACCTCCGCCAGGCTTCTCAGTGCAGAATGGAATAATTTAAGAGGCGAAGAAGCAGAGTTTGGAGGACATGATGTAGCAGTTGGTTGTGAGCAACCAACAATTGGAAACACAGCAGAATTCATTTATAAGCAATACTTGGCATAAGATAACTCATCTGGAGTCCACTGTGACGGCTATGGGGAAGTATATGAAGATGATGGAAAATCAAATTAGTCAGATTGCCGCACAGCAGAATGGGCAACACAAGTCGGGCCAATTTTCGAGTAACACGGAGGTGAACCCTAAAAATCACTGTAATGCTATTCAACTGAGGAGTGGACGAGCTTACCAGAACCACCCGGGGCGAAACGACGAAGATGGGGTAAAAGAGGAAGAACTCCCGACCGTGAGCCCGACCGCGAGAAACCAGGCAGAACGTGTTCCAGAGAGGCTCGCGACCGACCCAACGATCGCTAGGCCGACCTCGAGAAAATGGGCAGAGAGCTCTACCGAGGAGTTGGCGACCGAGCAGGCGACCGCCAGCCCGGCCACGAAGAAGACCGCTGAAGCAGCCCGTATGCCTAGCGATCACACTCGCGACCGCGAGGATGGCCGCGAGGTACTCCCAGTGAAGAAATATCCGACCTATACGCCTCCAGTTCCATTTTCGAGTCGGTTAGCCAAGCCCAAGTACGATGAGAAGCTGACCCGATTTATGGAGATGTTTCAGAAGGTGTACATCAACATTCCATTACTTGATGCACTCAGAGACATGCCAGGATACGTGAAATTTCTGAAGGATGCTGTTGCCAATAAGAAGAAATTGGGGAAATTCGAGACGATAAATTTTTCTCAAGAGTGCAGTGCTGTACTGCAAAAGAAGTTGCCGCTCAAACAGAAGGATCGAGGCAGCTTCACCATTGCGTGTGTCATTGGAGGGCAGACATTCTCCAAAGTTCTGTGCGACATAGGGGCAAACATCAATTTGATGCCGTTGTCCATATTTAATAGATTGGAGATTGGAGAGATCAAGCCGACCACCATTGCTCTCCAGATGGTAGACACATCGGTGACATATCCGAAAGGAATAGTGGAAGACGTGCTCGTGAAAGTTAGAGACTTCATCTTTCTAGCAGATTTCATAGTTCTCGACATGCCAGAGGATGGGAACACGTCTCTTATTCTTGGGAGACCGTTCCTAGCTACAGGTAGAGCACTGATCGACGTGCAAGATGGAGATCTCACCATCAGGGTCAACGATGAGGAGATGAAAATCTCTATTTATGATGCGATGAAGCAACCTGAAGAGAAGACGATGGATAAATGTCGAGTTATAGAGCCGCTGCCGACCACTCAGTTACAGTCATCTGATCCGATAGAGTTTTGTATGCAGAACTTGATTTTCTCATCTACGGACCTCGATGAGGCGTGTGATGAGGTTTTAGAGTATCTTGAAGCCATTGAAGAAGTCGAGGCCCTCCCCGAGGAGTCAATGCCTTATTTAGACGTGAGGAAGCCAATTGGAGAAGAGGATGCTGTGGTGAAGAAGGAAGAGAACACACCTGTTCCGACCAAATTGTTATTTTCAGTCGCTCGCAATAGTACGAGGTCCTTATAGAGCGGTAAGGTCGACCCAAGTCGAATCTCTCGAGGAAGGCTTAGCATGGCTACGGTTCTATGTCAAACACAAAATGAAAAGAAATACTAACGTCCTAAACTAAGGGGGTCTTTCACGGAACGGACGAAAGCATGAAATAAAATAAAGCAGATAAAACGGGATATACTTGGACAACAAGAGGAATAGACAGATACACGAAATTGGAGACGGTGTTCTAGGGTTGAAATCTATCTTCGTTATTAATGAATCAAAGACCAGCACACAATGCATAAAACACCCACGCCTCTCACCAAACGGTCAACACTAACTAATCTCTCGATTACGTCAATGTTACACTCGAACTTAATTGTAGGGGATCTCTCAATCAAACCACCATCAACAATGAAGGATATTTAACTACAAATGCACACGATAGCAAAACCCTACCCACATATATTAATTATTCAACAACAAACCAATCTCTCGATCACTTTCATTGTCAAACTTATATTTAATATAAATCGCTCGCATATCTTCACAATCAAACATAAGCACACAATCAACCTACACTATTCTTTCGAACACCATGCATGAAGATCATAAAATAAACAATTTATACGGATAAGAAAATCGCAAATCATCAACCCAACAATCACGATTCAAGATAAGAACAACCTAACATGTATTACTCGATAAAACAATAATTCATCTCATAGCAGAAATCATCCCCATAGCAATTACATAGACATAAATGAATGAGAAAACTTACAACCATTGATAGATAAATTGCCTTCCAAAATCGAAAATCGTACAATCCCAATTATTAATCCCAATTGTTAATCCAAGTACAAAATAATTAAATGGAAAGGAAAGGAAATGAAAGAAGAAAAGAAAGAGAGGAATCGCGGTCGTGTGCGAATGGAGGTTGAGGTCATGGTCAATTCTTCTATTTATTCAACCTCGAAAAGCCCATTTAAAACGCCAACTTTGGGCTCGAATACATGTCCGGTACGGATGGGACGAACCGCCGATGCAAGCGCTCTCGAATGAACGGAGAGGGCATCCTAGTCACGGACGGAACGAAACCGTGCTGGACGACTTTCGACGGACGCAGCTACGGACGGAGTTGAGGTCGGCGCCGCGGGGCCAAGCTCACCGCTGAGGCTGGGACGCGCACTTGCTCGCGGAGGAAGTCGTGATGAAACCGTGCCCGAGGGGCGGGCAAGGCCAGCTGCTTGCGTGTATGAAGCGGGCGACGGAGGGGACCAAGCGTGCGTTGGGAGGCCATGGAGCGGGCGCCGGGTGGAGAACGCGCGTTGGGAGGCCAGGAGGGCATTGGGCGTGCGTTGGGAGGCCAGGAGGGCGCTGGGGCGTGTGTTGGGAGGCTAGGGGGGCGCTGGGCGAGCTCAGCGCCGTGTGAGCGCGCGTTGGGGCGTGCCCGGCCGCCGGACGAGCGCAAGGCGCGCGCGTCGTGACTTTCCATTGTTCGCCGCGTTCTCTCGTCCGAACTCCGAATTGAGATCCGTTTGCGCCTACGGACTCCTATCGAGATGCTATTCAATATAGGATCATTCATGGTGGATAAATTTCATCCTATTTAATGCCAGTTTTCTGCAAAACATCAAAACAAACCAATTATGTCCAATTCGATCAATATTAATCAAACCAACGACATAAATAGGACAAACTATTGAAAATGACATACAAAAGAATACCAAGATTAAGCACAAAATTATACTTAACAACTCCTCCACACTTGAACCTTTGCTTGTCCTCAAGCAAACCTTATCACCACGATACGAGAAAAGAAATCGAGAAAACAAACATTCAAATGGATCATACCACGACATCACGTCTTTCTAGAATTTCTAAACCAATACACTTATCAACATGGTAATGAATTAACAATTGATTGAGCATGCGACTTAATCCAAGCAAATCACAATTTTGATCTATATGCATTTAATAATCGAATAGCTAACTCATATAGATCCTTGCACAACACATCTCATTTTCAACGTACACAACTTCCAATACCAGATGTGATGACTCAAGGAGGATTATAGGACAATATTCATTAAGTCAAACCTTCGAGTTGAAAACCCGAGTATCCTAATGTGGTTTTCCATACTCATCACTTTTGAGCTTCCATTCGAGAACCAACATGGAGCGAGAGGAGTAGAGCCCCTTATTCCAACCTTAAGCTCACTTATTCGACCATCAACAAATTATTCCAACTCATTTTTTTTTATAACAATCTTTTTCATATTTTCATAATTTTTTTTTCGAGATAAGACACGCAAGGGGACCATATAAATAGCAACGACAATCAACTACACATATCACTTCATCACAATTTACATCGACGTGCCCCACAGCTAGATCAATCATAAACAATTATCAAGCCAAGTCACGCATCGATAAGAATTACTAGAAATCAGTTCGGACGTGCATACCCAATCAAATCATGCTCACTCAACTCTACTCGTATTCTAGACGATAAAGCATACCCAAATCCAAACAAAAGGTATAAAATGGTGGACGACACACCCAAACAAACACAAGTCACATGCAAACACACAAAGACGGCAAACACACCTCCACACTTTATACAAAAGCCATAAAGGTAAAATGTAGAAGTGAACTTCCCTGAAATTGGGAGAGCAAGTCAACTAGGTACGGCGGTGACGACGTCCAGTGGCTCGAGTGTTCATGATATGTAACTCGCCACAATTCTCATCTCACTTATTAAAAACCTAAAAAGAAAAAGAAAAGAAACAAAACAGAAAAACAAGTAAACTCGTGGGTTGCCTCCCACGTAGCGCTCGTTTCAATGGCACGAGCTCCACCAGTGAAAAACGGACTATCCATAGTCCTTCACCTGCAGGAATACCATCTCAACCAGGGCATCAGTAGTAACAAGGTAAGCACAAAGGACAGTCAAGGTAGCAATTAATGAATTAATTAAGTTCAAATCAAACATCCTATTCTTCAAAGCAAAATAGATAACTTCAACTTCAAAAGCACAATACTTTGGAGAATTAGGATATTGAAAAATTATAGATGCTACATCAACGTATGTCCTCTCTTCCTCCTCTAACTGGTTCGGAAAGATATCAGGTTGTTCATGGTAAGTCGTGGTTTGATGAAACCTTGACTCTTTAATTTCATCATCTTCCATGATTCTCCCATCAACTTCATCATCTTCATAGACTATGATAGAAGAAGTTTGCTCCAATTGTCTCGGCATCTCCTCCACACTTTGGTTGTGGACCAATTCTTCCATTATCCTGGCTGACTGACTGACTTGAGTCTCTAAACGCTCCATAGATGCTTCCAACATCTCGAACCTTTGTTGACTCGTCTGTATGAAAGACGCCGTGTGTGTTCTTCCAATGTCGGCTTCACCTACCGACTACCGCTGAAAGCCCCGCAATGATTCCTCCAATGTCGGCTTCACCGGCTGACTCGCCTGAATGAATGCCTGCAATGACTCCTCCAATGTCGGCTTCACCGGCTGACTAGCCTGAATGAAAGCATGCAATGACTCCTCCAATGTCGGCTTCACCGGCTGTTGTTGGAAGAAGAGGTCCTGACTATATGAAGAACTCTGAGGATGCCTCCAGTAGAGATCATAGGCTTGATGCTCACAGCCTGACGGGTATCCCTCAAAATAGTCGAATTGGGCTCCTTCTTTTGTAAGGAGAATTTGCCCAATACAACGTGCTTTCCTCCTCAAGGCCAGTCTGACCATATTCATATCGTCAGAAACCCTGCATTAACAGACACCAACTACAAAAACAAGATCACACGCACCTATTGGAGAAAATAGTAACAAAGAAAAAGAAAAAGAAAGAAATAAAAAGAAGAAGCACGGGGGAAGAAACATAAAAACAAAATGAAACACGGAAAACAAAACGACACAAAACCAAAAGCCTAAAGCCTTCCCCGGCAACGGCACTAAAATTTGTTCCGACCAAATTGTTCTTTTCAGTCGCTCGCAATAGTACGAGGTCCTTATAGAGCGGTAAGGTCGACCCAAGTCGAATCTCTCGAGGAAGGCTTAACAGGGCTACTGTTCTATGTCAAACACAAAAACAGAAAACAAATACTAACGTCCTAAACTAAGGGGGTCTGTAACGAAACGGACGAAAGCATGAAATAAAATAAAGCAGATAAAACGAGATATACTTGGACAACAAGAGGAATAGACAGATACACGGAAGTGGAGACGGCGTTCTAGGGTTGAAATCTATGTTCGCTATTAATGAATCAAAGACCAGCTCACAATGCATAAAAACACCAACGCCTCTCACCAAACGGTCAACACTAACTAATCTCTCGATTACGTCAATGTTAGACTTGAACTTAATGGTAGGGGATCTCTTAATCAAACCGCCAACAACAACGAAGGATATTTAACTACAAATGCACACGATAGCAAAACCCTACCCACATATATTAATTATTCAACAACAAACCAATCTCTCGATCACTTTCATTGTCAAACTTATATTTAATATAAATCTGCTCTCGCATATCTTCACAATCAAACATAAGCACACAATCAACCTATACTATTCTTTCGAACACCATGCATGAAGATCATAAAATAAACAATTTATACGGATAAGAAAATCGCAAATCATCAACCCAACAATCACGATTCAAGATAAGAACAACCTAACATGTATTACTCGATAAAACAATAATTCATCTCATAGCAGAAATCATCCCCATAGCAATTACATAGACATAAATGAATGAGAAAAACTTACAACCATTCATAGATAAATTCGTCTTCCAAAATCCGAAATCGTACAATCCCAATTGTTAATCCAAGTACAAAATAATTAAATGGAAAGGGAAAGGAAATGAAAGAAGAAAAGAAAGAGAGAGGAATCGCGTGCTGCGTGTGCGAATGGAGGTTGAGGTCGCGGCTGAATTCTTCTATTTATTCAACCCTCGAAAAGCCCATTTAAAACGTCAACTTTGGGCCTGAAATACATGTCCAGCGCCGGATGGGACGAAGCGCCGGACGCAAGCGCTCTCTGGAATAAACGGAGAGGGCACCCCAGCGCCGGACGGAACGAAACTGGCGCTGGGATGACTTTCTTGATGGACGCAGCGCTGGACGGAGGTGAGGTCGGTACTGCGGGGGGCCAAGCTCAGCTGCTTGAGGCCGGCACTTGGCTCCGCGGAGGACGTCGCGATGAAACCGGTGCTCCGAGGGGGGCGGGCAAGGTCAGCTGCTTGCCAGGTATCAAGCGGGCGACGGAGGGGACAAAGTGTGCGTTGGGCGGCCATGGAGCGGGCGCCGGGTGGAGAACGCGCGTTGGGAGGCCAGGAGGGCATTGGGGCGTGTGTTGGGAGGCCAGGAGGGCGCTGGGGCGTGCGTTGGGAGGCTAGGGGGGCGCTGGGCGAGCTCAGCGCCGTGTGACCGCGCGCTGGGGCGTGCCCAGCGCCGGACGCGCTCGCGCGTGCGCGTGCGTGACTTCGCTGTTTCGCTCCGTTCTCTCTCGTCCGAACTCCGAATTGAGATCCGTTTGCGCCTACGGACTCCTATCGAGATGCTATTCAATATATGATCATTCATGGTGGATAAATTTCATCCTATTTAATGCCATTTTTCTGCAAAACATCGAAATAAACCAATTAAGTCCAATTCGATCTATATTAATCAAACCAACGACATAAATAGGACAAACTATTGAAAATGACATATAAAAGAATACCAAGATTAAGCACACAATTATACTAAACAACACCTAAGGTGGAATTGAAAGAGTTACCTGATCACCTTCTGTATGCCTTTCTAGGTGATGACGAGACGTGTCCGGTTGTAGTCTCTTCATATCTGACAGAGGAAGAGTCGAAGAAGTTGATGATTGTGCTGAAATAGTATAAGTCTACGATTGGGTGGACTATCTCTGATATCAAGGGGGTCAGCCCTTCGATTTGTTTGCACGAATCCTGTTAGAGAATGAGTACAAGCCAAAGGTGCAACCTCAACGCCGCCTGAATCCGGCAATGCAAGAGGTCATGAGAAAGGAAGTCCCGAAGTTATTAGACGTGGGCATGATTTATGCTATATCAGACAGCGAGTGGGTTAGCCCAACTCAAGTGGTATCCAAGAAAGGGGGGTGTCACAATGATTAGAGACGAGAAGAACGAGCTTGTGGCAACAAGACTCGTGACGGGATGGCGAGTATGTATTGATTATCGTGCTCTGAGTGCAGCCACGAGGAAGGACCATTTTCCCTTGCCCTTCATTGATAAGATGTTGGACAGACTGACGGGTTATGAGTTCTATTACTTTTTAGATAGGTACTCGGGGTACAACCAGATTGCCATCGCCCTAGAAGATCAGCATAAGACGACGTTCACGTGTCCGTATAAAGTTTTCGCTTATAGAAGAATGCCGTTTGGACTGTGCAATGCTCCAGCCACGTTCCAAAAATGCATGATGTCCATCTTCCATGGCTTGATTGAAAATATTATGGAAGTATTCATGGACGACTTTTCCGTGTTTGGTTTTTCTTTTGACCATTGTCTCCACAATCTGTCCCAAGTACTACACAGATGTGAGGAGATGAATCTAGTGCTCAATTGGGAGAAGTTTCATTTCATGGTAAAGGAAGGTGTGGTGCTTAGCCACAAAGTCTCTGCAAAGGGTTTGGAAGTGGATCGAGCAAAGATTGTGGTAATTGAGAAACTGCCTCCTACCATAAATGTCAAATCCATGAGGAGTTTTCTCGGTCATGCTGGTTTTTTATAGAAGATTCATCAAGGACTTCTCTGCGATCACAAAGCCACTGTGTGGACTGCTCGAGAAGGATACAAAGTTCGTGTTCACTAGTGATTACGTGGGGACGTTCGAGAAATTGAAGCAAGCCCTGATCTCGGCTCCAGTTTTGGTCTCACCTGATTGGAGTCAACCATTCGAGCTCATGTGTGATGCTAGTGATTGGGCAGTGGGAGCCGTGTTGGGTCAGAAACGAGACAAGTTGTTCAGAGTCATATATTATGCAAGTAAGACGCTCGACTGACTCAAATGAACTACACCACCACGGAGAAAGAATTACTTATAGTGGTCTACGCTTTCGATAAGTTTAGACCTTATTTGGTGGGCACCCACACTATTGTTCACACCGACCATGCCGTCATTCGTTACCTATTCAACAAGAAATATTCGAAGCCGAGATTGGTGAGGTGGATTCTCCTTCTTCAAGAGTTCGACATGAAAATCAAAGATAGAAAAGGATGCGAGAATGTGGTTGCAGACCATTTATCGAGATTAGAGAAGTCAGTCGAATGAGAAGACAAGAGAATTGGGATCAAGGAGTACTTCCCAGAAGAGCACATATTGAGCATCATTGATCATACACCATGGTACGCCGATTTTGTGAACTACTTGGTGATTGGAGTAATACCTCCGTCGTGCAATCATCATCAGAAAAAGAAGTTTCTCCACGACGTCAAGTTCTATTATTGGGATGATCCCCATCCTTACCGCCGATGTGCCGATGGCTTGATACATCGCTGTGTTCCCCAAGGAGAATGGAAGAACATAATCCACGAGTGCCATAGTTCTTTAAATGGAGGACATTTTGCAATGCCAAGACGGCAAAGAAAGGTTTGCAAAGTGGTTTTATGGCCTTGATCTTCAAGGACTGCCAAGAGTTTGTGAAGAGATGTGACAGCTGTCAAATGATGGAAAACGTCACTAAGAGAGATGAGATGCCGCAAAAGAGCATCATGGAGGTGGAATGATTTGATGTGTGGGGAATTGATTTTATGGGTCCGTTCCCCATGTCTTGTGGTTTCACATACATTTTGCTTGCTGCGGAGTACGTATCACGATGGGTAGAGGCAATTCCCACAGCCACTAGCGACTCCAAGGTAGTGATTAAATTTCTACACAAGAATATTCTGACTCGATTTGGGGTGCCTAGGGCGTTAATCAGCGATGGAGAGTCGCATTTCAATAAAAAGTGGCTAGGCAATGTCTTAGCTAAGTATGACGTGAAGCATAGAGTCACCTCCCCATATCATCCGCAAGCGAATGGGCAAGCTGAACTCGTCAACCGAGAGATAAAGAGAATTTTAGAGAAATAGGTTGTCCATAGGAAGGATTGGGCCAAGCAATTGGATGATGCTCTTTGGGCCTACCGGACTGCCTACAAAGCGCTTATAGGTCTATCTCCATATCAACTGATATTTGGGAAATCTTGCCATTTGCCGGTTGAATTGGAACACAAAGCTTATTGGGCCACAAGGAGAATCAACATAGATTTTAAGGAGGCCGATTTGATGAGAGGTGAACAATTGTTGGAGCTCGATGAATGGAGGAACACAGCTTTCGAGAACTCCCGGATATACAAGGAAAGAGCCCAAAAATTCCACGACCTTCTCATTCGTCCCAAAGGATTCTCTCGTGTAATGAAGTCTTGCTATACAATGCCCAACTCCGTCTCTTCCCTGGAAAGCTGAAATCGAGATGGTCGGGGCCATATACCGTCTACCGAGCACATGCCAATGGGAGCTATGAATTACTAGACTCGAGTGGCAACATTTTCAAGGTGAACGGGCAATACCTCGAATCCTACTTCAAGTCACACTTCAACCGCGAAGTCAAGGTGACCAAGCTAAATGAACCATGATGAGAGGTAACGTCGAGCTAGCGACGAAAAATCTAGCACTGGTTGGGAGGTAACCCAACGTATTTACCCGCTTTATGTTTTTCGTTTTGTTTTTCTTGTTTTTCTTTGATTTTGTCGTGTCTTGTTGGTCGTTTTTAGGTCCCAAAGTATATTTGCTTTTATAAAAAAGAAAAGAAAAAAAGAGGCGTCTAGCGACCACCCTCGCGACCATGAGGGTGGCCGCGAAAAATCGGGCAGAACATCTTACGCTGAACAGAACATGACTAGCGACCGAGCTCGCGATCATGAGCCCTACCGTGAGAAATCGTGCAATATGTTTGGGCATAGTCATGATCATGAGCCGGCCGCAAGCGCGACCCCCGCCCAGCCGTTAACCCGTGTATGTTTCACACTTATTACCCCCTTTTCACCCATTTTTACACGCACACACACACACTAGCAGCAAAAGAACTCACCTTCAAGTACTATCACACACTCAAAACCATAATTCTTAAATTTTCTTGTGCTTTCTAAGCAAATTTCACACAATGTATGCTTCATTTGCTTAATTCTTCTTGGATTTTCGCTTCATAGCATGATTTAGAAGGGTTTTTACGATTTATTGCTTCTTGTGTGGATTATTGAGAAATTTATGAACTAGAGCCTATTTTGAAAAATTTACATGGTGTTTGAGCATGTTTCCTCCAATGGTAGGTTTATTAGTGTTCATATATGTATATTGTTGGTGTAATTTGCCTACATTGTTGAATTGGGTTGGAAAATTTCGAAAAATCATACGAAACCCTAGCTGTCACGCTGCGTCGCGCGACCAAGCTCATGACCATGAGCAGCGTGAAGCGGTCGAGATTAGTGCTAGAGACCACCGTCGATCGAGGATGGCCGGCCACGCAGGCAACCCTTCACGCCACGCTGAGTTTGTGTGCACGTTTCTTTCCCTCGTTTTACCTTATAAGATCATATGTTAGTATGGGGGGAGGAATTTTACTAAGTTCAAGTTCGGGGGAGATATATATATTGATATAGGTTGACGTTTACATTAAATTTCTTTTTAATACGTACATGAGCTAACTTTAAAATATCTTTAGGTACATTATGTTGCGTTCATCCGGAAGCAAACGCAAGGGCAAAGAGATTATTTCATCGTCTCACGACGAACCACATGATGAGTTCCACCCCGAGTCTTTTGGGGTGCGACTGCCGAATCCCTCGTCAAGGGACCGTTGGAGGAAATTGGGGCAGCTAAAACACAGACACTCGAGATTCATGTGCATCGATACTTGCCAAGCAATGGGGATAGCCAACAACTTAACGTGGCTAGCTGAGAGGGCCGGTCTGTACTCTATTATCACAGCAAACCATCTGACGTAACGGACCCTAACTTTGGAGTTTCTGTCGACTGTCCATGTCCACAAGACGCAAGGGTCGCCAGACTACATTACATTCTAGATGGACAATGAGCCCCGACGGCTCTCAGTGGATGAATTGAACGCCATCATCGATGGCGCCCTTGATGGAAAATACATCGGGGATTTAGAGAACTCGGCTCAGCAGATGTGACCGTTGTTCATGGGCGTAACAATAGAGCAGACCCCGTACTATGATGCCTCAAGGGCGAAGGCAAGTTCGATACGGAATCCTGCGATCCGCTACTTCCACCGTCTCATCACCTTCACCATACATGGTCGCACCAACGCCGACACTGTCCTCTCCCAAGACATGAGTCTTCTGATTGGTGCTGCGACAGGATAGAAGATGCACGCCGGCATGTTCCTCGCCCAGCACTTCCAAATGCAATCAGAGGTTTCGAGGAATGCAAGGATATGCATAGGAGGATTCGTTACCCCTATTGTCGATTTTTTTCAGGCGACGATTCGCGAGAATCCCATCTCTCAGGATATTTTCTTGGACAAGCCCTATCTATACGTCCAGACGTTCCTGAAGAGACACCTCAACCATCACCTCTGGCTGCTCTACGACAAGAACGGCCAGTCCATATTTTGCCTGCCCCACACATATCTCACTAGTTTAAGCGGATTTAGACAGCCGGAGTCCAATTGGAACTTGAGCTCACGTGTTCACTACGGATGGGCTCAGCGTTTAAATGCGCAAGACGAGATTGAGGGAGAGCAGCAAGAAGAGAAAGCCGAGCAGGAGGAGGCGCCTGAGACAGGCGGCATGTTGCACCCACAACCCGTTCAAGGCGATCCCGGGATTTATGAGCGTTTGGATCGCATAGACAGTCGTCTCAACCGCATCGACGGGAGTATGACCGCCATGATAGCCCAGCAGCAGGCCCTCCTCGCCCAACACCAGGCGCATCAAGAACACCAACGTCAAATGATGGAGATGATACAGCAATGGGGTCAGTGGCGAGGATTCTATCCGTCGCCGGAGTAGCGTGGCATATGAGGTAAGGTCTCTACATATCACTCTTTTCTGCAAATCTTATTGCCTCCATTTCACACTTTTCGCAATAAGTTTGGGAAGGGAGTATACAAGTTTGATTTGGTTAAGAGTCCTTTTTATGTTTTGCTTTGTCTTGTAAAGTTTTTGTAGGGAAAACTATGTTTAGCCCTCGCCCCGAGGATCTATCTTGGATATTTAATTCACCATACATTGATTATATTCCTAGCATGCGTCTATATAATTAATTGCAACACGTAGGGTTTTCTCGTGTTTACCTTTGAATCTGTCGAGATGGATCGGGAAGAACGGATCGAGACTCGTGCTTTGATCTTCTGGACTGTATCCCGGTTGCCCAATCTCCAACTTCGAGTGAGGACGATCTATGGAGAATGCTTCGGAAAATCACCCAATGCACTTATGGAACAATTTTCGAGAACCTCACAATACTAGAGGGTGGACGAAAATTTGATGTTCAATAATGAGGATTCACCTTGAATCTATCTCTTACCTTATATTTATAATGCACTACCTTAATCCCATAAGGAAATTACCATATCCCATATGGAAATTACCATAATCCCATATTGAAATTACTATAATCCTTTATGGAAATTACCATAATCCCATATGGAAATTACCATAATCCTATATGGAAAAGATTATTACCATAATCCTATATGGAAAGGATCTATGCATATCCCATAAATATAATAATATCCTTATAGGATAAAGAGAATCAAATCCTTTCCATAAGAGCATGATGGTGGACGATTTTCTTGAGCTCACGGGCCTGGATGGGCCGGCCAGTGGATCAAATGCAAGGAATAAAGATGTGCCTCAAATAAATTAATTATCTTATGTTCAGCCCAGAACATAAATTAATTTATAAACATTTATTCATGCCACTAGAAAATAAATGCTGACTTACCCCTTTATTACCGAAGTTGAGTCGGGCTTGCACTTAGACATTACGAATCCCCGTATTTAAGATATCGAACGTCCATTAATTATTTAGAGCACTCTGACTGCTTAAAATAATTAATATCTTCATTTCCTTAAGTAGTACCACTCAACCTTATTATTGTACTTGAGCTAACTCAACCTGCAGGGTTTAGTACAATAAACATTTTGAGCTCCTTAAGGGGACGTCATCATCCTAAACCGATACGGTGACTCGATACAGATAACTAGCATGACATACAAGCACTGCCACCACCCAAGATGCGGAGAATATTGGGTTAGAACATATAACCCTCACCCATAACAAGTCAAAGTGATGGTCAGCAACTCATACTCATCTAATACCTTATCGAGGTTTAGATCATCGTAAGTCACCGAGATCTTGGTTCTTCACGACGGTCAGATAGAAGAACTCATCTCATCGTGATCCTTCAATACGTTAGAGACGCACCAGATAGCGAGCAACCAAATCAAGTCACTTATCTATACCGCAGCCTATACCGACAACTCGTCCTCAAGTTGTCTCAACAGGAAACTTTTATATCTCATTGCTTCGACCAATCATACGCACTTCGTGATCTTCTACACCTTCGTATGATCTAACTTATATATGAGATAAGGGACATAGTTATATGCAATCAAGTATTCAATTCAGATAGAGATTGTAATAGTGGTAACAGAAACATTGTATACAAGCTCAACCAAAACCGCTTTCAAGATACAACTCAACAATCTCCCACTTATACTAAAGCAAACTTTTAGTATACAATGTGTCTCTACTAGCTATTACAAACAAAACCATCACTTTGCTTCTCCCACTTATACAAAAGTTTCCTTTCTAAGTGGGTGCTATCTAGCGCAATTAAGTCCTCTAACGCCCCCGACGTAGACTTATTGCGGCAGTGCTTTAGCGGTGCCATCTAGCGCAATTCAAGTCCTCTAACGTGCCCAACGTAGACTTATTGCGGCAAGCCGTGAATGGATCCGCTAGGTTATCCGTCAGATCAATCTTTACAATCAAGACGCCCCTCGCCTAACGATTTCTCGATAACATGTTACTTTCTCTATGTGTTTGCTTGCCTTGTGGATCCGTGGTTCCTTCGAGTTTGCCATTGCACCCGAGTTATCACAAGAAACCATGATACTCATGGGCAAACCAGTACCACATCTAGATCCATGAGGTAGTTCTCGAACCATACACCTCCTTGCTGACCTCCAAGCGGCTACATATTCGGCTTCCATGGTAGAGTCCGCAATGCATCGCCGCTTTGACCTGCCAGATCGGTTCCACCTCCCAAGGTAAACATATAGCCCGAGGTAGACTTTTTCTCATCACGGCCGATTGAAACCGAGTTTGAATAACCCAAAGGCATTAGACTATCTCGCATGGTAAGCCACCTATAATCTCGAGTCCTTTTCGGTACTGAATATATGCTTACCGCAATCCAATGAGCTTGTCGTGGTTAGATCGATATCTAGCCACTATGCCCACCGTGATAGCGTATATCGGCCTCGTGCATAGCATTGCATGCATGAGACTTCCACGGCGAAACGTAGGAAACTTGTCTCATTTCCTCTATCTTCTTTGCAATCATAGGTGATCGCCTTTAGATAAAGGAACGCCATGCGAGAAAGGTAGCAATCCTTTCTCGACGGTCCGCATACTAAAACGAGTAATCACAAGATCAATGTAAGACGCCCGAGATAAGCTCAATATTTTCCTCTTGCGATCTCGGTAAACCTTGATCCCAAGAATGTATGTCGATCTCCTAAGTCTTTCATTTGAAACCGATCGGATAACCAACTCTTTACGCCCCGATAACAACTTCACATTGTTGCTTAATAGAATAATGTCATCTACGTAAAGTGCAAGAAATACCACATTACCGCTGACATCTAAACAATACAAACAACTCTCGCTAGGAAACTGGATAAATCCATAAGACTTTACCACCTCGTCCAAACGTAAGTTCCATGATCTTGCATCATTGTCTTGTATCGCCTCGCTGTATGTCCATGGGTCGATTATTGCCTGTTCATTTTTTGGGATTAAACCAAGATTCACCCAAGAACATAAATCGCTCGTGTTGACGAACAACCCTCCCACTACGAAGAGGCACTACAGCACAATGGCAACGGTGGGTACCACTTTGGGTACCGGCGCCCAGATCTCCGGTGGAACTCGACCCACTTCAATTTCTTGAAGTATCTCGTGTCGATCCTCCCACTAGACTCGACATCTCGCACCTTTGGTCTAATCGGTGGTGGAATACGATCATCTTCTAATTCTCAAGAATGATTTCAACTTTGGATTTATGATTTTCATGTAGTACTCTTCAAGAATCGGCATTAGTGCTAATAATGACCTTCCGATCCCAGACTATAGAATAAACCACATTTCGTTCCTCTAGGATAGCCAATAAACGACCTTGCGTCGGATCTAGCCTCCAACTTGTCACCTTCTTGTTCAAAGACATGTGCCGGATCGCCCATATCCTTATGTGGCTTAAACTCTGACTGCGCCCAAACCACAACTTGAAAGGGTCTCTTCGATCGACTTGGACGGTACTAGATTTAGCAAGTATGTCGCCGCTTCTAAGGCATACCCCGTAATCTAAATAGCAAAGTTGCATAACTCATCATTGATCTAACCATTTCCAAAAGGGTCCTATTTCTTCGCCCGACACACCATTTCTTTGTGGTGTGCCCGTGAAGTCTTGTACCGAGGTAATCCCACACTTCACTAGATAGTCCATGATCTCGTTGTTGAGGTATTCGCCACCGCGATCGTAACGCAAATGACTTGATACTCTTACCCAGCTTCGCCTCCACTTCCGCCTAAAATTTTCAATTTCAAAGCATTCGGACTTGCGGTGAAGGTGTATACGATCGTAACTCGAGTAATCGCCAATGAAAGTGACAAAATACTGCATTCTCCACGAGCTTGTGTGGACATCGGTCCACAGTCGAATGGACTAGCTCTAACATTTCTTTGGCTCTACGACCTTCGCTTTGAAGGGTCCGGTCGACATCTTACCTTCTATATAGATTCGCATCGGAATGGAGTAATCGTGAGATTACCCAACGCCCATTCTTAGCCGCTTTGGATCCTATTTAGATTGATGTGACCTAATCTAAGATGCCGAGAAATGTGGTGTCATCTTCTAAGAAAACTTTCTTTCTAGGGTTTCAAGAAGATGCAACATAGTTATAGGTATTATGTTTTGCGTAAATAGTATAAAGCTTAATTATATAAAGTGCCAACACGTATAACTTCATCATTTCTTATGATAGAACGGATTTTCTCTGGTGAAAACAAAATCCGACAAAATTTAAACGAACCACGATGAACAGCATGCATCCATCAATTAATTAAGCGCACGTAATAATCAAACGTGAATTAATCCAACAGAGCCAAGATATCGATCCCGTGCTCGATACCAATTGTAGGAAAACTATGTTTAGCCCTCGCCCGAGGATGTATCTTCGATATTTAATTCACCATACATTGATTATATTCCTAGCATGCGCCTATATAATTAATTGCAACACGTAGGGTTTTCTCGTGTTTACCTCAATGGCCGAGGTGGATCGGGAAGAACGGATCGAGACTCGTGCTTTGATCTTCCGGATCGATCCCGTTGCCCAATCTCCAACGCCGAGCGAGGACGATCTATGGAGAATGCTTCGAAAATCACCCAATGCACTTATGGAACAATTTTCGAGAACCTCACAACACTAGAGGGTGGACGAAAATTTGATGTTCAATAATGAGGATTCACCTTGAATCTATCTCTTACCTTATATTTATAATGCACTACCTTAATCCCATAAGGAAATTACCATAATCCCATATGGAAATTACCATAATCCTTTATGGAAATTACCATAATCCCATATGGAAATTACCATAATCCTATATGGAAAGGATTATTACCATAATCTTATATGGAAAGGATCCATGCATATCCCATAAATATAATAATATCCTTATAGGATAAAGAGAATCAAATCCTTTCCATAAGAGCATGATGGTGGAAGATTTTCTTGAGCTCATTGTGCCGGACGGGCCATCAGTGGATCAAATGCAAGGAATAAAGATGGGCCTCAAATAAATTAATTATCTTATGTTCAGCCCAGAACATAAATTAATTTATAAACATTTATTCATGCCACTAGAGAATAAATGCTGACTTACCCTTTTATTACCGAAGTTGAGTCGGGCTTGCATTTAGACATTACGAATCCCCGTATTTAAGATATTCATCACAGCCCCACAATCCTAAGTACGGATTAGCAGGACTATAACTCTAAACAGGATAAAAATACAAGGAGACTCTTTTAACAATAAACGAATACATATGTCATTTAAGTTCTTGGACTATATTACATAATTTAAGTTCTAGCAATGAAAACATGTGATATGTACATATGACGATGTACTATCAAGGTATAAACATTTCAAAGGACAACATTCCTATTGCTCAACACCGCCCATCCATCATCCGCTCAACCCGCACATTTAAAACAAACATGCAGGTCGAGTATAAGAATGCACGGTGGACTCATGCCAAAACATTTTATCATTTTTAGATTACATCGCCACATCATGGTAAGCACACGCGGTTTTAGCTGAAAGTGCCTCAGGCTTACTAAAACATTTTATCGCTCATAAAATCACCGCCGTGCATTTTCTTCGTGTGTATGATCCGTATCCCTATCATCATTTCATCATATCATCATAGTCGAAAGTCGTGAGTGAGGCCTCCTCTACGACCCCGACCGCCGTGAATTGTCCTTACAAAGACGCAAATACCATCAAGGTACACGCTAATCCTAGCTGTATAAGCCTTCCAAGATAGGATCCGATATCAATTTCATTCATAAGTTGGGAGTGACCCAACACATTCATATCATTCATGTCATTCATATCAATCTCACGGATAGGATACATACACAAAACATAAATATTTTGGCGGTGTAATCTTGTAAACATTTAACAACAGCTTGAAATAAGCATCGTAAATAAATATTTCGTACATTTTATTCTTGAGTAGAGTAAAGCCCACCGGACTATCTCGCTTTAATCCCATTTCTCGACTCAGAAGTCCCTGTGCTTAGCCTATCTATTCTCGCCTCGAGGTTTTGGAGTGAAAATCCATCGGGTCTTAGAACCCATATTTCTACTTTAGTGTATATCATGGTATGATATACACCAATTGACCATGTGATAGCACCTAGTCAAATATTTCACGCTAAGGTATGCCGTGAAAATATCGTATCATGATGTTTTATCATAGTTCGTATATCTTATAATGTTTCATCGCACTCATGACATAACATAATGAATGCATCAATTACTAGCATGTTAGTCACATAAGGCATATTTCACAAAGGGTTTCCAACACTTAGTCAAATTTTCAAGTGTTGAATTTCGCAAAACAAATTGAAATAACCCAGTGGCAAAATTTGACAATTCATAACGCCGAGTTAGAATACGTATGGCCACACAAAGATACATTCTCGAAACCTCTAAACATGTACTACAAGTTCTAAGAAGGAATTAAATCCAAAAGAGTTGTGGTTCGAGATATAGGTCTCAAAGTGGGCAACTCAAACCGACTTCTATACTTAGAAATTTTTCGAATTTCCAGTTTTAGCTTAACGACGAGGGTTTTATGAGGCTCAGAACTTTGACTCACAATGCCAAAATGGCTGCAGGCTACCAATTTCAAACCTTGTAACAAGAACTACATATTTAATGAAGACCATACTGGAAAATATCTGACGATCGAGAAATACATAAGCCCAAAGTTGACTAGTTGAAATGGACAGCTTCCAGAGGTGACTTTGGGTCCATGAAAGGTATACCTATAAAACTTGGTTTGGGATCAAACTTTCCAGATCATAACTAGACATGGTAAGAAACATTTCTTATGAAGCAACCCAAGTCCAAATCGGACTACAAACGGCTTGAACATCTCACGTAAAAGTCATACTCGAACAGCCTATTAACATAGAAATTTTCTAAAACAGTTTGTCCAAAAAGGCTTACTGAAATGCGTCAACTTTAAAAATTCATCGTGAGTTCATTATAAGTAATATGGAAATGAAACCAATCATATTGAAAATCCACTTAAGTCTAGTTTTATCCAGAAAAAGCCTCACTCAATGATTCACAATAGATTGGGAGATAAAAATATTTTATCACAAGCTATCACTCCCGTGACAGTTTTGTGCAGTTAAATTGTAAAATCTGGAATAAATAGTAAAAAGTTTTAGCAAATTCTGAAAATTTACATACGTCTTCTAGACATGCTGAGTTATGTTTCTACCAAATTTCATAGTTTTATCATTACCCAAACTTAAAACGAAAACCACGTACTATGGGTGATGAACACATGATTTCACAGATTTGCGCGATGCTTTCTAAAATACGATTAAAATAGAAAATCAAGTTGGATGGACTTGAAATTTTACAGAGGCATATTAGACACATATATGTTCAACATATTAAAATTCACAATCATCGGACCACTTTAACTTAGTCAAATAAATTCGTGAAGTTACTGATTTCGTGAGATAACTTCCAGGTTTTATTATAGATAAGATTTAGTACCTGATTTCTTGCAAGCCTTTCATCACAACTCATATGCACAAATTTGCACGAAACCATGGTGAATTGGGGCTGACCTTAGAGTAATGAGAGATGAGAAAGGGGAGAAAGAAAGAGAGGTCATCGGTGGTGTAGGTGTGGGAAAGGTCAAGTTTGGGGGTATGTGGTAGCTTATGGGTGACAAGTGTCTCCCATTGCATGCATGTTTTACACTAGTCACACACATGCACAACTCACTCTACACACATATGCACGAAAATTATCTATATATATACATATATATCTGATTTTAATTTTAGTTAGGATATAATTAATCCAATGTCACTTAGATACATGTAATAGTGGGAAGATTAACAACACATTTTGTTATAAAGACTTAGGTGCTCTCGGCTCTCACACTTGTAATAGGTCAAATTTTTATTTTCCATGCCATTAATAGACATATATATCATAACATATGGTTTAGATGATAAATAATATCGTAGGATAAATTAATGGCATCATTTTATGCGATAAAAATCGAGTTCGAAAATTACGGTTTTCAAACGCTTGAAAAATTGGTCACTATCAAATCTTGATGATCTAGCATTGATTTAATGCTAAATAATACTGTAATTACATATACTAATCATAGGAAATTAATTCCTATAATTTCTTGATCGATTAAAACGCTGCTTCATCTCAAAACGCCAACGCTTGAAAACGTTGCAAAACGCTCATTATCGACTCATCTCGAAATGGTCGTCATCACTTTATTAAATTATTCCATTAATAATGGAATTTAATTCTAAGCTTTATTGCTTTAGAAAATATCATGAATTTTAACTATCGATACGCGATCGACGTTAAAATAATACCGCCGATACACTTCATATACTTTTATTCCTTAATTCACAATTCTCAAGTGAATATAAAATAGGAATTCATTCCTTCAGAAACAATCGAAATCATTATTCGATATCTTAGTGATTGAATAACTCGCTAAACTCTAGTTTACGGGTTTTAAATACCGTAATTAGCATCTAATTTTATGGGTATTACATCCTACCCCTTAAAAGAAATTTGTCCCAAATTTGCATACCTCATAAAGTATGGGTATCTTAACATCATAACATCATAACGTTTCTATGTGCTTTTCTTTCGTCCATGGTTCTTCCATTAGACTTTCATTATAAGACCCAAACTTGCTTCTTTAATCGTCAATCGTACGATCAAATTAGTCGAGATTTTCATCATAACCCATCCGAGTCAAAGGTCACGCCATCATGTCAAGTTTACGGAATTGGGTCATTTTCGTATTTCCTTAATCATGACATGGAAAACATTTCGCACTTCCTCCCAAACGTGGTGGAAGTATCATTACAGCTTCAGGCCTATCATTGCAAGCGAGCTCGAAGGTCCTATAAAACGTGATCTCAACATTCTCAGATCTAAACTTATAATTCTCTAGATGGAGAAATCTTAAGAAACTTTAATTTCGCATTTAAAATGCAGCTCAAAATTACGCTGATCAACAGTAAGACTTTGTTTGTCCTTAGCTTTTCTTATTCTTCGCCTTTAGCGAGATATCTTAATCATTTCATTTACAACGTCAGACTTTATACCTTTGCTCACCTACTTTGTTACAATGAAGTGGTGGTCAATACTTTTTCCGCAATACGCCTCATAAGGCTACATTGATCGTTGTCATGTACCACGGCCTATTATAAACTTACCAAGTGATATAATATGTTCCCACTTAACCCTTGGTTTAACACTTATGTTCTATCGTATCCTTAAATGTTCATATAGTCCTTTTGATCCCCTTCACCGTGGAGTGGATATCTATGTTAAGGCTTAATCTAGATCTAACTCCTTTTATGAGTTAGCTCAAAATCTAGGGGTACTCTTGGTGTCTCTATCCGGCGATAGGTTCCGTACTTGTGTAATATAAAATTTCCTTTTTGTATAACCGAGTTAACTTATCGATCTATGAGTCATCTAAATAGGCAGTAGTCAAACATAATTGGTGAGTCATTTCACTATTACCCATATATCGTTGTCGCTTCTTTACGACTTTGGTAAAATCATAAGATCCATTGCTATATCATTCCATTCTCATTTGTGTATCTCTAGAGATTATAACCTCTTATAAGGCCTTTGATACAATGCCTTTATTTGTCGGGTAATCGAGACACTTTCGACAATCATGGTTACATCTCATTTCATCCTTTCTTATCTAACCTTTCTCATAATTCACAATGTCACTTAATAATGCCCGTTATGGTATGAGAAGGATCATGAACTTCATTCGCGATTTCATTTCTAAGCTTATTATTGCTTGGAAAATATGTATATATCTCTTTTAGACAATAACATTGTCCAATGCTCCTTAAAATCCTTCACTCTTCATTCCTTATCTTAATTCAGTATTCTATTCCTATCTTCATTCTCTCTTTTAGTCATATTTCACCTTGGTTGTGAGGGTACCACTTACGTCACTCGATCGCCCGACTATTATCGTTCTCGCTTTCTTAATCTTTCCAACGAGTTTTCCTTTTCTATATGACATACCATAATTTAGACCTAATTTTATAACTTAGGCATTAAATTTACATTACCCTTCCTTAGGTGATTATTTATCACATTTATAATCTTTACCGATTCGCGCCATCTTTCCTATCCCGTATCCAAGTTTCTTTGCTCAAGAATAAATTCAAACTTTTGTAAATTGTGAAGGGTTCTTAATTTATCGATATAAGAGTGAAATTTCCAAGACTTTCGTATTTATACTCACCACCACTATCGAGGTAATAGATTTTGGCACCGTGAAGTCGATAATCTCCTTTACATACCGGGCTAACTTGTCGATCCATAAGTACTTTGAATTGGTAGGAAGTGAGCACCTTGGTGAGTCTATCAACAATTACCAATATAATGTGTTCTCTTTGATTTGGGTAAGTTCAGAATTAAGTCCATCGTTATTTCATCCCATTTCCACTGGTATTTCCAACGGTCAGAATCTTTCCGTATGGATGTTGGTGTAACACTTTCATCTCACGGGCAAACAAGACAAAGGTTCTACGAAAGAAGCTATGTCTCGCTTTCACGCCTTCCCACCAAAACTTTTCTTTCGTGTCTTGTACATCTTAGTACTATCTGGCGAAGTGTAGGGTGTATCGCGAGCCTCACTCATTATTTCATTTTGAAGTTTTGCGTCGTTCGAACGCATATTCTTCCTTTAGACAATAAGGCGTTGTCCGACGCCTCCCGGAAGTTCTTAAATCCTCCAATTCTTACCCTTTCTCGAATTTTTCTAACTTTTCCTCCATTCTTTGTCTCGACCATCCTTTTTCGATCGATTCTCATCACTATTTCAAGTCATGAGTTGGGAAATTCGCTCATGTGGCCTAAGTCATTGTGACACATAAGTTATTATTTATCTCATATTAATACATAGCCTTACTTTTATTAATCCGTGAGAATTTTGACTCTATTTTGGGGTAACTATCTTATTGGTCTTCATACCTTAGAGAGTTCTTAATGGATCTCAATGTGTCAATTAATCTATAAAATTCATGATCTTATTTTAGGTCATCGACGCCTTTCATCTTTAATTGTTTTGTCCTTTGTCGATCTACATTGTTTTCTTCTAAAGACACTATGTGCTTGAGGAATATTTCTTTGCCGAATTTACAAAATCAGATTTGGCAAAATTCGCCTGCTCTTAAAAGTCGTAAGACGCCCTTCGATTTTCTTTTATGTTCTTTCTCGTCCTTTGAATAGATAAGAACATTATCCATGAGGATTGAGATAAAATTATCTAGGTATGTGTGAAACACTCGATTTTTGAGGTTCATGAATGTGGTCGGTGCATCGTTAGTCCGAATGGCGAACTATCATCTCATGGTATCCATATTTTATTCGTAACAACTCATTTCGTATTTCGGATACCATTCTTCAAGACCATATAATATTACATCATAATGCCTCAAAGGAGGACTTTTCATACATTACTTACTTAGGGTCGGTTCACCGAAATGACCTGATTACAATGCTGCCTAGCTCTTTTATACTCAAAAGTTCGACACTTCTTCACTATATTCATAAACTCTTCCAAACTACGCTTATTTTACATATTATAATCACATCATTTTCATCATCAACCATTATCTACATATAAGTCTTATATGATCCTAAGATTCTATGTCTTGAGTGACCTTTGTCGAGTCGATTCTCCCTGGAAACTTGTCTTTCCAAGCACGCTGCCTCATATATCCGACGATCTTTCTCTTCGAGAGCCGGGTCCATTGCCCCCGCTTCTTCTTCCATACCATAAGTTTGTGTTACTTTATCGTAAAGTATGGTGGGTTGGTAGTGGTAATTCTCTTAATCTTCGAGGGCGATAAGATTTTGTCCTTTTGCCCTTCTCGCCTCTTACCGGTACCATTGAGGCACAGGACGTGGGGCGACATTTGGAATATCGTGGTACAACCATTTCTTTATGCCGCGTTGTAACTTGTCGAGACTAGGACAAGTACTGTGAGGTGTCGCTTCCACGCATTATATGTATACTTGAGCCTGCTGACAACTCGTAAGTCCGCCTGTGCTTGAATTTTTATCATGGAGAAAATATTCTCTCGATATTCCTTTCGCAAAATTACCGATCTGCTGGCAAATGATGATACGTCTGTTGGTACCATCCTCATTCGACACTCTATAGTTACGAGTATCCATCCGTAGGTGCAAAAATTTTCTCCAAAACTGCGTTCTAAATTCATTCCTAGTTCATATTAAAAGAGCCGATACGCCGTGTGAGTTATAACCTTGTAGGCCTTGGGGTTAACTCTCACCCGTTAAACTCCCTTTTCTTGTCATCTCAGAACGGATATTTTTAGATAAACCGACTTAATTTAAGCAATGGAGGGATTTCTAAACAAGAAGGATCTCTTAATGAATTATACACCTTAAGACGATATAACCCGTAGACTACTTATGACACCGACTCATGACACTTATCTTAATACTCATTTTATGTTTACCCCATTAGTCGATATCGCTTAAATTTGTTCGCATATGCGAATAGTGGGTACCGATATTCGTAGTGTAAAACCTCTAACGAAAAGGCCAGCCTGTGTCACTAATCACACGAATGACACCATTTCCAAACTTCTTGTCTCCAAAATTATATCTACGCTCCACATGGATATAGTGATCCAAATAATTGATAGCACTTTAGGCGGTTCTAAGTTCAATTCGAGCTTGAGCAACACTTCATGATGGTCAAAATTCTCGATAGGTAAGGGATTTTCATTTCGATTCGCTTCCTGAATTGGGTTCTATCGCTTCTCACGCACACTTGTGCGATGTCAAAAGCGAAGCACCTATGTCTAACAAGATCTTACGGTATTCTCGAGAAACTTTCCTCACACCTATCCCGCCTTTTAGTTCGCTTTGTTCATTGCTTTCGCGAGGTATAGGCTTTGGTCAACGGTCTTCCGCTTATTCAAGTAAACATCTATTTCATATGTCCTCGTCCTTTCCATCGGGACATCATGTTCCTCATATGGCCTTCTCGTGCCTCATTCACTTTATACTTTCGGTATTAGTATCGTTATGCTTTTACTAATAGCATTCGTGGTTAGTTTACATCAACTTATCCTTCGATATTGATATATTTCAATCATGAAATCTTATCGTAGAGATCACATGTCTCTATCACTATCATTCATTCCTAATCCAGATGAATGATTAAATTCCTTTTTTCACTTTATCGATCTTAGGAGTATATTTCATATATTCTTACTTTAAACTCTTTTCCGAGAAGTCCTCAGATCGCCTTTAGCCATCGCTTGTAATATCCCTTTTGATATAGTCATTTATTCTTAATCTTTATTGATTCATCGTGCAATTTCGCATAAGATAAAAAACTTTGTTCACTAGGACGATATACTTTTGCCTTGACGTCAAAAATCTTTACCATTTTCGACATTCAATGAATACTTCATTCCCATGTCCGAGATATTTAATATCCCACTTTATCGATCGTCGTAAAAGTATGAGGATAATCTTCCAATTCGATTTACCTTAAAGTCCTCAACGTGAATCTCCTTCTCGTGTTCTCGATGTATTTCATTTGCAAGATCTATAGAAGCTATCTTGCTTGTTAACTATTAAGTTACACAAGACAAGCGCTTGGGTGATCATAACTTAGGTATTAAGATTTATTTCAAAATAATGAATCTATTTCTTAATCCGCTTTACTTCAAGGAATTACCTTACTTATCAAGTCATAACATCTCTCAAGCTTATATCATATCGTGAACTATCTAATTGTATAGCTCATAATTTCTTCGCTATTTTCGACTTTTGTCCATTTTCGAAAGCATGGTATCCGAAAGTAATCTTACTTTCTTTATACTTCTGTTTCCACTTTAGGACTAAAACCGTTATCATCGCTATATGGCTTGGTAGGGTAGTACATCTGCATCTATAACTTAAATTCTAAGCATCTTATTTCCATGTCCTCGCCTCTGAGTTATTTCCTCCATACTTAGTTCACATATTAGGCTATCCTCGCTGCTCACACAATCTTGAGGATTATGATTCTTCAATCTCATTATCTTTGTTTAACTTAGTTTTAATTACTCGGAATCGATTATGCTCAAGCATAATTTCATTGATTGAGGTATATAAAGATTTATTGTCCGAGACGCTATCATTTCCTTATATATATATATTCTTTGAAAAGAATATCTTGTATGCATCTTCATTCTTTTTAAACATGTCCAACCTACTAACGAGGTTTCAAGGACATCCAACTATCTTAAAGATAAGTTGTAATCGCTTCGCCATGACATAATAAGGAAAATTCATATCCTATAGGTATCATATACTTTTCTTAACTTTTATTCTCGCATTCATCGCTAAAGAGTATCTTATTCATAACTTTGTTATCATAATACCATATGACGGTATAACTTCATCATATCATTCTTTGTTAACCCCATCAAAGGTCCTCACATCCATGTGTATCATAGGAAAATAAATATCTCATCTCATCGAGATTTTCTTTACATCATAATTCTTGATGTCTATCACTTCATCGGTCTCGAAACTTTAGGTGACTAAATTAAGTCAACCTATTTTATGTCCGATGTTTATCGCTTACTAATTCGCACTTAGGTGACAATGTAAGTCAACATTAGTCATACTTGATGGTTTCAAGGATCGAGGAGAAATTATCACGACTACCTACAAAAGGTACCGCCTCATCCATCAAGATAACATCTTTCAATGATTGAATCGATATGTTCCTCGATCAATAACGGGCTCTAGGTCCAAGACCGAATGACGACTCACCGAGATTTCTTTGGTCATATGGGCTGCGGACTGGCCACAATTATATTCTCACCACATAAGGCTTTGGGTTCAAAAGGACACTTTGTAAAAAATTGGGTTTGGAAATTTTCTTCGTAAAAGTGAGAAACTCAAATGAATTTCACTGAACTAGGTCAGTAGTTAAACTCAACGACGTAAATTGGGTAATGAATATAGTTTGAAACTTATATACCCGTAATAGGTCATCAACAAAGTTCTCATGTATGTCAAGGTTCTACTTGTACATCAAGATCTTACTTCCTTAGTAACATCCTAAGATTCAGATCATCCTATAACGCTCTTACCTCTATAACTCATAGAACTAGCTTCAACTGATTCTCGTGGAATTCAAGTAGGAATCAGAATTTGGTCCTTCATAAGAAATGAAGTACAGTGCATTAGGAACACGAGGCGAAAACCATACGTAAATCGTAGTTCACACGATCGAGAACTAGTCAAATGGAATCACCGCATGCAGTGGAAATTTACACGCGTCGCACGAGATCATAGCGATGCCAACACCAAGGTCGCATGCCGCTACCGATGCCGAGGTAGTATGAATATTGCTCACACCGAGGTCGACACAACTACCCCAATGACATGTCAAAGGCGATGTTATAAATGCCGATTTCAAGTCGACAATGCGACATGCCGATGTCGGCCGAGGTCGATCGTATAAATCTTTCACTTTTCTTCACTCAAGATGGAATGAAGTTCTCAAATCCATCATTACTCTTGTTCTTGTAATTGAAGGAAGTTCTTACTTCTATGTGCTTTCATAAAAGTGATCATGCTTCTTAAAAAGTCTACGCTCGCTGAACCACCATGCTCATCATCATAATCAACTTTGAGATTGAAGTAAAATCAATATTCCTACGTAGCTCATTTGTATCAAGACGTATTTCGTTGAATTTAAAGAATTCAACATATCGTATTCGATAAATAAATGTCCAATCTCAATCATTTTAAAACATGAATAATCATAACTTTGTTCATAATAATTGATCGATCTTAATTTTGTAAGGAAATAAATGCGCAAGAACACTAAGGATTTACGTGGTTCGATCTATGAATAAGATCTACGCCCACTAGAGAGAGAGTATTCGTATCGAATGTGTAAGAAGCGATTACAAAGAGTGTGAATGAATCTATTTCGCTCTACTCTAGCCTCTATTTATACACAAACGATTGACCTAGATCTTGAATCCCAAGTCTTCTAACTAGGATTCGAGATCCTATCCTCTTGAATTAGGATTCTTTACATACGGTCGAGTCATGCTCCCACCGATTTTAGAGTCTTCATGGGCCGAACTTGTCCAGCCGAGCTTGATGTCGTGGTTACTTGTATTGGGCCCGATGCTTGGGCCTCGTAGTGGTCAGATCCTATCACAACCTCCCCCAAAAGATGCGTAAACGAGGTCATGCCGGAATGGGGTTGTTTATGACGAAGCGGGTTTGGACGATCTTTGACATTCTTCTTTGTCTCGACTTTTGTGTCCGCTAATAATTTTGACGTCAGATATCAGAGGTCAGGCTCGCAGAGGTGTCTCGCCGAGGTCATGTTTGTTGTTCAGTATCTCGGCGAGGTGTCCCGGCTTCCGCGACGAGGCGTTATGCCGAGGTCTTCCGACCGCTTCACCCGACGGCGCTGTCAAGTTTTCCGATCGACTTCACTTGGCGCAGGTGTTGTCGAGGTCTCCTCGACCGGCTTCACCCGACGGCGCGCTGTCGAGGTCTTCGACCGCTTCACCCGACGAGGCGTTGTCGAGGTCTTCGACCGGCTTCACCGCCGGCGCTGTCGAGGTCCGCCGAATGGCTTCATCCGACGGCGCGTAAGTCGAGTCTTTGACGGCTTCACTTGTCGAGGCGCAGTCGAGGTCTTCGACCGCTTCACCGCCGAGGCGCGTCGACGCCGAACACGGATTTTCCGCCGCCATCGAGTACAGACACGTGATACGCATTGAATGCGCATTTAACGCGCGTAGCGGTTGATTCCCGATAAAGCGTATAATAGGGGAATATCTTCCTTGATACGCCATTTCTCATATCACTTTTATGATTTCAAAATTTCGTACTTCCAAAACTTCAAAACGATAACCGCCGCCATTGTTGCCTCGGAGTTCATCACCATCATCTTCAAAACCAAAAGTAAGTTATGGCTTCTCTTCTTCTAAATCTTCCGAGCTTCAGATCGGTCTCGCGGCCGCTCGGATTCGCCGGTATTATGCCGCCCCTTTCGGGATTTTGTAAAGTGTCTTCTTTTCTTCCATTTTAACAACCTCCATATAAAGGAGATTGTCTCTCAACACCGTATTTTAATATAATTTATGTTGCCCCCGTCCCGAGCATAGGGCTTGTTCTCCTCTCGAAGGGTTTGTCATCGCTCACTGAAGACATGCCTCCGGCCGGTCTTCAGATTCAGATCCTCGTATATGTCGAACTTCAAGAGATGTTCGAGCATATCACTGCCCAACTTACGCCAAATTCTTTTTCGCATTTGGTGGGCCTAGGTGTCTATGCTCATCGGCATAATTTTCCTTTCTTTGGGGCTTGTTCTCCGCTTTTTCAACTCAAGGGTGGTTCGTGGTGGTATTATTTATCACCCCGTCGTAATTTCAAAGCTAAGATAAAGTCAAAGATCTCGAACCGCGTAAGTTTTTCTTTGTCGGCTCGATGGATCTCGAGTTTATATGGCGATCGGAGAAGATCGCCGACGTGGTGGTCGACGAGATTGACGGTGGCCTCGGAGGAGGCATCGGACGTAGTAGGTCTCATGGACGAGGCCTTTACCGAGGCCGAGCTCACAATGCGGGCTTAGCCTTATGATCCCGCCACCGTGGTGGAGTCGGGAAGGTGAGACCCTCTTTCTTCTCGCCTTTGTCGCATGATTATTATGTGTACATGCCCCGACCTCTTGTATTTATTTGCAAGAACTTGATCGTGATAAGAGGAAGAAGAGGAAGGATTCGAGCGCGTGTCGAGCTCCCCTCCTCTCTTTTAAAGGAGGTCGAACTCTCCTCCTCGATTTTGAAAGATGTCGAGGTCAGGCTCAAGCGAGCGAGGAGGCTCAAATCTCCCGAGCCGCAGC
This sequence comes from Salvia rosmarinus, assembly GCA_036937905.1. Taxonomy (NCBI): domain Eukaryota; kingdom Viridiplantae; phylum Streptophyta; class Magnoliopsida; order Lamiales; family Lamiaceae; genus Salvia; species Salvia rosmarinus. Next base: position 52,322 of record JAODLM010000099.1, read on the forward strand.
CTCCAGGCGCTTTAAGAGGTTAAAGGCATATCCCCGAGGCCGCGATTGACGCCGACCACGAATGCATCGTCGTTTGCTCTCGCCGAGCTCCCCGCCTTCCCGAGGTAGCGCACCTATCCTTCTTCCTCGTGAAGTGATATAAATAATGATTCTTCCGATTTGTTCGGGATTCAGATAGGGGTCGAGATCGTGTCGGCCGAGGTGGCTAAGATGTCCACGGATGGCCCAGATGTCCGGTTTCATAACGGACTTCTTGAAAGGGCCATAGCTGCTTGACGGGTGGCCCAAGATGCTCGTGAATGGAGGAGAAGACTCTCCTCGCCCAAGAGATTAGCGAGGCCGAGGCAAAGATCCGGACCTCACAAATGTAGGCGGCGGATACGACGGCCTGCTGAGGCGCAAGGCGGCCGAGGCGATGGAGGCGGCCTGTGGCTAGGGTCAGCTCAAGCCACGGTGGAGGCCGAGGTCGCTTTAATGAAGGCAGAGTTGGAGAGTCTCTCGCCGGGAGGTCGAGGTAGCGAGGTCGCAGGCGAGATGCTTTGGGCGCTTATGGAGAGGCTATTCTCCTGGGCCCGGATGGTGGGAGATGCGTCGAGGTCCTCAATAAGCGCCGCCTCGCACGCAATCGAAGAAGTCGCCGAGACTACCTGCACTGGATAAATCCAAGTATGGGTATGAGAAGATAGAGGACGGCGTCCCGAGGCGGCCTATTTCGATGTCCTTGTTCGGCCTCGAAGGAGCTTCCCTGTGTCGCGGCCTCGACTTCATCTTCGGTTATGCCGACCGCTGGAGTCTGCTCGCGCTGCCTCGTGGACCGAGATCCCCGACCGACGCCTAATGGCCAATCTACAAAGGGTCGTGGATGCCGCACTGGGGTTCTAAGGCGGCAGCCCCGGCAGCCTCCCGAGGAGGTTGAAGCCGGCTCATGGGTTAGGCGGAGGAGGCCGAGGCTTTCCATGCTCCCGAGGCGGCTGTGTGGACAAAGTTCGAGGCATCCGGAGGGCCGCTTGATCCCCTTTTTTTTTTTTTTTTTTTTTTTTTGAATGTAATTGTACACTTGTTTTCGCCTAAGGGCATATTAATAGAATCACAAGTTTATATGAAAACACTTATCTTTTTTATCGGTTGTCGCCGAAATGCTTGATGCTTCTCCGTTGAATCGAATCAAGACCGTCATGGGCTCTCGAGTTGAAAGAGGTCGAACTCCTCCATATAAAGGGGCAGCTTGTTCATGTACAAAGTGAGTCCGATGTCACATAGAGCCCAGAGAGCCGCGACGAGCTCCGTGCTCGCCTTTTGAATTGGAGGAGGCTCGAGGTCGCCAAGGAGGAGGCCAAGGTGATAGCCGGGAGCATGCTGAGTACGAGGAGGTTATCCACCGAAATGGTGGGATGACGATCCCGGAAGTTGAAGCCAAGGTTGTCGAGGCTGCCGCCCGTTGTGCGAGGTACCGGCGCGAATATGGTCGGACCTCCTGGCAATTCACGGAGCAGCACGCTGAATTAAAAAGGCTCGGGAGCATATACAAAACCGTCATTGCTCGACAACCACAGCTTGAAGAACTGCTTCGGCAGGATGCAGAGGCTTCTTCATCTACTGGGACCAGAATAACTGATCCAAATTATGACGATCCGGAGGTGCGCCAAAGAGGCGCATATCGCTCTTCGAACGACGTGGATCCTCAAGGAGTTGAAACCAAAGGCCATCGAGTGGCCGAGGTCGAGCTCGCAGAGCGGCATCTTCAAGTGACCGAGGTCGCACCGGCAGGCCCGTGAGTGTAGACCGAGGACGAGGTAGAGGTAGATTAGTATAGATGAGTCATCAATCCCGATTTTCTGTGGATTGGCTCGCTTTTTCCGATCCGCTCGGCCCTCGTAAAATGTAACTCAGACATCTTTTGTTAATAAGAATGATCTCTTTACTCAGATTGACTTTGTATTGAACAAGAGTAGTATGCGGCGCTTTGTCCTCAGAGAGTTCTCGTCAAATAAACGGGCGAATCCGCCCGCACGAAGGTAGTGGTTCTGCTGCCGAGGTCATCGGGAGGGGTGGTCCCTTTATTTCGACTACATAGAAAGAACCGCTCAAATAAACGAAGGTAACTGATGTCGATGTAGGAATGGTTCCTTTTTTGCCGAGGTTATCGGAGGGTGGTCCCTTATTCGCCTACAGAGAGAACCGCCTTCGAAATAAACGAAGGTAATCTGATCTCGTATGTAGGAATGGTTCTGTTGCTGCCGAGGTTATCGGGAGGGTGGTCCCCTTATTCGCCTACACAGAGAGAACCGCTTCAAATAAACGAAGGTAATCTGATCTCGTATGTAGGAATGGTTCTGCTGCCGAGGTCATCGGGAGGGTGGTCCCCTTATCATCTACATAGAGAGTAATCGCCTTCGATATAAACGAAGGAAATCGATCTCGCACGTAGCATGCGCTTAAATTTTCCTTTGTATGAAACGAAGGTAATCTGACCTCCGCCGAGGGAATCTCGCCTCCGTAGAGGGTAAATAATAATGTGAAGATTAATTATGCATTAGTGACAGTAGAACTTGCAAAAATAAAATTTTATTGATAAAAGATGACGCGACCACCAAATAAGACTCTGACTCTAAACAGACTTTAAAGACATGACCGAACAAGACCCGACCTCGACACTTATGCATAATATCTCTTTAGATGAATGATGTGCCATGCTGGGTAATTGCTCACCGGACAATTGAGCGAGCTTATAGGCCCCTTTGCCGAGGACTTCGTCGATCTTGAAGGTCCTTCCCATGTGGCTTCCACTTTGAGCTGCTGCTTTGCCGACTTCATTATTTCGGAGTACGAGGTCGCCCACTTGAATTGTCGTTTTAACACGCTGGTTGTAATACCGATCTACTTGTTGCTTGTACCGAGCTTCCTCGATGTAGGCGAGGTCTCTTTCTTCGAGTAGGTCTAGATCAGCTCGTAGATTTTCCCCATTTGCTTCGCGCAGAGAAGTCAATGGCACGGGACTGCACTCCACCCCTCTACGGATCACCGCAGTTCCATACACCAAACCGTAGGCGCTTTCTCCGCTCGAGGTCCTCGTGTTGTTCGCACGCACCATAAGACCTGTGGTAAATTTTCCACCCAGAGGCCTTAGCTCGGTCGAGACGAGTTTTAGACCTTTACGATGGTCCTGTTGGTAACTTCTGGTCCCACCATTTGCTTGAGGATGGGCCACCGAGGTGAACTTTGTCGATCCAAGCTCGACACCAATCTTTGAATTTTTATCGTGGAATTGTGTTCCGTTATCCGAAAGGAGGATATGAGGGATGCGAGCGACACACTATGTTCTTCCATACGGGTTGAGTATGCTTGCTTGTGATTTTCGCCAAGGGCTCGCTTCCACCCACTTCGTGAAGTAGTCGATCGCAACAATTAAGAATGGAGCTGTCCCGGTGCTTTACAAAAGGGCCCACAATGTCGATCCCCATTGCATAAACGGCCAAGGGCTCAGAGTATGGAGGCGAGGTCGGTCTCGTGGTAGCCTTGGTAACGCTCCCATGGATTTGACACTTGACACTTTTTACGGTGCCTATCGAGTCTTGGAACATTGTTGCCAATAGTATCCCCATCGCACGACTTTCTTTGACAATGCTCGGGTCCGATGTGGCTTTCGACGATCCTCGTGTATTTCTCAGAGAACGTAATTAGCTCGGTTCGGACCCAAGCACCTTAAGAGAGGCCGGAGATATGATCAGATAGGACCCCCGCTCAATTGTATATCGCAGTAGATTTGTTCAGATCCTCCTAGCTTCCAAACTTGTCATCGGGCAGCTCGCCTTCTCGTGTAATCTCGAATGGGAGTAATCCAACTGGGTTCTTCATCCGAGACCACGCTGACCTCGGTCCCGCTATCGGCATCATCTATGCTTCGCCCGACTTCCTCCACGGGCGGGCTGCTGATGACGGCAGCCAATTTACTTAAGATGTCACCGCTATTTTGCTCCCTCGATGCGAACTATCCGAAGTGTGAGAAAGTCCGCTATGTGCTTTTGCTTTTTCAAGATACTTCTTCATTCCGCCGCTGCCTCGATTTTCCCAACATTTGGCTCACGACGACTTGAGAGTCGCCGTGAACTCGCACGGCTCAGATCTCGAGACTTTGAGCGAGGTGAAGTCCGCGATCAAGCTTCCTATACTCCACTCGTTGTTCGTATTTTTGAATGTGAACCGGTGAGGAGGTGATCTCCGCCGTCCGGCCTGGGAGTAAGATTCCCGCCCGCTACCTGCTTTCCCAAGCCCGTCAACGAGTTGCCAAAGACCTTTGGTATTTCATCCATTGGTCTGCTTGCATTGTCCGACACGGACTCGGTGGGCTTCGGTTTCTACTAAGTTTGCCTCTGCAAGGAAATCCGCTGTGGCTCGACCCTCGATGGTCCGGGCGGCGAAGGATACATCGTGCTCGCCAGCCGATTGCCCATTTCGCGATTCTCCCCGAGGTTTCGGGTTTCGCCAATACTTGCCAAGTGGGTAGTCATGAGGACTCATATGGATGTGCATGAAAGTATGGACTTAGTTCCTCGCTGCATTTACCAATGCTAAGGCAAGCTTCTCCTGGGTCGATACCTCATTTCCGGCCTTTAGTGCTCGGCCGATAAAATATACCGAGTCGACGCCCTTCTTCTCGTACTCAAGATCAAGACTTATAGACTCGTCCGAGGCGGCGAGGTAGAGAAAAGGACCTCCTTTTCTGGACTGACAGAGTGGGGAGTTTGGCGAGGTAGCTCTTGAGATCTTCAAAAGGCGGACTTGTGTACATCATCCCATGAGAATTTCGGGCTTTTTGAGTATCTTGTAGAAGGGTAGCCGCTATCCGCGCTTTTGAAAGAAATCGGCTCAAATGGCTATGCAAATGTTAGCTTGTGTACGCTATGGATGGTCTTTGGCATCTTCATTTCTAAAATGGTTCGACCTTGGACGGTTTGCTTTTAGCCTTCTTCTTGTGAAACCCAACACCCTAAGAACTTTCCGCACCGGATCGCAAACGCATTTTCGGGATTCACTTTAGGTTGATTTTTCGAAGGCCGAGGACGATCCGGAGGTCGGCAACACACGCGCTTCTTCTTGTTCTCGACGACGATGTCGCCTACGATACCCACATTCTCGACCTATGTAGGGCTGAAATATTTTGTCCACCATCCTTTGATAGGTAGCCTCTGATTTTTAAGGTCGAATGGCATCTTTTTATACGCAAAGACTCCAAAGTCGGTAATGAAGAAATTTCTGCTTGTCGCGTCTTCGTCATCCATCGTGACTTGGTGATATCCTTGTATAAGTCCAAGAAACTCAAGACTTCAGATCCGACCAGCTGTGTCGACCTTCTTGTCAATGTTGGGGAGGGATAGCAATCCTTTGGGCAATGTTTATTGAGGTCGTGTAGTCAATACACATTCGCCATCCTCCTCCTCCTTTCTTCACCATCACCGGGTTGGCTATCCGTGTCGGATATTTGACCTAACAAGATGCGTGTTTTAACAAATGATTCACTCGCCATGAATGACTTGGTTCTGCTCGGCCGTGAAAATTTTTTGCTCGTCGAACCGCTTTATGTTCGGTCGTTGTTGAGCCGGTGAGTGATGATACTCGGCGAGACTCCGTCATGTCGAGGAGACCAAGCAAACACGTCCCGGAATTCCCTTAGAGTTGGATGATCCGATCCTTCACTTCAGTGCCGTGGTGAAACCAACCTCGACGACCTTTAATGGCTCATCTTTGTACAATGCGATCTCTTCCACCGACCGCCGTGAGTGGCGATGTACTTTCGACTCCAACCTCGGTTTCTTTAATTGCATGCTCTGGCGCCGGACCGAGGTCCCGCACCTCGTAAGGCAACTTGCATACATTCTCAGCTTGCTTGCTCGATCACCCTGATCACGGCTGCCCCCGTGGTGGGTATCTTTATCGTCCGTGGTACGCTGAGCATACCTCCTTACAATAAGTTTCAGCCAATCTCGCCTAGATGATGTTATACGGCGAGTAGTCCTTCACTACGAAGAACCGCACCACCTTGGTCGAGGTCGCTGGTGCTTTCCCCACCGTGACGGGTAGCTCGATTATCCCTCGGCGCGCGCTCTTCCTCGGACGAAGCTTCGAGTGGCAACGGTGCCTCGCGGCGGTGCGCTTCTACTCCTAGCTTGTCAAAGCATTCTTGAAAAGGATGCTCACCGACGCCATCTGTCAATGTAAACGCTGCTTTACCAACTTATTTGCACCAATGCCCGGATCACCAACGATCCCGCTGGGTACTGTCGCTGGTACGGGTCGCCCTCGGAGGCGATCGCCTCGCCCTTTCTCGAATCTCTTGTTGGTAGGTTCACGGTTTTAGGACTTCGAGCATCGGCCTCGTGGAGGACTTCGTGACTCCACCTGGGAGCCCTGTAATAGTGGAGATCACCGTCATATTGGGGCTCGCCGCTCCTTCCTCGCGGTGTTGCGCTCGCTTTATTGCAGGGGCGACTTCCTCTTCCTCCGCTTTTCTTCTTTTGACTCGGGTCGGCTTGGCGACTCTATCCTCGGTATTTCTTTAGGGATCCGCCCCTGACCAGATCTCTATTTCACCCATGAGCTCTTTGCACTCTTCGATGTCGTGTCTGTAATCCTCATGGAATGAGCAAGATTTATCCACGGGTCGGCACCTCTTCCTCCTCGCCATCGGTCGAGGCTTCGAACAGTTCATATGGAGTGCGTGATTTCGCCTCGGCCTCGCTAACGGGTGTATTGAGGTCGCCCGAGGTGTCACGCGACCGAGCCTCGGACCTTATCGGGCGACAATCTTTCCAAGGCGCTCGCACGCCTTGGTTCCGATCTTCCTTTCCTTCGCCTCTTCTTCCTTTTTCCGTGGTCCCGCCTTGTTCGCTCGCTTTCGCTTGTCGCCCTCGCCCGCCATGGCGAACCGTTGGCTATGCGCCACGCCTGTCGCAGTGACGGGCTCAGATTGACGATCTCTCAGTATAAGGCCCGGCGAAGATGCCGCTTTGAAGGCCGAGATGACTAATGTGTCGCTCACGTCTCGACCTTCAAACACTCCTTGTTAAACCTCGCCATGAAGTCACCGATGGACTCGTTACGGCTTTGCCTTATGGTGAGTGAGGTGTGCCGATGATGTTTTTGACCGCCTTTTTGAAGAACCTTCATGGAAGGGCGCCATCAGTCACGATAGAGCCGATGCTTCCAGAGGTAGACCGTCGAACCACCGCGGGCGTTGTTTATTTAGTAACTCCGGAAGAGTTTACATATGAACCGAAATGAGACGTTGGTTGATCATGTTGTATTCGAACCGCGAGAGGAAGTTCGTGGATCCTCACCATCATAGGGGCGATGCTTGGCACCCAGATTTATCCGGAGAAGTGTTGAGTATCCTATTTGAGAACGGGTGACTATCTTCCCGATCCATCGAAGCCGCCCTCCGAGATTGGGACGGAGTTCGACGATCGAACTCGCTTAGGTGACTCGAGATCGACTTCACGGCGACCTCGATGCCTTTTCCCGCTTGCTCGTCCTTGGAGATCGGGGCGAGTTCACTGGATGGATTCATTCTCGCGATTGAGGCCGGCTTCACGGCGATCACGACGTCCTCTCCCGCTGCTGCTCGCTCCTCGAGCGGTCGGTTTGGGCCCCGACCTCTCGCCAGATGCCTCGATCTAGACGAGGCTTCGCGCTCCATTCTTCGTGACGTGGCCGACCCCGTGCTTCACCGAGGTACCGGAGAAAGCTCTCCTTATTTTTCTCGAGAATCCCTCGACGGCGTCCAAGGTTTACTTATGAGCCGGATGTTCCCTCGGATTATTGCTGCGATTTCCTTCGCTATGGTAACCCGCCCGCAGGCGGGTGTTCGTGCTCGTCGAGACTTTGGATATGTCCTTCGGGGTTTCTTCTCCGATTGGGCTCTTCCCGAGCCGAGCTCAACGTTCCCTTCGCCGCCGCTGTTGTTGTTGCCGGCGATGGTCCCGGATGACGGCTTCCGTGTACCGGTCATGATTATTTCAGTAAACGGTGGTTGATCGAAACACAAAATTTCGGTTCCCAGACGGCGCCAAAGGATTGATCTTAATTTCGTAAGGAAATAAATGCTAAGAACACTAAGGATTTACGTGGTTCGATCCATGAATAAGATCTACGCCCACGGGAGAGAGAGTATTCGTATTGAATGTGTAAGAAGCGATTACAAAGAGTGTGAATGAATCTATTTCGCCTACTCTAGCCTCTATTTATACACAAACGTATTGACCTAGATCTTGAATCAAGTCTTCTAACTAGGATTCGAGATCCTATCCTCTTCGAATTAGGATTCTTTAGATATGGCTGAGCTTTCTGCTCCCACCGATTTTAGGAGTCTTCATGGGCGAACTTGTCCAGCCGAGCTTGATGTCGTGGTTACTTGTATTGGGCCTGGTAGTTGGGCCGTATCCTATCAATAATGAACCCTTATTACATTTCAGAAATTCAAACATTTCATCTTTGGCATATCATGCCAAAACTTTCTCATATCATTGTCATCATCTTTCTTATATCCTCCTTCTTTTCATAACTTTCTTGCTAAATCATTTGTCACAACGTTCATTCTCAACCTTTCCCATAGCTTTCATTTCACTTGATAAAATTTTGTTTCAATTATCATTCACTTCACAACATAATATTTCATTTGTAACTTTTGCAATAAATTTCACTTTAAATAAATTCACATAACATTCATTTCACTTAAAAATTTATTTCACTTTCAACTTTTCGCTTTCAAACCGAGAAAGTCATTTAGCTATCATAAATCAAATCATTTGTTTTCCTTAAATATGCGCCTCATTCCCGTGATATTATTGGAATCCTTTCGAGCTTTCCTTAAATATGTAGTCTCACACCTGCATATTGTGAGAATCTCTTTTACTTCAAAACTTTTGCGAAGAAAACATTTTCATCCTTTTTCACTTTCAAACTCTCAAAATAAAATCATTTACCTCATTCCAGTTGAGCTTGATGTGATGGAGTGTTGAGCATTGTCAGCTGATCTCTAGAAGTCTAATGACTCAATCTAGACTTAACCTTAAAGAAGATTTTCGTTCAAGAGCGAACCGCCTCGATACCACTCATCATTACGCCCCACAATCCTAAGTACGGATTAGCGTGGACTATAACTCTAAACAGGATAAAAATACAAGGAGACTCTTTTAACAATAAACGTAATACATATGTCATTTATGTTCTTGGACTATATTACATAATTTAAGTTCTAGCAATGAAAACATGTGATATGTACATATGACGATGTACTATCAAGGTATAAACATTTCAAAGGACAACATTCCTATTGCTCAACACCGCTCCATCCATCATCCGCTCAACCCGCACATTTAAAAACAAATGCAGTGGTCGAGTACAAGAATGCACTCAAGTGGACTCATGCCAAAAACATTTTATCATTTTAGATTACATCGCCACATCATAGTAAGACACAAGCGGTTTTAGTTGAAAGTGCCTTGTGCTTACTAAAACATTTTATCGCTCATAAAATCACCGCTCGCCTGTGCATTTTTTCGTATGTATGATCCGTATCCCTTATCATCATTTCATCATATCATCATAGTCGAAAGTCGTGAGTGAGGCTCCTCTATGACCCGTGACCGGTCGTGGAATTGTCCTTACAAAGACGCAATACCATCAAGGTACACGCTAATCCTAGCTGTGTATAGTTCTTCCCATAGATCCGATATCAATTTCATTCATAAGTTGGAGTGACCCAACACATTCATATCATTCATGTCATTCATATCAATCTCATGGATATGATACATACACAAAACATAAATATTTTTGGCGGTGTAATCTTGTAAACATTTAACAACAGCTTGAAATAAGCATCGTAAATAAATATTTCGTAAGCATTTTATTCTCGAGTAGAGTAAAGCCCACCGGGATGTAGATCGCTTTAATCCCATTTCGATCACAAATCCTGTGCTTAGCCTATCTATTCTTCGCCTCGAGGTTTTGGAGCCGAAAATCCATTGGGTCTTAGAACCAATATTTCTACTTTAGTGTATATCATGGTATGATATACACTCAATTGACCATGTGGAGAAGACTTAGTCAAATATTTCACGTTAAGGTACGCCGTGAAAATATCGTATCATGATGTTTTATCATAGTTCGTACATCTTATAATGCTCTATCGCACTTTGCGACATAACATAATGAATGCATCAATTACTAGCATGTTAGTCACATAAGGCATATTTCACAAGGGTTTCCAACACTTAGTCAAATTTTCAAGTGTTGAATTTCAGCAAAACAGCTTGAAATAACCCAAGTGGCAAACTTTGACAATTCATAACGCCGAGTTAGAATACGTATGGCCGCACAAAGATACATTCTGGAAACCTCTAAACATGTACTATAAGTTCTAAGAAGGAATTAAATCCAAAGAGTTGTGGTTCTGGAGATATAGGGTCTCAAAGTGGGCAACTCAAACTGACTTCTATACTTAGAAATTTTTCAGAATTTCCAGTTTTAGCTTAACGACGAGGGTTTTATGAGGCCCTGTAACTTTTGACTCACAATGCCAAATGGCTGAAGGCTACCAATTTCGAAACCTTGTAACAAGAACTACATATTTAATGAAGACCATACTGGAAAATATCTGACGATCGAGAAATACATAAGCCCAAAGTTGACTAGTTGGAAATGGACAGTTTCCAGTAGGTGACTTTGGTCGATGAAAGGTATACCTATAAAACTTGGTTTGGGATCAAACTTTCCAGATCATATCTAGACATGGTAAGGAACATTTCTTATGAAGCAACCCAAGTCCAAATCGGACTACAAACGGCTTGAACATCTCACGTAAAAGTCATACTCGAACAGCCTATTAACATAGAAATTTTCTAAGGCAGTTTGTCCAAAAGGCTTACTGTAATGCGTCAACTTTAAAAATTCATCGTGAGTTCATTATAAGGAATATGGAATGAAACCAATCATATTGAAAATCCACTTAAGTCTAGTTTTATCCAGAAAAAGCCTCACTCAATGATTCACAATAGATTGGGAGATAAAAATATTTTACCACAAGCTATCACTCCCGTGACAGTTTTGTGCAGTTAAATTGTAAAATCTGGAATAAATAGTAAAAAGTTTTAGAAAATTCTGAAAATTTACATTCGTCTTCTAGACATTCTTAATTATGTTTCTACCAAATTTCATAGTTTTATCATTACCCAAACTTAAAACGAAAACCACGTACTATGGGTGATGAACACGGCGATTTCACAGATTTGCGCGATGCTTTCTAAAAATACGATTAAAATAGCAAATCAAGTTGGATGGACTTGAAATTTTACAGAGGCATATTATACACATATGTGTTCAACATATTAAAAATTCAAAATCATCGGACCACTTTAACTTAGTCAAATAAATTCGTGAAGTTACTGATTTCGTGAGATAACTTCCAGGTTTTATTATAGATAAGATTTAGTACCTTGATTTCTTGCAAGCCTTCATCGTAACTCATATGCACAAATTTGCACGAAACCATGGTGAATTGGGGCTGACCTTAGAGTAATGAGAGATGAGAAAGGGGAGAAAGAAAGAGAGAGGTCATCGGTGGTGTATGGTGTGGGAAAGGCTGAAGTTTGGGGGGGTATGTGGTAGCTTATGGGTGACAAGTGTCTCCCCATTGCATGCATGTTTTACACTAGTCACACACATGCACAACTCACTCTACACACATATGCACGAAAATTATCTATATATATACATATATATCTGATTTTAATTTTTAGTTAGGATATAATTAATCCAATGTCACTTAGATACATGTAATAGTGGGAAGATTAACAAACATTTTGTTATAGACTTAGGTGCTCTCGGCCTCACACTTGTAATAGGTCAAATTTTTATTTTCCATGCCATTAATAGACATATATATCATAACATATGGTTTAGGCCAATAGAGGATAAGACTTCCCTGATAATAGATGGCAGAAAGAAGGTCGCTCAGAAATCGTATCCCAAGAGGAGGCCTGCAGTAGACACCATAAAAGTAAAGGAAAACGCACCACAATAGGAAAGAAAATAACCCACCGAAAGATGGACAAGAGAAAATAAAATAAAGAAATATATACATACTTTCCAACAATGAATCATCACTGTTGGTCCGGAGGTGGTGGTGGTGGATAGGCAGTGTGGGATAGGGACCAGGCATCCCACTTGGCCTGAAGGTCAGCCAGATGCTTCTCTTGGGTGTCTAATCGTTGTTAAACATCTTGACGAAAATCCCCACACGCCTGCTGTGAAGATGACTGAAATTGTTGAACTGGCGAGATTGGGTGTCAAGACGCTAATACACCTCATCAAGGAAATCTCCAAACCCCTGGGTCATTGATTGATTGAAACCTGCGAATTGTTGACCCAACTGCTGCCTATACTCCTCAAAGTTCTGATTCTAGGAGGAGCTAAAGTCCCCAAACTGCTGTGAAGTGGCCTGCTGAAACTGGCCAAAGCTGGAGTCAAAATGAGCCCTAAGATCACTTAAGGCATCGCTGTGGGGCTGATGGGTGTAGGGGTAAGTCAGGAGGGGCGTGTCATGTGCTCCTGCCTCTCATTCTTCGGCGGTCTCATCCTCGGGGATATCTTCGTCCATCGGGGTAGCTGTGCCGGCATGAGACCCGGAGGGACGGTGCTGCTTAATCATAATATACTCTTGAACGCTGCACCGTGTCTCATAAGGAAGCAATGTAGCCGGGTCAGATGCTATAACCCGAAAATCGCTGAACGTGATGGGAAAATTCTCAATGACATTGGTGCCCGATTTTGGAAAATCTTCTCCAGTTAATCCCCCAAAGAACTTGGCCAGAATCAAAGAGTACTCGCTCAAAGAAAGATGCGCCTTACGGTGTCGCCTCATATAATCAAATTGCCGCCACAAGAACGGTGCTGCACAAATCTTTTTGTTATTCATAGCACACCACAAGAAGAAAACATCATAAGCACTCACTTTATTTGCCTGCTCTTTCCCTGTGAGGTCATATGCAAGGAATTTATGGGCGATAACCAGAGTTGGGTCCTTAATAAAGGCACTAGAAGTGCCTACTGATGACCAGTTATCAAAACCAGATAAAATTTTCCATGTTTCAGCGAGAGAAAAATCCTTTGGTATATCAGAAAACCCACTAACATGAAAACCAAATACATCGTGCATAACCTTTGGTGTAAGAGCACATCTAGCCTCTCCCAACCGACAATAAGCTGATTTAAAATTGGGATTGATCTCGAGCGACACACAAAATTCCCTAAGCACATGCTTAATACCATTTTTCGGTTCCCTTATTGCCAAATCAAGTAAACCCCACAATTTCAAATACCGTTTCACAGATGCATCAACACCCAACGAAGCCAAAATATTCCAATCATAAGAACGTGGGTGACTAATCTCCTTAGAACGGACAACTGAGAAGAAAATACCTTCTTGGGGTGAATAAATAGAGAATGGAGTGTTATAGTTCTCCCGTAAATCCTTGGGCGGTTCACTGGATCCCGATGCGTCTGCGTCTGTTCTTGCTCTTTTCGTCAAAGAGACCAGTGGATTCTTTGTGCGAACCATGATGAAGAGATGTCGGGAGACTAGTTTGGAAAGGCCTCGCACACCCGCTCATCTCCTTTGTGCGCCTCGCCGAGCCGAGCCGCCACTGGAGACGTGGTTATCCACCAACGAGCTGCTCCGGCAAGTGCTCACTTTGGAACAGAAGCCTCCGCTCCGCGCTCGCTCCCCTGCAACGGCACCAAAATTTGTTTCAACTAAAATTACTCTCTTAATTGACTCATAATCGAATGAGGTGTTGTAGAGGGAAAGATAACCCAAGTCATCTCTTAAGGAAAACTTAACAGGGCTTATTGTTCATGTCGCACATAAAAAACGGTAAATTCTAAACACTGTATTACCAACGGGGGTTTTGAACATACTGGACTTGAATAGCTGAAAGAAAATATAAATTAAAGCAATCTAACTAGGAGTTGTCAATTCCTAGTTGAGAACCTACGAAAAACACGAATGCAAGAAGCAAAGCGTAGAACAAACTAAACTAGATCATCAAACAGGAAACAATAAAATTCAACGGAAAGAGATTCAACATAATATTAACTTCCAATATCAATTGCATAGAACATAATTTATCGAATGCCAAAAGAAACAGGATCAATTAAGAAACCAATAATCCAAAGTCTACTATATAATTGAATCCACAGAAATCATAAAGTATGAAATCACAAAGCAATAATCTGTAAATCAAAGAAATGGAAATCCAATAGCATAAATTGGTATATCCAACATCATAAATCGATAAACAAATGTATTAATCGAAGAAAATGAAAGCATGATTAATACTATGATTTTATCTGTGTCTGTCGATCGAAAGCTTCTAGAAATTGGAATTGAAAAACAGCGGCTGTGTCCGAAAATAATGACTGAATAACCTAACTCAACGTTGCAAGTATATATATATATATATTAATTGAGTGAGCGTCGATTGCACGCTGAGCGAGCATGGAGCGGAGGCTTCTGTTCCAAAGTGAGCGCTTGCTGGAAACGAGCGCTCGTTTGTGGATAGATTCTGTCTCGAAAGTGAGCGCTGGCTCGAAGTGAGCAGACGCGCAAAGGAGATGAGCGGGAGCGACGAGGCTAGTGGGCGTGCGGGCGCGGGCGATGAGTGAGTGCGCTGTTTGTGAGCTCGCGCGAGGAAAGAGCGAGCGCGTGAGCCAACGCTAGCTGGTGAATGCACGTGCAGGTCACGAGCGGGCGCTGAGGGTGACGGGCGTTCGTGGACGTGCGGGTGCTGATGGTGAACGGGCGCGGGCGCTGTGGCACGAGCGCCAGATGGGTGAGTGACGGGCATTGGCGCACGGGTTGCGGGCGAATGACGGGCGTTGGCGCGCGGGCTACGGGCGACAGGCGGCCGCAGACGCACGCGCGACTTTTTATTTCGCCCGCTTCTCGCGCTCAACTCGAATTGCAATCCGTTTGTGTCCACAGATTTGTGACGAGATGCTCTTCAATATATGATAATTCTTGGTAGATCTATTTCATCCTATTTAATACCGTTTTCCTATAAAATATCGAGATAAACCAAATAAGTTCGAAACTAAAAATTCTAATCCAAACAACGGTATAAGAAAGACGTAACACTGGAAACGGCATGTAAAAAATATCAAGAATAAGCAAAAATGAAACCAAACAACCGGTGATGGGAGTGGTACTATGTCAGGTATGGTTATCATTTCTAGATTACCTGTTTTAGCCTTATTTGATTCTGTATCATCACATTCTTTTATATCTGTTGGTCTATGTGAGAAAACCAGAATGACTATAAGAGTAGAGAACCTAGCCATTGATGTTAGGATTTGTTGGATTTGTATACTGGAAGCAGATTGGTTGAGCTTGTATACAATGTTTCCTACTACCACTATTACAATCTCCTATCTGAATTGTTTACTTGATTGCACATGTATGTCCCTTTATCTCATATATAATGTAGATCATACTTTGTGTAGAAGATCACAGAAGTCTGTATGGTGCTACGGTATAGATAAGAAGTGACTTGATTTGGTTGCTTGTCTATACTGGTACATCTCTGACGTATTGAAGGATCACAGTGAGTTGAGTTCTTCTATCTGACCGTCGTGAAGAATCTAGATCTCGGTGACTTTACGTTGATCTAAACCTCGATAAGATTTTAGGTGAGTATGAGTTGTTGACCATCACTTTGACTTGTTATGGGTGAGGGTTACATGAGATAACCCAATATTCTCCACATTTTGGATGGTGGCAGTGCTTGTATATCATGCTTGTTACCTGTATCGAGTCACCGTATCCATTTAGGATGATGACGTCTCCTTAAGGAGCTCAAAAGTTTTATTGTACTAAACCCTGCAGGTTGAGTTATCTCAAGTACAATAATAAGGTTGAGTGGTACTACTTAAGGAATTAAAGAGATTAATTATTTTTAAGCAGTCAGGATGCTATAAATAATTAATGGACATGCGATATCTTAAATACAGGGATTCGTGAAGTCTAAGTGCAAGTCCGACTCAACTTCGGTAATAAATGGGTAAGTCAGCATTTATTCTCTAGTGGCATGAATGAATGTTTATGAATTAATTTATGTTTTGGGCTGAACATAAGATAATTAATTCATTTGAGACCTATCTTTATTCCTTGCATTTGATCCATGTGCTGGCCCATCAAGGCCTGGACTGCTGGATAAATTTGCCCCTCACATAGTGGAGTCCTACTCGGACTCTATTCTGATTCTCCTATATCTAAATAGATTATATCTGATATCATTAGATATCAAAGGATATTATTCTTGATATGGTGTATCTTTTAAAGATAAGATTATATTTATTAGATATGCAAAGATCCCATCCTATTAAGATTCTAGGGATGCATTATAAATACAAGGTGAGAGAAAATTAGAGTAATCCTAAGCTTAGTGATTTTCAAAAATTACTATTGAAGAAGAAGGCGAATTTTGCAAAGATTTCATAGATTGCTCTCTCAAGATTGAGTTTGGCAAACAGATATAGTCCAGAAGATCAAAGCCCGAGTCTTGATCATCTTTTATCCGACAAATTACAGGTAAACACGAGAAAACACCAACGTGTTGCAATTAATTATATAGGTGCATGCTAGGTATATAATCAATGTATGGTGATTTAAAAATTAAAGATTGATCCTCGGGAGAGGGTTAAAATAAGATTTCCCTACAATTGGTATAAGAGTTGGGATCAATATCTTGTCTCTTTTGGATTAATTCATGTTTGATTATTACATGCGCAATTAATTAATTGTGGATTTGTCGTTCATCGTGGCTCGAATATTTTGGTTTTTTGTCGGATTTCGTTTTTCACCACGAGAAAATCCGTAGTTAGATTAGAATTTATTTTTTTAAATCAAATCTAATAAAATGAAGAATGAAGAAAAAAAATACGAAAAACAAGACGAGACGATGCCGTACGATGGAAGACACGTCGAAAACCAGCGCATGGCGACGCTCGACGTGGCGCTGTATCAGCATAGGGATCCATCGACAGCTCGCGTGCCGATTCTCAGCGCACAGTTCGGTAGCCTCGGCAGAACCAACGTAGTCCTCGGTAGGTCTCGACAGCTGGGCGTACGGGGCACACATATCTCGGGTAGATGCCTCGACACGCATCGATAGATTACGGATGGACGCCTGGCGAGATCATGCAGGCGGACAAGATTGACAGTTGCCAGCGCCCGTACGGATTCCTCGACAGTAGGTCCTCGGTGCTCGGTGATACTGGGGGGTAGCTCGGCCAGACGATACGTGCAGATGCTCTGTGATCTCGGTGACGGGCAACAAATACGTATGGGCAAGCACGTAGGACGAGGCGTGCTATCAGCGCGTAGACCCACGTG
This sequence comes from Salvia rosmarinus, assembly GCA_036937905.1. Lineage (NCBI taxonomy): Eukaryota > Viridiplantae > Streptophyta > Magnoliopsida > Lamiales > Lamiaceae > Salvia > Salvia rosmarinus. Next base: position 69,771 of record JAODLM010000099.1, read on the forward strand.
CGATCGCTCGCCACACTTAGCGCTCGACGGGTTGCATCGACAGAGGTGAGGCGGGCGATAGGGAGACAGCATACGACTGGGCGTGTGTATGGGCTATGCCCTAACGCGCGTGTCCTAGCCCATCTTGGGCCGACCTGGCCCGTTTCAGGCCCAGACCCGATTTTTTTACATGGATCCAATTTTTTGACCCGATCCGATTCAATGTTCCGCCTATTTTTCAATTTTTGGCCCAAATTCAATTTTGAAGAGTTCGATCCGTGCCCGTGCACGCGAGGCCCGTTTCGATATTTTTGAAGATATGTAGTTTGCAAATTCATGTAACAAATTAGGCAGGGAAGTACATGATCCACGAATTGGCCGCGATGAACGAATTTATTTTATTTTTATCATTCAAAGCATGTCATGGATGTTTAAATTATGCAGTAGCATGCTATGTATGTTTAATTACATAGATAAACATGTAATATGTTTTCGTGATTGGATGCGTATAGCAAGCATGCTAGGTTTATCGCGTTTTGGAGCATGTTTTAGAATTCTTTGAGCATGTTTTACATGTTGAGTTTTATAGAAAGCATGCTAGAATGACGTAATCTACATGGACAAACATTTTGAAACAAAAGACTAAGCCAGAAACCGATGTATTAATTTTTAAAAAAATTAAAGATGCCAATACCTCCATATTTTGGTCTCTAAATAAAGTGATATGCATTGTGAGTAAACGTCCACACGCGTGGCTTACCTGCACTATTTATCATAAGTTTGTTAAATGAGATTTTTAAATAAAATATTTTAATCTATTGAGAAGTGGGAGTTTCATGTGTAAACGTCCACACGCGTGGCTTACATGTGCAATTTTCATAAGTTCTCTAGGCATTGATTTAAAATAAGATGACAAAAGAATTTGAATTGGAAGCGGCATGGTCCGAGTGAGTATGCCAATTTTAAGAATTCATTGTCCGCTGTCAAAATTGTGGTCATCGCTTAGGCATCATCTCAAGTACAACTTCCCGCGATGTCCCTTCTTGGGATAGTGATATGGTCTAGTAAGGTCCAATCATTAATTTCATTTGTCATAAGGATAAGTTAACATGGATTGAAATTGAACGACTAAAAGGTATATTTTAGTCTAGTCAAGGGGTTCATGTGTAAACGTCCACACGCGTGGCTTGCATGTGGGATTCCTTGCGTGATTGGAGGTTTCAATTAATATTGTTTTATTAAAAGGATACAATATTATTGTTACAAATTATGTACGATCGTATGTAATACCCCGTCCTTCCTAAGCTTCAGGTTTGTTAGGCATATTTTTTGAGAAGGTAAAAAGTTAACTTTTTGCTACGGTGGTCCGACCATCACGAAACCTCAGGCATTGTGAAGATTGTCTTATGAAGAATTCACAGACATTAAGTATATAGGTTTTCGACCACCCACGAAGGTTTGACACTCCGGGGAAGTTATTAAAACATCAAACTTTTCATGGTCTTTTAAAAGCATATCTTGTTTATAGTCGTTATGTCCGGTATTTTATTGCAAGTCCATGGGTACCAAGTTTGCTGTTTTTGGAGTCTGTTTGCGAAAATTGCATCGCTTTTCGCGAAAAAGGTCGCTTGCAAGATTGCTGTGACCCCGCTTTTCTCCTATAAATAGAGGGCTAGGGCCTTCATTTTCAATATTAATTTTCTTCATCTCTATTTGTTTACGATGAGACGAGCAGCCCCAGGTACACTGCGGAAACGATTGAGGAGTGGGGATCGAGCCGGGGAGACTCAGCGGCGGTGCCATTGCGCTACTGACGGCCACCATAGTCGATCAGTCCCCCATCCCCGTTGCCTTTATTTTTCATTTTTATCCTTTTCTTATTTTGATTCCGTCTTTTCGTAGATAGCATAGCGTAGAACTCGGATTTCTAAAGGGACGAGGCGAGGAAATGGCCGGAGGCTGGCCAAAACCATCGCCATCTCATCAGCTTCACGCCCGCTAGTCGCCGATTTGGTGGCCGACGGGCCACTTTTGGCTATGGGCCTTTTATGTTTTGACATCCGGGCTATGTGTTCTACTAGCGTAGCGATTTTGTTTTTTCATTTTTTGTGTTTCGACATGCCGAGATGTTTTTCGTCGTTTTGAGTTTCTGAAGGAAATACATGCGAGTTATCCTTTTTCAACATGACATATCATTTCATGTTCCTCGTTATATATATTTCTTATGTTTCCATTTTCATGCATCGGTTCCTGATGGTTTATCCTAGATCTAAGGATAAACATCAAATTTTGAAGCTTCTTCGCTTATAAGAATTGTGTCATTTTTCATGCATACATATTTTAAAGGTACCATATTATAGATCTTGATGCCCTGAATATATTTACCTTCTGCAACGAGTTAATTTGAAAACCCGGAGTATTATTGTTCCCTACTCTGAGATGTGGTTCTGTTGATTGTGCACGGATTTCTATTTGGTGGGTTGATCACCATCTTCAGTATTAATCGTAAGGGGATAGACCCCGAACTCGGGGTTATGGTTCTGAAGGAGATAGACCCCGAAAGTCGACACAGATTGATTGAAGGGGATAGACCTCTGAATGAGTGGTTATGGTTTTGAAAGGGATAGACCCCAAAAGGCCACACTGATTAGCCGGTTGGATGTGTTCCGGGCGTGGGTTGATTGGATATGTTTCGGGCCGAGATATGTGGACTGGCTGGATATGTTCTAGGCCGAGATGTTATGAGTCTGACAGGATACGTTCCGAGCTGAGGTTCTATGATAGAGTAACAGTAATAAAGGGTCATGTATCAAAAAGAAATATCTATTTTGCTTACTTAGAAGTGGGTTTACGTTTTAAAACCTTCTAAGGTAAGTGCTCTGAACAAGGTATCATGGATTTTGTTTTATGTTACAAAAACCAGCTGAGTACACTAATACTCACCCCAAAATCTTTTTCAAATATTTTTAGAGATGGAGAAGGGCTGGACGGTCCACGCTAAGGGGTTGAGCTGCGGGTTCTTTCATGCCTTCTGCTTTCGCGATGTTGAGTTATGTATATGTATTGTGTTGTTGATGTACTTGTCCCTTTATTTTGCTCTCTGATTGGGAACAAGGTTCGCTATGATGTTATTATGTTGTGAGTCTCGATACGAGCATGCTATGTGGTTGACCGATCAAGATGACAGGATGTAATGTTATTTTACTTCCGTGCGTTACCAGTATCTATTCAGATTATGTTAATTAATGTTATGTTGTTGATATATTTCTGTTGGTGGATTGTTTGCTCACCCATCCCCTTCAGGATATGTCCTGGTTATAGAGGAGATGTTGCCCGATTTTCTGGTCGTATCTTCTTGTTATATATGCTTTATGTATCCTCCCCCTTCTTCCCCACTTCTTATCCCCCATCCTAATCATACCCTAGCATCCATGACTTCCCTTGGGAATTGGGGTGTGGCAGCGTGATATCAGAGCAATGTTCTTGGCACCTAGTTTTCGCAGTTATCTGATATCAAAGCAGTTTATTTGCTTTGTATCTTGTACGTTCTTCAAATCGAGTGTTTAGAAATTGTATTTCTAAATTGTTCATCAGGTACAACTACCCTCAACTCACCGTTAGGCCGCCTCCTTTAAAAAGAGGATGAGGTATGTGTTTATTTCTTGATGATTTATATGGCTATGTGAGCATGATGAGATCTTCGTTTCATGTGCTTTGGCATGGTATGAGTTTACATGATGTAAACGTGATGTGGATATTGAGGTGATTTGGATGTGGATGTGTGTGGTTGGATACAGATATGAATGAGAAAGTGATTTGTCGATAGGACGGACAAGCCTATGCGACTGTGATACAAAAATCATTGATATGAGAATGATGTGATGTGATTGATACGATCACGGATGGATGATATGGATCTATGTGATTATATAGAAATGTGTTGTTGTTTGAAATCTTGTTTACTTGATAAACGAGTGCTTATATGTGAATCCAATATTTGCTTGCATGATTATTGTTATGAATGTCGTTATGGATATTGATGTGTTGAAAGTGAACATGTGTTTGGGACATGGTTAGCCAAATGACTGGGTCGGAGAAAAAGGGAAACGTGAATATTTGTTGTTGTTTTATGATAAACTAACATGTAGGTTTATGGATATTTAGTAGCCCAGACGACGTTGGTTGAGATCCCACAGGATGGATGATCAGATCCGTATGTTCAGAGAGTGCACCAGGAATGTTCATGAACCGTTGGGAGTATTTCTGGGAAGGTTTATCTGTAATACCCCGCCCTTCCTAAGCTTTAGGTTTGTTTGGCACGTTTTTAGAAGGTAAAAAGTTAACTTTTTGCATCGGTGGTTCGACCGTTATGAAACCTCAGGCGTTGTGAATGGTGTCTTATGACGAATTCATAGTCACTAAGTATGCATGTATTCGACCACCCATGAAGGTTTGGCACTTCGGGGAAGTTATTGAAAAATCGGACTTTTCATGGGTCTTTTAAAAGTATATATTGTTTATAGTCGTTTTGTCCGGTATTTTATTGCGAGTCCATGGGTACCAAGTTTGCTGTTTTTGGAGTCCGTTTGCGAATGTTGCATCATTTTTGCGTTTTCAAAAAAGGCGACTTGCGCAAGCAACTGCGTAGTCCCCTTCTTTTTTCTTATAAATAGAGGGCTACGACCTTCATTTTTCAACGTTCATTTTCTTCGTCTCTCTGTGTTTACGGACGAGCCAAGCAGTCCCAGGTACGCTGCAAAAGTGCTGGAGGAGTGGGGATCAAGCCGGGGAGGCTCGGCGGCGGCGCCATTGCGCTGCTGCCGGCCACCACCGCCCATCAGCCCCTCCCCGACTGCCTTCATTTTTTTGTTTTTGTCCTTTTCTTGTTTTGTTTCTGTCTTTTCGTAGATAGCATAGCATAGAACTCGGGTTTCTAAAGGGACGAGACGAGAAAACGATCGGAGGCCGGCCAATTTGGCCACCGACCGTCGCCATTGTTGGCCGTCGATTGGTGGCCGACGGGCCACTTTTTTGCTATGGGCCCTTTAGGTTTTGAGTTCCGAGCTATGTGTTCTACTAGCGTACCAATTTCATTTTTTCGTTTTTCGTGTTTTTGCATGCCAGGATGTTTTTCGTCATTTTGAGTTTCTAAATGAAGTACATGCCCGATTTATCCTTTTTCAACAGGAGTGTGGATCGAGCCGGGGAGGCTTGGCGACGGTGCCATTGCACTGCTGCTGGCCACCACCGTCGATCAGTCCCTTCCCGACTGCCTTTATTTTTTGCTTTTATCCTTTTCTTGTTTTGATTCTACATTTTCATAGATAGCATAGCATAGAACTCGGGTTTCTAAAGGGACGAGACGAGAAAACGATCGGACGCCGGCCAATTTGGCCACCGACCGCCGCTGTCGTCGCCGTTGTTGGCCGTCGATTGGTGGCCGATGGGCCACTTTTTAGCTATGGGCCCTTTATGTTTTGAGTTCCGAGCTATGTGTTATACTTGCGTACCAATTCCATTTTTTCGTTTTTCGTATTTTTATATGCCGAGATGTTTTTCGTCATTTTGAGTTTTACGTGCCCGGGGTATCCTTTTTCAACATGGCTTGTCATTTCATGTTCCTCATTACGCATAATGCTTATGTTTCCAGTTTCCTGCATCGGTTCCGGACGATTTATCATAGATCTGAGGATAGGCATCTATTTTTGAAGTTTCTTCACTGCTAAGATTTGTGTCATCATTCATGCATGCATAGTTTTAAGGTACCCTATTATAGATCTTGATGTCCTGAATATATTTGCCTTCTGCATAGAGGTTATTTGAAAACCCGGAGATTGCCAAATGTGGGTTCAGAAAATCGAAAACCCTCGTTTTGCTTCGATCTCCGTTTGGATCACGTTGTTGCTTTGCATTGTGGAATGTGACTCCAAAATTTGTTCCGTCTTTTTACCAGGTACCTACCAGTGCGATCCGTGAGATTGTTAGATCTATGGATATCTCCCGGTTGACGTTTTTGACTTTTCAGGTTAGGGGATATATGTTTATTTTGAGTTATTTACTCTGATATTTCAAAATCAAACATGTGTCTACCATGAAAATATTTTAACGAAGTTATTACTGTTCCATACTCTGAGATGTGGATCTTATTGATTGTGAACGGATCTCTATTCGATAGGTTGATCACCATCTTGAGTATTGATCGTAAGGGGATAGACCCCAAACTCATGGTTATGGTTCTGAAGGGGATAGACCCCGGAAGTCCATACGGATTGATTGAAGGGGTTAAACCCCAGAATGAGTGGTTATGGTTCTGAAGGGGATAGACCCCGAAAGTGTGACGTCCCGACTTCTCAAGAAAGTACGGATTAAATGGATCGCCACTGGTATGATAAATGCAGCGGATATATGTAATTAAATCAATACGAATGACCATCAAACTACTCATAATGCATGAACTGAAATGGATAGGCTATTTCAAATATAATTCCAAGTCACATAAGGACTTATCAAACAGGTTCAACATCCAAATATAACCCAATCAGGGTGCAATTTCAAGGAACGAGGTACGACCTCAAGTTCAATAGCGAAAGTAAATAGCAGTCATAGTAAAAAGGATACAACAAAGACATTAGAGTTTGGCAGCAATAAACGTGTGAACATACATATGACGATGCATGCTCAAGGTTCTAGAAATCCTTCCAAAATCACAATAAAACACCTGCCACTTTGCACCACCTTGCACTCATTGCCATCTCCTGCTCAACCTGCACGTCAAAAACGAAATGCAGGGCTGAGTACAAAGTACTCAGTGGACACATTGCCGAAAACATTTTCATTGTAAAAGTCATTGAACTGCCCACAATATCACATGGGGGTTTTTTGTTGTAAAGACCCATGCCTATCAAAATATTTTATCATTTTTCCAAAGTGTCCGGCCGGACTATTTTGATCCATGTTGTTCCATATCTGATCATTCATTCATGCATTCGTGCCTGTGCGAAATATGGAGGTCGCCACCTACACATAGTCGTCGTGACTGGTCGAGGTAGCTAACCTTAATACACAGTCACACCCTTGTACAAAATCCGAGTTAGTCCTTAACTAAGTGGGATCCGATCGTTACCCTTTTTTTTGTTGGTGGACCAACACATTCTCATACCACGTTGGATATACCAACCCATTCTCATTCCACGTTGGATTAACCAACCTCAGATAGGATCACAACAAAACATAAATCATTTGGCAGTCAACAATAGTTCATGCAATAAATATTTCATAAAGCTTTTGTAAATCATGCTTTGAGATATGCATAATATTTTATTTGAAGAGATGCCACCTCAAGAATTGACCTTCTTAAAATACCTGCTAGCGATCATTTGTCGTTTTCATCTACATCCACGCTGACGCCCCAACGCGTCCGTATGGCCAGCGCCTCACGCAGCGCTTGTACAAGCACCCCGCGCCTCGCCCCAGCGCCACTCCGTCCGACGCTGGATGTCCGTGCCCAGCGCCCATTCCAGTCGCCCAAGTCACCCGGTGCCCCAACGCAGCACGCATGGTCAGACTCACGCAAAGGCTCGTATAAGCACCTGCGCTAGCCCCTGGGCGCCACTCCGTCCGCCCCGGTATCGCCATTTCGCCCACGCCCCCGCGTAGCTTCGTCCGACGTTGAGTTCCTCTCACTATTTCACTCCAGAAGCTTCTCGCATCCGGCGCTCTACTCCGTCCGGTGCTGCGATCCTCTCACTGTTCATTCCAGAGAGTGCTCACTGATAGTATTTGGTTTTGTGGGCATGATATATTGTTTTGATGCTTAATGACGTGCCTTGTGCTTATTTTGATTGTTTGGATTTGAGTTTGTGTCATGCGAATAAGTTAGGATTTTGATTTGTGCAATCAACTCGTGGTATTGATCGGACCTGATGTATTTCTCGCTTATCTTGATGTCATGTGATTAAAGTGCAATGTGAATTGACGAGATTGTGTGAATCGATTTTAAATCGGTGGTTATCGACGTGATTTGTCCGGCTAATTCTAGGGGAGTGTTAACAGGGTGGTTACCTATATACTGCTTCAAATAAAAAAAAAGAAAAAAAAAAAAAAAAAAATATGTGTCAAAAAGAAAATAAGGAGAATTAAACTTCAATGTTGTTGAGATCAGATAAATGGAGAATGGGATTACGCCTCTTTCTCGTGAATTGAGAAATGAGCATGGGAAACCACGATAGGAGACTCGAGTTCATCGAGACTTCACCTTTCTAACATTGTTCCAAAGTTTGTTTATACTTTCTTTGTGTTCTCAAAAGAAACTTGTTGCTAAAGGTAACCATTTTAGTTAATTCGCCTCAACGGAGAGTGGGTCCGAGCAAAAATAACCTACCGTTTGTTTGATATTTTCACAATCTTAGATTTGTTTCACATTAACTTTTATTATGTATTCATCATGTTTGGGGAATTGCAAAAGAGATTTGATTGATTGGACTAAGAGTGATGTTGCATGAGTTATCTTTCTAACCTTATTAGTATAGACTTTGCTTGAGGACAAGCAAATGGATAAGGGGAGTTGTTTGGTATGATTTTGTGATGATTCTTGGTATTGTTTTACGTGTCATTTTCTATGGTTTGTCTTATTTATGCCGCTGGTTTGATTAATGTTTATCGATTCGGACTTACTTCGCTCGTCTCGATGTTTTGTAGGAAAACGCGAAAATAGGATGAATCGATCCGCCAAGGATCGATATAATCAAGAGCATCTCGACAGAGTTCATATGCAAGCGGATCGCAAATCGGAGTTCGGACGCGAGAGAACGGAGCAACGTCGAAGTCGCGCAAGACGCAGGTGCAGCGCCCGCGCTGCAGCACGCCCGCTGCCGCTGCCGCCGCCCGCACGCCTGCGCCTAAGTCTCGGTCACCTACCAACGCGCTAAATGAGCGTTGCTCAGCAATTTTACGCGCACTAAGGCCACCGGCCACCTTCCGCCGCCCCACTCGCTCGCAGGCTCGCCTCGCCAGCAGCTGCGATCGCCGCCGCCGCCCAGACACACGCGCCAGCGCCAGCGCCCCAGACGCCTAACGCCCGCACGGCCAAGGCCAGCGCCGGCCAGCGTCAGCTGCAGCAGCTTCGCCAGCGCCAGCCCGCGCCCTCTTCTTCCATAGTCCAGCGCCAGCCCGGTCACCCGGAGGCAGCTGCCACGTCAGCGCTGCGCCGCCGCTTCGCCCGCCTCGCCCCAGCGCAACAAGACGCCTCAGACACCCGGCGGCTGGAGTTTAGCGACGCCGCATGCCGCGCCTGCTGCCTCGCCCGCCTAGTTTCGTCGATCCAAGGCTGACCCCAGCGCCGGTTTCGCCAATGCTCATACCGCGCTCCGCGTACAAGGTCAGCGTGTCACCGGCGTTCGCTTCACCGCATGGCCATGCCCTCACACTCAACCGCGCTCATTCCGGCCGCTCATATTGAAGTCGAATGTTTTTGAGCGAAGCTCATTATGAACCAAGGCCACTCCTATTTTATATATATACGCGTTTAGGGTCGAGAAATGGGTCCGTAATTCGTTTATTTTCTCACGCAGTCATTCGCCGCTCTTCATTTTCTTCCACACTCTTCAATGATCGACACAATGTATAATTTTAGTTTCAATTCCTGCTTTTAGTTTCATCTTTCAATGTTTGATTCATCGTTATGTTCTTGCAATTTATCAATTCTTGTGGAATCAATTTTATAGTTTTATCGTTTGATGGTTTTTGTTCGATTCAATTCATAGTGACAAATGGATTCGATTTTCATGTTCCGTTGGTTTAATTTGCTTAATGATTTACCGCTTTCGCTTATTTGCAATTAGATTTAGATTAGGATTGACAAACGCGCCAAAATTGATCGAGCTAAAACACACTCAAATTCACTCGCAATCGCACGAGGTAATCGTGGCGTGATAAGTTAACACGAGTCGCCCTCAAGGAAAACTTAATGTGGCCATTGTTCGTGTTGCACACGTAAAAGTTTATTAAAACCTAAACATTCTAACACCAACGAGGGTTGAACATGCAAGAATTGAAATACGAAAAGATAACAGCGACCTAAGCTTGGGGTTGTCAATCCCGAGCTAAACTAATAAAGCGTTAAATCTAAACCAGGGGTTGTCAATCCCTAGTTGAACTATGAAAGCGATAAATCAAAAGCGATAAACAAAGCAATAGCAAACATATTCTTAGGGTTCGTCAAGCCCTAATCTAAGTCTACTTGTAAATGAACCATGATCGTCAATCATCCAACAAGAACAGGAATAATCGAAAGCAAGAAATCATAGCAATATAAATCAACGGAACAAGAAAACAATCCACTGTCACTATGGAATTGAATTCAACATAAATCATCAAATAATAATACTCTGAAATTAATTCCAATAAAGCTGAAAATCTAAGAATAAATTGACAAACAAGATTGTGCAATAAAACAGAGAGCAAGAATTAAAACTAGGATTGTATCTGTTGTTGTTGCCTGAAGAAATCCATGGTGAAAGCTGAAAAGGAGAAGACCATGGGTCGCTACTGGGAAGAACCAAATCGAGAGAAACGCGACCCTCCCTCAACCCTAAGATATTTATATTAAATGAAGTGAGTCCGGCTCAAAATGAACGACGCTCAAAATACATTCGCTTGAATATGAACGCCGGTGTGGGTGAACGCCTACCGAGGAAACATTCGCCTCATTTGTGAGCTTGATTCAAAGTGAACGCGAGGAAATAGGGAAAGCAGGAAATAGGTGAAAGCTACCGAGATGGGCGCTGATGTAAGCGCCACCGAGCGTGGCAGATGGAGACGATGCGATGGCAAGGAGGATGCCAGGCTGAAGAGGCCGCCAGGCAAGCGCTACCGGAGACGGGAGCCGAGACGGAATGGGTGCGCCTCGCCGGCCGGGCCGGAAAATGAGGCTGGCGCCGGGCGATGCCCGGCCGGATGGAAGTGCAGCGGGCGCTGCGGGAGTGGGGCGAGACGGGCGCAAGGCGCTGGAGTCCCAACGCCGACGGAGGACGCGCGTCGCGCGGGAGTGAAGGCGGAGCAGGCGAGGCAACGACGCGAGCGCTGCTGGCGCTGAAGCGGAAGCGGGTGAGCCGGCATGGCATTGAGCGCGGAGGGAAATTGGGCGCGCTACCGCACCAGCCGGCGCTGGTGGCCGAGTGACGCGCGCTGGACGCGGCGCGGGCGCGCTGGTGCGCGAGCGCTGGACGCGGGCGCTGCTGGCGCTCGCACGCACGCACGCGCGCGATCGACGTTCGCTCCGTTCTCTCGGCCCAAACTCCGACGGCGATCCGCTTGCGCCTATGAACTCCTGTCGAGATGCTCATCAATTATATCTGATCTTGAATATCCAATTCATCCTATTTTCTGCCGTTTTCCTACAAAGCATCGAGACGAACGGTTAATCCGAATCGATAAATTTTAATCAAACCAACGGCATAAATAGAACAAACCATAGAAAATGACACGTAAAACAATACCAAGAATCATCACAAATTCATACTAAACACTCACGTCCGGCGCTGGGCGTGTTTTTCAGCCCCAAATTCGACGTTTTAAATGGGCTTTTCGAGGGTTGAATAAATAGGAGATCAACCACTTTTTTGAAACACAATTCTCACACGCACGATTTTCTTCTCTTTTCTTTCTCCTTTCTTTTTCTTTCTCCTTTATTTTTCTTTTCCTTTTCTTTTCAATTTAATTATTGTGTATTTGCATTAACAATTGGATTGTGCGATTCTGGATTTTTGAAGACGAACTTATCTATGAATTGTTTGTAAGTTTTTCTCGTTTCATTTTGTCTATGTAATTGATATGGGTATAATTTCTACTATGAGATGAATTATTGATTTGATGAGAAATAAATATTGGATTGTTTTCGTCTTGAATTGTGATTAATTATGTTGATGATTTGTAATTTTCTTATCCGTATATATTGTTTATTTCATGATCTTCATACATGGTGTTCGAGAGAATAGTGTAGGTTAATTATGTGCTTATGTTTGATTATGAAGTAATGCGAGAGCATATTTATGTTAAATATAAGTTTGACAATGAACGTGATCGAGAGATTGATTTGTTGTTGAGTAATTAATATATGTGGATAGGGTTTTTGCTATCGTGTGCATTTGTAGTTAAATATGGCGGTTTGATTGAGAGATTTCCCATCATTAAGTTCGAGTCTAACATTGACGTGGTCGAGAGATTAGTTGGTATTGAACGTTTGGTGAGAGACGTGGGTACTTTATGCATTGTGTACCGGTCTTTGGCTTATTAATAGCGAAGATAGATTTTGAACCCTAGAACACTGTCTACAATTACGTGTATCTGCCAATTCCTCTTGTTGTCCAAGTGCATCATTTTTATCTGCTTTATTTATTTCCTATTTTTGTTCGTTCCGTGACAGATCCCCTTATTTTAGGACGTCAATAATTATTTTATGTTTTCGTGTTTGACATAGAACCGTAGCCCTGTTAAGCCTTACTCGAGATATTCGACTTGGGTCAACCTTACCGCTCTTTAAGGACCTCGTACTATTGCGAGAGACTTAAAAAAACAATCTGGTCGGAACAGTATTCTTTTGCATGTCGTTTTCAGTGATTTTTCTTATTTATGTCGTTGTTTTGATTAGTATTTATCGATTCAGACTTATTTGGTTTGTTTCGATGTTTTGTAGAAAAATGACATTAAATAGGATGAAATGGATCTGCCAGGAGTTGAGGTATATTGAAGAGCATCTAGATAATAGTCCGTATGCGCAAACGGATTGCAATTCGGAGTTCGGACGAGGAGAATGGAGCGAAAAAATGTAGCCTGTGCACCACCCAAAGATTCATCGGGCCTCGTCCCAAGACTGCGTGTCATCCTTTTTCCCAGACAGATGCTCACACCCAGTACTTGATGGGCGGCGTCTGGCACTGGGTGTTATCCATTTTCCAGACAGACGCTCACACCCATCGCTCGCTGGGCTACGTCCGGCGCTGGGTGCCATCCGTTTGCCCAGACAAAAGCTTAAACCCAGCGCTCGTTGGGCCGCGTCGGGCGCTGGGTGCCATTTATTTGTGTAGGGAAATCAGAATTTAACCCTCTCCCGAGGATCTATCTTGGATGTTTAATTCACCTTATATTGATTATATGCTTAGCATGCACCTATATAATTAATTGCAACACGTAGGGATTTTCTCGTGTTTACCTGCGAATCTGTCAGGGATGAATGGATCAAGACTTGTGCTTTGATCTTCTGGACTGTATCCCGTTTGCCTAAACTCCAATGCCGAGTGAGGACAATCTATGGAGAGTGCTTTAGAAATTCGCCTTCTTCCTCCTTACACAGTTTTCGAAAATTCTCACTATCTCACAATAGTAATTCTCGAAAATTATGGTTAAGCATTAACCTTGATTTTCTCTCTCACCTTATATTTATAATGCAATCCTAAATCCTATCAAGGTAGAATTTATGCATATCTAATAAATATAATCTTATCTCTTAAGATAGAGAGGATCGTCGAGTCCCAAGAGGACTCTAGAAAGGAGGGGCAAAATTCACCTAAGCAACAGGTCTGGACGGGCCACCCTGTGGATCAAATACAAGGAATAAAGATGGGTCTCAAATAAATTAATTATCTTATGTTCAGCCTAGAACATAAATTAATTCATAAACATTTATTCATGCCACTAGAGAATAAATCTTGACTTACCCTTTATTATCGATGGTGAGTCGGGCTTGCACTTAGACTTTACTAATACCCGTATTTAAGATATCGACGTCCATTAATTATTTCTGCTGCTCGACCGCTTAAAATAATTAATATCTTTAATTCCATAAGTAGAACCACTCAACCTTATTATTGTACTTGAGCGGGGTTTAGTACAATAAACCTTTTGAGCTCCTTAGGGACGCCATCATCCTAAACGGATACGGTGACTCGACACGTGTAACTAGCATGATATACAAGATCGCCACCACCCAAGATGCGAGAATCTTGGGTTATCTCATGTAACCTCACCCATAGCAAGTCAAAGTGATGGTCAAGAACTCATACTCACCTAATACCTTATCGAGGTTTAGATCAACGTAAGTCTCCGAGATCTAGGTTCTTCACGACGGTCGATAGAAGAACTCATGTCATCGTGATCCATCAATACGTCGAGACGCATCAAGATAGATAAGTAACCAAGTCAAGTCACTTCTTTTCTACACCGCAGCCTATACCGACAACTCGTCCTCAAGTTGTCTCAGCTATGATACTATTTAAATCTCATTAAGCTTGACCAATCATACAGACTTCTGTCATCTTCTACACACTGTATGATCTAACTTATATATGAGATAAGGGGACATAGTTATATACAATCAAGTAAACCATTCAGATAGGAGATTGTAATAGTGGTAACAGGAAACATTGTATACAAGCTCAACCAAACTGCTTTTAGTATACAAATCCAACAATCTCCCACTTATACTAAAGCAAAACTTTTAGTATACAATGTGTCTCTCTACTAGCTATTACAAACAACACCATCACTTTTCTTCTCCCACTTATACAAAAGTTTCCTTTCTAAGTGGGTGTCATCTTGCGCAATCCAAGTCCTCGATTATGCTCTTCGTAGACTTTTTGCGGCAAGCTCTTCGTGAATGGATCAGCTAGGTTATCCGCAGTACCAATCTGTAGGGAAAACTAGGTTTAGCCCTCTCCCGAGGATCTATCTAGGATGTTTAATTCATCATACATTGATTATATTTCTAGCATGCACCTATATAATTAATTGCAACACGTAGGGGTTTTCTCGTGTTTACCTTTGAATCTGTCGAGGTGGATCGGATCGAGACTCGTGCTTTGATCTTCTGGACTGTATCCCGGTTGCCCAATCTCCAATATCGAGTGAGGATAATCTATGGAGAATGCTACAGAAAATCACTCTCCTTCCCTCTAGTATTTTCGAAAATTATCTCTCCCAAGCACTATGGGATTTTCGAAAACTGTGGCAGGATAATTGAGGATTAACATTGATCTTATCTCTTACCTTATATTTATAATGCATTACCATAATCCCATAAGGAAATGATCCATACATATCCCATAAATATAATAATATCCTTATGGATAAAGAGAATCAAATCATATCCATAGAGAGAGAGAGGGGCGCCGATTTTCCTCCTAGCTTCGGGCCTGGATGGGCCAGCCCAGGGATCAAATGCAAGGAATAAAGATGGGCCTCAAATAAATTAATTATCTTATGTTCAGCCCAGAACATAAATTAATTTATAAACATTCATTCATGCCACTAGAGAATAAATGCTGACTTACCCCATTATTACCGAAGGTGAGTCGGGCTTGCACTTAGACATTACTGAATCCCGTATTTAAGATATCGCACATCCATTAATTATTTAGTGCATTCGATCGCTTAAAATAATTAATATCTTTAATTCCTTAAGTAGTACCACTCAACCTTATTATTGTACTTGAGCTAACTCAACTGCGGGGTTTAGTACAATAAACCTTTGAGCTCCTTAAGGGACGCCATCATCCTAAATGGATACGGTGACTGTCATGATAACTAGCATGACATACAAGCACCGCCACCACCTAAGATGCGGAGAATATTGGGTTAGAACATATAACCCGCACCCATAACAAGTCAAAGTGATGGTCAAGAACTCATACTCACCTAATACCTTATCGAGGTTTAGATCATCGTAAGTCACCGAGATCTAGGTTCTTCACGACGGTCATATAGAAGAACTCATGTCACCGTGATCCATCAATCGTCGAGATGTACCAAGATAGACAAGCAACCAAGTCAAGTCACTTCTTATCTATACAGCACTATACCGACAACTCGTCCTCAAGTTGTCTCATTGTGATTCTTTTATATCTCATTAAGCTCGACCAATCATATGACTTTTGTGATCTTCTACACACTGTATGATCTAACTTATATATGAGATAAGGGGACACAGATATATCAAGCGCAATCCAAGTCCTCGAACGTGCACTTCCTAGACTTTTTGCGGTAGGCTCTTTGTGAATGGATCCGCTATGTTATCCGTCGTATCAATCATTTCAATCAGCAAGTCCCCTCGTCTCACTATTTCTCGTATGACATGGTACTTTTCTCTATGTGTTTGGTCGCCTTGTGGGTCCGTGGTTCCTTCGAGTTTGCCACATCGCACCGAGTTATCACAAGAAACTATGATACTCTTGGGCAAACCAGATACCACACCTAGATCCATGAGGTAGTTTTGAACCATACACCTCCTTAGCACCTCAAGCGGCCACGATTCGGCTTCCATGGTAGAGTCCGCATGCATCGCTTTGCACCGCCAGATACGGCTCCACCTCCCAAGGTAAACACATAGCCCGAGGTAGACTTTTTCTCATCACGGTCACTTGGAAATTCGAGTCTGTATAACCCAAAGGCATTAGACTATTTGCATGGTAAACCAGCCTATAATCTCGAGTCCTTTTCGGTACTTGAGTATATGCTTCTTCGCAGTCCAATGAGCTTGTCCAGGTTAGATCGATATCTAGCTACTATACCTACCGTGATAGTAGATATCGGCCTCGTACATAGCATTGCGTACATGAGACTTCATACTGACTCAAGCGTAAGGAACTTGTCTCATTTCCTCTATCTCCTTTGCGGTCATAGGTGATCGCTTCCTTAGATAAAGGAACGCCATTTCGAAAGGTAGCAATCCTTTCTTGGCGGTCCGCATACTAAATGAGTAATCACAAGATCAATGTAAGACGCCTGAGATAAGCTCAACATTTTCCTCTTGCGATCTCGGTAAACCTTGATCCCAAGAATATACGCAGCATCTCCTAAGTCTTTCATTTGAAACTGATCGGATAACCAACTCTTTACGTCTGATAACAACTTCACATTGTTGCCAACTAGAAGAATGTCGTCTACATAAAGTGCAAGTAATACCACATCACCGTTGACATCTAAACGATACACACAACTCTCGCTAGGCAACTGGGTAAATCCATAGGACTTTACCACCTCATCAAAGCGTAAGTTCGAGGATCGTGAGGCTTGCTTAAGCCCATAAATGGACTTCTTAAGCTTCCATACTAGATGCTCTTTATCCTTCATCACATAACCTTCGGGTTGCTGCATTTAGATGTCTCTACCTTCCTCAAGGTAACCGTTTACAAAAGCGGTTTTCACATCCATTTGCCAAACCTCAAGGTTCAAGTGGGATGCTATGGCCAGAAGAATTCTGATGGACTTGAGCATTGCTACAAGCGAAGAGGTATCATCGAAATCGAAGCCCTCAATCTGAGTGTACCATTTCTCCACAAGCCTGGCTTTAAAAGCCGAAACCTCTCCATCTGAATCTCTCTTCCTCTTGTATACCCACTTACTACCTATGGCTTCCTTGCCATCTGGTAGAGGTGTCTTTTCATATACATCCATAGCTGTTATGGACTCAATTTCTAAGTCCGTAGCGGTGTGCCATGATCTTGCATCAATGTCTTGTATCGCCGCATTATATGTCCATGGGTCGATTGTTTCGCTCGCTTCACGGGACTAAACCAAGATTCACCCACGAACATAAATCGCTCGGGTTGACGAACAACCTCCCACTACGACGAGGCGCTACAGCACAATGGCAACGGTGGGTGCAAGAACTTGTCGTTCTCTATCTTGCACAACTTGTCGGTAGGTACCACTTGACGGTCGGTATCTCCGGTGGAATTCGACCCACTTCAATTTCTTGAAGTATCCGTGTCGATCCTCCCACTAGACACCCATATCTCGCACCTTTGGTCTAATCGGTGGTAAAATACGATCATCTTCTAATTCTTGAAGAATGATTTCAACTTTGGATTTATGATTTTCATATAATCCTCTTCTAAGAATCGGGCATTAGTGCTAATAATGACCTTCTGATCCTTAGGACTATAGAATAAACCACCTTTCGTTCCTCTAGGATAGCCAATAAATAGCCTTGCATCGGATCTAGCCTCCAACTTGTCAGCCTTCTTGTTCAGCACATGTGTTGGACTGCCCCATATCCTTATGTGGTTTAAACTAGGCTTCATACCAAACCACAACTCGAAAGGGTCTTTTCGATCGACTTGATGGTACTAGATTTAGCAAGTATGCGCCGTTTCTAAGGCATACCCCGAGCGAAATAGGCAATGTTGCATAACTCATCATTGATCTAACCATTTCTAAAAGAGTCCTATTTCTCGCTCGACACACCATTTTGTTGTGGTGTGCCGGTGTAGTGAAATGGGAGGTAATCCCACACTTCACCAAATAGTCCATAAACTCACATCGAGGTATTCGCCACCGCGATCGGACCAGCATGACTTGATACTCTTACCAAGCTTCGTCTCCACTTCCGCCTTAAACTCTTTGAATTTCTCAAAGCATTCGGACTTGCGGTGAAGCGGTATACGTATCCGCACCTTGAGTAATCGTCAATGAAAGTGACAAAATACTGCATTCTCCACGAGCTTGTGTGGACATAGGTCCACACAGTCGAATGGACTATCTCCAACACTTCTTTGGCTCTATAACCCTTCGTTTTGAAGGGTCCGGTCGACATCTTTCCTTCTATACAGATTTGCGGATCGAGCAGAGTGGCGTGAGATCACCCAACGCCCATTCTTAGTCGGTTTTGGATCCTATTTAGATTGATGTGACCTAATCTAAGATGCCGGAGAAATGTGGTGTCATCTTCATAAGAAAACTTTCTCTTTTGAAGGTTTGAAGAAGATGCAACATAGTTATATGTATTATGTTTTGCAGAAATAGTATAAAGCGAATTATATAAAGTGCCTACACAGATAACTTCGTCATTTCTTATGATAGAAACACCACTATAAAAAATAACAGAATATCCATGAATAAATAATTTCGAAATAGAAACAAGGTTCCGTCGAAACTCCGGCACATATAAAACGTCTTTTAAAACTAAAAATGTTATCTCAAAACATAAAGTAACATCTCCGACTGCAACGGCCTCGACTTTCGCCGCGTTGCCCATGGAGATCGTTATCTCACCATCACACAGCTCCCTTGTCCGCAGGAACCCCTGCAAGGTGTAACAAACATGATCAGTCGCACCCGTGTCTACTACCTAAGATTGGGTAGAACAAGTCGCTAAACATGTTTCCGTTACTAAAGCAAATGGCGTACCTTGAGCTTTGAGCATAGTGCACTTGGCCTTCCAATGCCCAGTCTTGCCGCACTTGAAGCACTTGCCCCTCTCCTTTGGCTTCTTTAAGCCTCCGGTGGCAGACATGTTCTTGCTCCCATTACTCCCACTAGTTCCCTTGCCTCTATCACCTTTGGTGCCATTTTTTCTTTTTCCATTTTTCAACGGAAAATTTGGGCCCCTAGATGTGCTAGCAAGGGCACGTGCTCCTTTGCCCATGACTCCTTCCGCAGCTACGAGATCATTAAGCAACTGACTAAGTGTATACTCGGTCTTGCTCATGATTACGTTCACGCTAAAATTCTCAAAAGACTTGGGCAGTGTGTTGAGGATGATATCGACCTTGGCTTCGCCGTCAATACCTCCTCCCAACTGATCAAGACTTTCCATGAGATGAGTCATGTGGGAGACATGTTCATGGACCGAACTTCATTCTTCCATCTTACACGCTAAGATTTCTCTCATTGTGTGGAAGCGGACTGTTCGATCCGACTGCCCAAACTTACTCTCGAGACTTGACCATATTTCAGTCGCGTCTACCATCGACTGATGCTGCAGCTGCAAGCCTTTGGACATCGTAGTCATCATATAGCACTTGGCCATATTGTTTGACTTATGCCAAAGTCTGCTTGACTCTCGCTGCTCATTAGTCTATGCGTCAGTAAGGGCATCGGGTTGGGGAGTAGTGAGAACAAACATGTGTTCATATTCCATGTTTCGTTTCCACTCGATAAAATTTGGACCGGATAGAGGATTTTGTGCGAGCATATTAATAATCGGTGTAAGAGACATATTTGAAAAGTAATGTAAACACATAAGCATACGATCGCACATAATTCGTAACAATAATATTGTAACCTTTTGATAAAACAATATTAATTGAAACCTCCAATCGCCCAAGGAATCCCACATGCAAGCCACGCGTGTGGACGTTTACACATGAACCCCTCGACCAGAATAAAATATACCTTTTAGTCGTTTAATTTCAATCCATGTCAACTTATCCTTATGACAAATGAAATTAATGATTGGACCTTACTAGACCACATCACTATCGCAAGAAGGGACTTCGCGGGAAGTTGTACCGCGAGGTAAATTCTGAGCGCGCGCTCGGAGTGAGCGCTGGCTGGGACGCCGGGGCGTGCGGAGTGTGCGGGCGCGCGGTGATGGTGCGCGCGGGCGTCCGGTGCGTGCGACGGGAAGTCGTGCGCAACTTTGTCGTTTCGCTCCGTTCTTCCTCGTTTGAACTCTGATTTGCGATCCGCTTTCGCCTATGAACTCCTGTCAAAAAGCTCTTCAATTATACATTATTCTTGGTAGATTCAATTCATCCTATTTAATGCCGATTTTCTGCAAAACATTGAAACGAACCAAGTAAGTCCGAAACGATAAATAATAATCGAACTAACGGCATAAAAGGGATAAACTAATGAAGACAACATGCAAAACAATACCAAGATTCAGCTCAAATTCAAACCAAACAACTCCCCCACACTTATTCATTTGCTTGTCCTCAAGCAAAGTCTATACTAATAAGAGTAGAAAAATAACTCATGCAACTTAAACTCTTAATCCAATCAATCAAACCTCTTTTTGAAATTCCCCCAAATATGATGAATACATAATCAAAGTCAATGCGAAATAAATCTAAGATTGTGAGAAAGTCAAATAAACAAGAGGATCATTTTGCTCGCACCCAACTCTCCGTTAGGGTGAATTAACTAAAATGGTTACCTTTAGCAACAAGTTTCTTTTGAGAACACAAAGAAAATATTAATGATTTTGGAACAATGTTCGAAGGTGAAGTCTCGATGAACTCGAGTCTCCTATCATGGTTTCCCATGCCCATTTCTCAATTTACAAGAAAGGGGAAGAATTCCATCCTCCATTTATATAATCTCAACAATAAACATAGAAAGTCTTATGATTTTGGAACAATGGTGAAGGTGAATTCTCGATGAACTCGAGTCTCCTATCGTGGTTTCCCATGCCCATTTCTCAATTTACGAGAAAGGGGGGCAGAATCTCATCCTCCTTTTCGACAATCTCACATAAAAACAATTATTTTTTTTATTTTATTTTTTTTATAAAAAGAAACAAGTATATAGGTAACCACACTGTTAACACTCCCCCTAACATTAGTCGGACAAATCAAATCAATAATCTTTGATTTAAGATCAATTCTCACAATCCCGTCAATTCACATTGCACTTCAAAAACGTAACACAAGATAAACAAGAACACATCAAGGTTTGACCAATACCACAGAGTTCAGGTGCATAAATTACAATCCTAACTTATTCGCATAGACAAAAACTTGAGTACAAGATGACAAAATAAGCATAGATCCATGGTGTCAATCATGCACATACCCCGAGCACAACAAATAGGATGAATTCAAACCAAACACCGAGGCCTCCGGGCGCGAAGCGCGAGCCCCTGCACCCCGGCTGCCGAACCGTGCCGCCCGCGTCGCCCTCGCCCAGCCTTTGTTCGCCCACCTGCCGAGAAACGCACGCCATGGCCGAGGGACGTGCTGCGAGCACCGAGCATGCCACGCGTGCCGTCGCCCGCACGCCCTCGCGCCGTGCGTCCGGTTTCTCCGGCGTACTCCCATCGTTTCGTTCTTCGTGCTTTCGTCTTCGTTCTTCTTTTACAGATAAGATTTACAAGAAAAATAAATCTAATCTAACCACGGTTTTTCTCGTGGTGAAAAACAAAATCCGACCAAAATAAAACCGAGCCACAATGAACGACAGATTCACAATTAATTAATTGCGCACGTAATAATCAAACGTGAATTAATCCAACAGAGCCAAGATACTGAAACCTCGCTCTGATACCAATTGTAGGGAAAACTAGGTTTAACCTTCTCCCGATGATCTATCTTGGATGTTTAATTAACCATACATTGATTATATTCCTAGCATGCACCTATATAATTAATTGCAACACGTAGGGGTTTTCTCGTGTTTACCTTTGAATCTATCGAGGTGGATCGGATCGAGACTCGTGCTTTGATCTTCTGGACTGTATCCCGGTTGCCCAATCTCCAATATCGAGTGAGGATAATCTATGAAGAATGCTACAGAAAATCACTCTCCTTCCCTCTAGTATTTTCGAAAATTATCTCTCCCAAGCACTATGGGATTCTCGAAAATTGTTATAGGATAATTGAGGATTAACATTGATCTTATCTCTTACTTTATATTTATAATGCATTACCATAATCCCATAAGGAAAGGATCCATACATATCCCATAAATATAATAATATCCTTATGGATAAAGAGAATCAAATCATATCCATAGAGAGAGAGGGGGCGCCGATTTTCCTCCTAGCTTCGGGCCTGGATGGGCCAGCCCAGGGATCAAATGCAAGGAATAAAGATGGGCCTCAAATAAATTAATTATCTTATGTTCAGCCCATAACATAAATTAATTTATAAACATTCATTCATGCCACTAGAGAATAAATGTTGACTTACCCATTTATTACCGAAGGTGAGTCGGGCTTGCACTTAGACATTACGAATTCCCGTATTTAAGATATCGCACGTCCATTAATTATTTAGAGCATTCTGACTGCTTAAAATAATTAATATCTTTAATTCCTTAAGTAGTACCACTCAACCTTATTATTGTACTTGAGCTAACTCAACCTGCAAGATTTAGTACAATAAACCTTTTGAGCTCCTTAAGGGGACGTCATCATCATAAACGGATACGGTGACTCGATACAAATAAATAGCATGACATACAAGCACTGCCACCACCCAAGATGCGGAGAATATTGGGTTAGAACATATAACCCTCACCCATAACAAGTCAAAGTGATGGTCTGCAACTCATACTCACCTAATACCTTATCGAGGTTTAGATCATCGTAAGTCACCGAGATCTAGTTTCTTCATGACGGTCAGATAGAAGAACTCATCTCACTGTGATCCATCAATACGTCAGAGACGTACCAGCATAGACAAGCAACCAAGTCAAGTCACTTCTTATCTATACCGCAGCCTATACCGACAACTCGACCTCAAGTTATCTCAGCTGTGATTCTTTTTATATCTCATTAAGCTTGACCAATAATACAGACTTCTGTGATCTTCTACACACTGTATGATCTAACTTATATATGAGATAAGGGACACATATATATGCAATCAAGTAATCAATTCAGATAGGAGATTGTAATAGTTGTAACAGGAAACATTGTATACAAGCTCAACCAACACTGCTTTCAGTATACAAATCCAACACAATCTTATCAATCAGCACATCCCCTCGTCTAACGATTTCTCGTATGACATGGTACTTTCTCTCTATGTGTTTCGTTGCCTTGTGGGTCCGTGGTTCCTTCGAGTTTGCCACTGCACCTGAGTTATCACAGTAAACTATGATACTCTTGGGCAAACCAGGTACCATACCTAGATCCATGATGTAGTTCTTGAACCATCTGACCTCTTTAGCGACCTCAAGCGGCTACATATTCAACTTCCATGGTGGAGTCCGCAATGCATCGCTGCTTTGCACCCCGCCAGGATACGGCTCCTCCTCCCAAGGTAAACACATAGCCCGAGGTAGACTTTTTCTCATCACGGTCACTTTGAAATCCGAGTCGAATAACCCAAAGGCATTAGACTATCTCGCTGGTAAACCAGCCTATAATCTCGAGTCTTTTCGGTACTTGAGTATATGCTTTACCATGATCCAATGAGCTTGTCGAGGTTAGGCGATATCTAGCTACTATGCCTACCGCATAGCGGATATCGGGTCTCGTACATAGCATTGCGTACATGAGACTTCCTACATGAAGAATAAGGAACTTGTCTCATTTCCTCTATCTCCTTTGCGATAATAGGTGATCGCTCCTTAGATAAAGGAATGCCGTGTGCGAAGGTAGCAATCCTTTCTTGGTGGTCTCCATACTAAAACGAGTAATCACAAGATCAATGTAAGGCGCTCGAGATAAGCTCAACATTTTCCACTTGCGATCTCGGTAAACCTTGATCCCAAGAATGTACGCTGCATCTCCTAAGTCTTTCATTTGAAATTGATCGGATAACCAACTCTTTCGCCCCGATAACAACTTCACATTGTTGCCAAGTAGAAGGATGTCATCTACGTAAAGTGCAAGAAATACCACATCACCGTTGACATCTAAGCGATACACACAACTTTCGCTAGGCAACTGGGTAAATCCATAGGACTTTACCACCTCGTCAAAGCATAAGTTCCAGGATCGTGAAGCTTGCTTTAGTCCATAAATGGACTTCTTAAGCTTCCATACTAGATGCTCTTCACCCTTCACCACATAACCTTGGGTTTCTTGCATATAGATGTCTCAACCTTCTTCAAGATAACCGTTTAGGAAAGCGGTTTTCACATCCATTTGCCAAACCTCAAGGTTTAAGTGGGTTGCTATGGCGGAAGAATTACGATGGACTTGAGCATTGCTACGGTGAAAGGTCTCGTCGAAATCGATGAAAGGTCCACAGCACGGCTTTCGAAAATCGATGTCCTCAATTTGAGTGTACCTAGGAGTAGCCAGTTACATGGCTAAAATAAAGATGTATAACAACAATAAACTAGCATGCTCGAACATGGTATAACGATATAATAAGAATAATCTGGCATGCTTGAACATAATATAAGAGAATATCATACTGATTCTAAAAGGGTTAGGCCATCGGACCCCAAAATCTTAACCATGGTCCGACGGACCTCAATAGTTCATAACAATAAAGCATAAATAAATGAGTTCAGAGTAGTAGCAATGAAAGTGTGTGAATACATATATGACGATATGTATTCAAGGTGAAACCATAAATTCTAGATAAATTGGTCAAGGACACGGACTCCTCAAAACATTCCCCATCACCATCATCGAAGCTCAACCGCACATTTAAAACAAACATGCGGGGCTAAGTACAAGAAATTGCACTCGGTGGACTTATGCCGAAAACATTTGATATAAGATTACCGCCAATATCGGAGTAAGTCACGAGTGGTTTTAGTTGAAATGCCTCAGTGCTTACCAAAACATTTTCAGTTCATAAACATAGCTCGCCGAGCATTTTCTTGGTGTGTATGGTCCGTATCTCATAGTAACAATTCATAACAAGATTTAAAAGTTAAGCGTCGAGAGTGAGGCCTCCCGTCTACGACGCCGTGACCGGCCGTAATCCCGTCTGAGACACAAATCCTCTCACAAGCATATGTTAACATTGCAATAGTTCCAACCTTCACGCCAATCCTAGCTGTGCATTTATCATCCGACCACGGGACCCGACATTTAAAAGGTTGGCGCGACCCAAATGACATAACCCGTCATAATAAAGTTCCAACTATCGCCACAATTTCTACCCGGCAAACAGATAGGATCCATACACAAAACAGAATATTTTTGGCAGGTAATGCAGTAAACATTTGTCAACAGTTGTAGGATAAGAATTGTAAGGAAGCTCATTTTTTTGAATAACAGTAAAGTCACATCATGTTTGAAAAGTAAGCCCACCTAGACTATGGTTCGTTGTAATTTGAGTCCTAGGTTCGTTCGTACGTCAATATCCAGTCGTCGCGTTTGCGTCCACACCTTTACGAAAAAGCGAGGCTTTAGTACGTCGCTCAAGTCTCTCGAGACTTTCAAAAGCTAAGATAAACTTCGATATCTTATTTCGATGTAAACTGAATTCCTCAATGAATTCAATACGTTTCCAATACGTATATAATTGAATTATTCTCGTTCCTCGAGATACGTTCAATGTATGAGTACGTTTTTCGATATACGGATTTCATTTGTGAAATCTTTTCTTACTAATGAGGTATCATACTCAATTAGTATATCTTACGCGTATTGGCGTATTTATCAATCGTATAAACGAATGTTTGACTTAAAAAGTCAACGAAGTCAACACTGGTCAACAAAGTCAACAATTTTGACTTTCAAATAGTAATTTCTTACTATTTCGTTTTATAAATCGAATTTGATCGATTTGAAATCGTAAAGTCCTATTTCTCGATTTATCACGTAAATCAAGGACTTATAAATAATTTCGCATTTAATAAACCCTTTTATAAATTAAAAACGTATATTTTTATTTAAAACGTTATAAAATAAACGTTTGTCTCAAACATAGCAATCTATGTTTATAAAATTTTATAAAATTCAAATTTGTCCAGAATATTAATTAAACATATATTTTATTAATAAACTGAATTAAAAAGGATTTTAAATCCTTATTAATTATCGAAAATCTCGATAATTAATTTAAAAATACTAAATGACTTTTGAAAAATTTTCTAAATTAATATAGTGTATTATTATACACTATGGTCCAGAATATGAATTTATAAAATCCATATGATATTTTTTTCCATTTATTAGTATATATACATATATATATAATTCGGTAATTCCATATAATATGAAATAATTATCCAAAAATTCCCAAAATTGATATACACATAGTATAATGTCCCAACATCAATATATATCATAAATATAACCTATAGTTCATCATAACCATTCATTCAACAATATATAGCAATACTTACGGTAATTTCAAGATAATTACCCAATAATTATCAAACAATTTCTAAAAATTCTAAATAAATTCCAATATGATTAAAAATTATACTATAACATTGTAACATCATAATATTAACCAAACTAATTTAAATCGTCACGATATGAGCTTGTAAGCTCTCGGCTTTTTCGATTTTAATTAGGGTTTGGTTTCCAAAAATTCCAACAATTATATACTATGTTTATACACTATGGTATACTAATATAACATCATAATATTTATCAAAACTAATTAAATCATCACCTTCAAGAGCTTGAAGCTCACGGTTTATTTGATTTAAATTAGCATTTGATTTTCAAAAATTCCAACAAATTCACACAACACATAAACAATATACTAAAGCATTAATACACCCTAATTACGGGTTTAGAATACCGTAATCGATGTTCGTTTCTTTCGAATATTACATTCCACCCCTTATGAAAAATTTCGTCCGAATTTGTATACCTCTAGAAAAATAAATCGGGTATTTTCTCTCATTGTTTCTTCAAGCTCCCACGTGCTTCTTCGTCTGTGGTGTCTCCACAAGACTTTGACTAACTAATCGACTTGTCCGTAGTTGCTGAACTTTGTGGTCAAGTATGGCGCGGGTTCTTCCTTATAGCTCATGCGTCGGCCCGAGGATCACGTCGTCTTGATGAATCACATGCTTTGGGTCGTGAACGATTTTCGCAATTGCGAGACGTGAAAACATTATGAACATTCCCTAGGTTTGGCGGAAGAGCCAACCTATAAGCCATGGACCTATCCTTTCTAGATCTCATAAGGTCCTATAAAGCCGGGTCTAAGCTTTCCTTCGTGCCAAACCGACAATCCTTTCGACGGAGAAACCTTAAGAAATACTTTGTCTCCATCCTCAAATTGTAGTTCGGATCTCACGCCAGACGTCGTAAGATTTCGTCCGTCTCCGAGCCTCTTTTATCCTCACTTAATCTGTCGAACCATTTCCATCATTTCGCTCACCGCATCGGCCCTATGACTTTTCTCTCACCGACTTCATCTCAATAAAGCGGTGATCTACACTTCGCCATACAAGGCTTCAGATGGGCCATGCCGATCGTCGCTTGATAGTCGTTGTTGTAAGCAAATTCGATAAGAGGTAAAATATCTTCCCACTGGCACCTCGGTCCAAGACTACGGTTCTTAACATATCCTCTAAGGTTTGGATCGTCCTTCCGATCATCCATCACCCGTGGGTGGAATGTCGATTGAAATTTAATCTGCACTCAGCCTTCTACAAGCTAATCCGAATCCGGAAGTGAACTTGGAGTCTCGATCGAGGTAATAGATTTTCGCACCCATGTAATCGCATAATTTCCTTAACGCATACCGGCTAGTTTATCGATCCATAAGTGCTATGAATCCAGAAAATGAGTACTTTTGTAAGCTATCCACAATTACCCATATGGTCGTGTTTCCTCTTCTCGACTTGGGTAAGCTTGTAACGAAATCCATTGTTCTATCGTCCCATTTCCACTCGTGGATTTCCAATGGTTGCAACTTTCCGTAAGGTCGTTGATGTAACGCTTTCACTGGCCGGCAAACAAGAGGCGTTTCACTTAAAGAAGCTATGTCTCGTTTCATGCCTTCCCACCAAAACTTTTCCTTCAAGTCTTGGTACATTTTAGTACTGCCTGGGTGGGCGGTGTAGGGTGTATCGTGAACCTCACTCATGATTTCATTTTGAAGCTCTGCGTCGTCAGGGACGCATATCCTACCTTCAAACAATAAGGTGTTGTCTGACGCCTCTTGGAAATTCTTAAATCCTTCAGACCTTACCCTTTGTCTGATCTTTTCTAACTTTTCCTCCATCCTTTGTCTCTCGACAATCCTTTTTCTTAGATCAGATGTCAGTGTGAGTGTAGCGATACACCACAATTGTCTCGGTGGTTTAACCGCTCAATCCTCATTCTTCCAAACTCTTCAACGAGTTTTCCTCTTGTACAAAGAGACATCCTAACTTGGTATGGCTTTCACGACTCAAGCGCCGCCTACTACATTCGCCTTTACCCGGTGATAGGTAATACCACGTCGTAATCCTTTACAAGCTCGAGCCATCTTCTTTGCCTCATGTTCAAATCTCGTTGTTCAAGAAATACTTCAAACTTTATGATCCGTGAAGATCTCACATGTAATACCCCGCCTTTTAAGCTCGCTTGCATGGCACGCTTTTTGAGAAAAGGTCGAAAGGTCGATTTTTGTTTGGTGATGCGACCATCACGAAACCTCAGCGTTTACAAAAGTTAAAAGTTATGCGCAAGCAAAAGCGGCCTTTTTCAAAATTCATAGATAACCGGGTATCATCGCATAACATATATCATCACCCATATCACATATCATCACATATATCACATATCACGCACGATCACATATAATCATGCAATCCTGTCAACATATCATCGTCATGCATTTCACATAACATTATCATCACACATCACATAGATCATATATCATCATGGCATAGCTCATATCACATATAAGCATCAAACATAAACATCCCGTCATAGACAAATAAGTAGTATCAAGAATATTCAAGGTCCATGAAGGATCACAAAATACAAGATCAAGGTATGTCACCAAAAGGTCGATGTGAGCAAAAGAATCGACCGGTCTTCACAAAAGATGCCGCTCGTCCATGCTTCTAGCAGATCAAGCGATCGCCACTGTACACACCGACTACCTAGATCTCGCCTCCATATCCATCCACTATTCCCCGCTAGTCCCGGCGGTTCCATTCTCGCCTTTCCTCATCCTCTTTCCTTCCAATCGTGGCTTGAATTGGCCGCCGCTCGTAAAAGCGATCCCGCATGGAAGCAAGCCTCTCTTGGGTATGATCCCATCCAAGTCAGTGCTCGATTGCTCGAGTATCGTGAAAGGCGTGCCTCGGTCCCTCGCTCTCGGCGCTTGCCCTTCCTCAATGTGCCCGACCATCGTAGTCATCGCTATCCGATTACGGGTCCTCCGAATCCTCACTATCCTCATCGTTCTCATCCGGGTCCTCCTCTTCTTCCTAGTCGCCTTCCCCGGATGCCGATCGATACGCTCGGTGGCATGAAGATCCCGATCCGGGCTTCTTCCCCGCCATCGCTCGGACGGACAATACCTCTCGCCCCGGAAGTTCTCGCCCAAAGTCGTTCCGGGTCCTCCGGAAGGTAAGGATCGTCGATGGTGGTGTAGTGACCGTGTATCTCGATGCACCGCGATCGCTCGATTGATGGTTGTTCTCCCAATGGCTCTTCGGGAACATCATCCCTATCATCGATCCGGATCGGTCCTCGAGGGTGTCTCGCAACCACATCCTCCTCGATGGTATACCCTCGGTCTGCATCCCTTGCCTCCATACTCGAGCAAACGAACTCAAGAAAGTCCAAGGTAAGGTGCCTCGTGATAGATCCCGCCCGAACAACACATGTCCTTGCCGCCCATGGTTGCCAACCGCTTGTAGCCTTTCGGTCATCCGATAGTAGGCCTCGATTTCGACACTTTCCCACCGTCTCGAACCTTTCTCCATAACCCAACAAATCTTCCCGTAAATACTCCCAATGGCTCATGAATAATCCTTGTACATTCCCCTCGAATTTACGGATATGCTCATCCATTCGTGAGATCTTAACCAACGTTGTTCGGGCCATCAATATCCATAAACCTACATGTTAGTTCACCATAAAACAACAACAAATATTCACGCTTCCTTTACCATCCCAAATATCCGGGTATTCATGTCTCATACACATGTTCATTTCAACACATATCAATATCAATATCGATATAATCACGTAAGCAAATACAGGATTCACTTACAAGCACTCGTTTATCAAAATAAACAAGATTTTCAATCAACAACATATTGCTATGTAAACACATAGACTTACATCAACCATACGTGATCACATCAATCACATCATATCATATAAACGATTTTCACATCACGACCACACGTGCCCTTTTGTTCCATCAACAATCACTTCCACATCCACATCACCATTCAACCATACCTCATCCATATCACGCTTACATCACGTAAACTCTTACCATGCCAAAGCACATGAAACCAAGATCATATCAAGCATCACATAGCCACATAAAGCATCAAGAATAAACACATACCTCATCCCCTTTTTAAAGGAGGCGGACTGACGGTGAGCTGAGGGTAGCTGTACCTGATGAACAGTTTAGAAGAACAAGTTCTAAACACTCAATTTCAAGAATGCTCATGATATAAAGCAAACAAACTGCTTTGATATCGGATAACAAGGATAGAGGTCAAAGCTAAGAACCATTGCTCTGATACCAAGCTGGTATCGATAATAAAGATAGATGTCGTGGCCAAGAACACCGCTCGACATTGTCTGCCACGCCCAATTCCCGAGGGAAGGCACGGATGCGGGGTGTGATTAGGGGGAGGTTAAGCGGGGAAGAAGGGATACATATAATATACATGATAAGAAGATGTTACCATGAAATCGGGCAAAGATCTCTCTATAACTAGGACATATCACGAAGGGAGGGGCACAAACAATCCACCAATGTAATAATATCGATAACATAACCTCGTAAAACATGATCTTCGTTTATTATAAGTAATGCAAGAAGACAAAATAGCATTACATCCCGTCAACTAGACCGGTCAACCACATAGCATGCTCAGTCGAGACTCACGTGCCAGAATAACATAACAAATCTTGTTCCCAATCGAAGCAAATAAGGACAAGAATACATAGTTATCGAGTACGATATAACACAACATCGGAAGCATAGCATGAAGAACCCGCAGCCCACCCTCAGTCGCCGCCGTCCGCCCTCCTCCATCCGTGAAAAGATTTGAAAAGAGTTTGGGAAGAGTACTAGCGACTCGGTGGGGTTTTATCATAAATCAAAAGAATCATGAGGTCGTGTTTAGAGCACTTACCTTAGAAGGTTTTAAAACGAATCCACTTCTAAGTAAGCAAAATAGATTTTTCATTTTTCGACACCGATCCGTTATTACCGTTACTCCCATCATAACCATGAACCACGGCTCGGAACGTATCCTCGCCCATCACACGACATTCATTCGCCCGAACATGTCCAATCGGCCCACGCCCGAACGTATCCGGTAGGCTAACTCGGTGTGGACTTGGGTCAAACCCCATCGTAACCATAACCACCTCATTACCATTTCCGTGTGGACTTCCGGGTCTATCCCCTTCGTAACCATAACCACGTGTTCGGGTTCATCCCCTTATGATCAATACTCAAGATGGTGATCAACCCACCGAATAGAGATCCGTGCACAACCATGATAGAACCATATCTTCGATCGAGAACAAGAATAATTTCACAAAACATTTTACTATGCACATGTTTTATTTTGAAATATCGAGTAAATAACTCAAAATAAGCATATATAACCCAACCCGAATGTATTTAAAACGTCAACCGAGAGATATCTACGGATCCGATGACTTCACCGATCGCACTGGTAGGTACCTGGTAACAAGACGGAACAACTTTTGGGGTTACATCCCACAAAGCAAAGCAACAACGTGATCCAAACGGCGATCGTAGCAAAATTAGGGTTTTCGACTTTCTCGAACCCACATTCGCACTCTCCGGGTTTTCAAATCAACTCGATGCGTAAGGAAATATATTCGTGGCATCAAGATCTATAATAGGGTACCTTCAAAATATGCATGCATGCAAGTTGACTCAAATCTTAGCAACAAGAAGTTTCAAAATCGATGCCTATCCTCGATCTAGGATAAACCATCCAAAATCGATGCATGAAAATGGAAACATAAGCAATATGCATAACGGCATTTAACATGGAATGACAAACGACGTTGAAAATGGATAACCCGGCATGTACTTCCTTTAGAAAACTCAAGCAACGGAAAACATCCCGACATGCGTAAACGCGAAAAATGTAAAACGGAATCGGTACTTTAGTAGAATGCATAGCCCGAACTCAAAACCTAAAGGACCCAGAGCTAAAGGTGGCTCGTCGGCCACCAAACGGCCAACAAGGCAAAGCAAATCGGCACAATTCGGTGGTGCGCCGCCAAATTGCCGGCCTCGGCTGCTTTTCCGTCTCGTCCCTTTAGAATCCCGAGTTCTATGCTATACGATCTACTAAAAGGCGGAATCAAAACAAGAAAAGGACAAAACCGAAAACGGGTTGCGGGGGTGGTTGATCGGCGGTGGTGGCTCGGCAAGAAGCCAAGAATGGCATGGCCACCGAGCCTCCCTGCCGATCCCCACTCCTCCAGCTCCAGCAGCACAGGAGCTGCTCGGCTCTTCCGTAAACACGAGAGACGAAGGAAATGAACGTTGAAAATGAAGGCCCTAGCCTCCTATTTATAGGAAAATTGGGTCAAGCAGCGCATGCAAGCAACCCTTTTCTAAAACGCAAAAGCGATGCAACTTTTGCAAACCGGACTCCAAATTTAGCAAACTTGGTACCCATGGACACTAAATAAAATACCGACACAATGACTATAAACAAGATATGCTTTTAAAAGACCAATGAAAAGTCCGGTTTTCGATAACTTCCCTGAGTGCCAAACCTTCATGGGTGGTCGAAAACGTGATACTTAGTGTCTATGAATTCGTCATAAGACACTCTTCAACGCCCGAGGTTTCGTGACGGTCGATCACCAAACAAAAGTCAACCTTTTGACCTTTTCTCGAAAAACATGCCATGCAAAAATGTGTTTAAAAGACGGGGTATTACAGTATGTTTCCCCATGAGAACATAGACTCCTAAGACGCATGATCCCTATTGCGCCGAACTTAGTATGAGAACATAAGGTATCCTCGATTGAACGGAATACTAAGGAAGAACGAGAACATAGAAATTATAAGAATCCCAATACGAATGGATCTGAGGATGACAACGCGACGAGTCTATGATGACGAAGCGATCACTTAATTGGAGGTTCGCACTGCTATGAATCCCAACCTCTCTATGTGAAGGAATTCCGAACACCATACGTGCTATCTCTATCGTGGCGATAACGAAAAATCAAAGTATAACGTTATGAAAGTATAAAAAGAAAGATCGAATTGTAAGTATTGAAAGAACGATATGATCGATGTTATAATGCGCATAGAAATAAGGAATTGAACCCAATGAGAAAGGGTGACCACTTAGCCTTACTCAAAGGCTAGATATTGAAAGTTTGCTCACCCTAAGACACCATAGAGTCTCTTCCCAAGACCAAACCATGAAAGTAGTTTCATAAGAACTTAGAAATATAGGATATAAGATTATGGTTCGATAATTTTACGACTAGACGCCTTTTATCCGTAGAGCCACACACTGTGAGGTTGTTATGCTCACCGCTCCTACTAGATGTGCCAAGGAGACGATGTCGGCAAGTTCTTTGCTAACTTCATGCGCCATCGGACTGCTGCACATACTCGTGGTACGTCATACTACGACGGTGTACTCCGACTAATTGCAAGGCGCCACCCAAAATAGGGGTATACACGCGAGATACATCTGAATGCATATATTGTCGCCGAGAGAGCTTCGATCTTAAGGTAGACTTACCCCATTCCGTCAGCCACCTGAACTACGTATTCATGGTATACGGAGCTGCACCTTGTGGATCGTATCTCCCTGACCGAGAATACACCTGGCGTTATGAGATTCCCGAGTGGCTTCATCCGGAGGTGCCTCGCTTGGCATCTGATGGACCTGCATTCTTTCCTGGCTGTGGAAAGAACATATTCGAGGCTGGATCTTTCCGTCCTCGACAACTCACTTTTTTGGTCCTATCGTTAGTAAGATTCCATCCCCGTCATTACCCGCCCAGACCATCGCCGCCGGTCATTCCATGCTCGTACCCACCTCCACCTGCCGGCTCTCCCCCGGTCCAGCCGCCGCCACACCCGCATGCACCTGTGTACCGTAAATCTGTGGAGATTGAGGATCCATGTGGCCTAGCTGCAGGCATTGTGAGAGGAGCTTGTGCCCGCCTCTTATCGCTCGCTTCCAACCGCCGCTTTCAAGCGAGATCACGATTGAGATCCACCGAGACTTAGCTACTATGGAAGAAGCTAGAGTCATTATAATCTGGGAGATCGTGACTCCCACATTCAATGCTGAGGTCAAAGAGGAGTAGGACCCAGAGAAGGACCTGCCTGCTGACGATGAGATGACGGATGTTGATAGTACCCATACTCCCGGTTTTGACTCTGACATGCTGAGCCCTATTTACACCTCGGCAATTATGGATCTAGTTATTAAGACTAGATGGTGTTTTGTTTATATACTTTGTATATCTTGTGAGGTATGCGGAAACGATAGGTCGTTCGAGACGAACCCTTATTTTGATGACCTCGATAGCGTTTATATTTTTATACGCACCGTGACTAGTAGTGGGAGGAGTCTTGCCGATATTAGCTTTTGGGAACATCATACTCCATACCGGCCCTTTGGTAAATCTCAAAACATCGATGAAAGTGCTCGTAGAGGCATTTGATTTGATATGATGATAGCTCATAGAGTGCCATTGGTTTTGATGTCTTATTATGTGATGATCGACGATGTGCTAGACTTACGCGTATGATTATATATACATACCGCGCTAATACATTTATGATCCTGATGGATGGCATAAGAAGATATTTGATTGCGTATATTTAAGAAGGATAGAATGCCGTCGAGAAGAAGAAATCATGAAGTGACACCTGAAAGAGAAGCCACACCACCACCACCACCACCGGCAAGACGGATTGAGGAACTATTCCTCAGACAAAACCCGTCGACTTTCAACGGGACTGGGAATCCCGTGGATGCTGAACTTTAGATTCACGCGCTGGAGTGAATCATTAACTTCCTTCACTGCACCTCTCAAGAACGCTTGTCATGCTTTGCCTTCCAGATGACTGGTGCCACCGACTTCTGGTGGGAGGCGAAGAGGAAGACTCTGTCTGAGGAAGAGTTGGAAGATTACACCTGGGAGGAATTTAAGAAGGAAGTGTACGAGAAGTACATTCCTAAGAGCTACCGGAAGAGGAAAGAACATGAGTTCTACAATCTGCGACAAGGAAAGACCACGGTCAAAGATTACGACCGTGTATTCTGCGAGATGTCGCGGTATGCGCCTCAGTTGGTCGACATCGATGAGAAGATGACTGAGAAGTTTTGGGCGAGACTCTTCCATGAGATCAGGGTGTCGCTAGCTGGTCATGGGAACTTGACCTACCGCGAGGCCCTTAGTAGAGCTCTCGACATCAGCGCCTATGCCCGAGGATAGGATCGTCACTGCATCCCCAAATCATCAAGGGGATTGTAGGAAGAGGAAGTGGGAAGGACCCCACCAAGGCCAAGGGTCCAACACTGACCAGGCCGACAGAAGGTCATGGCAAGGAAATAACGTTCCATCCGGGCACGGACAAGGCAATGGACGTACCATAGTACCCGCGTCTAGCGGAGGAAACCAAAGATTTATGAGACTACCTATATGCCCTAAGTGGCATAGGAGTCACAAAGGAGTCTGCATGTTCACAAATGATGAATGTTTCAAATGTGTCCGTATGGTCACTACTCCGTGGACCGTCGGTGATACGCCAATGAGGGAATATCCATCCCAATGTACCCAACCAAGTCCAACCAGTTCGCGCTATCTAAGTTCAACCACTTCAGCAACATCTTCCGGTTCAGTACTTCCAGCCGATCCAATGACCATATAACCACGATGACAACGACAACAGCAATGGCGACTGCAACCACAACAATACCGACATCTGCATCAACAACCGCAACAACAACCGCAACAATGACCGCAAGAACTACAGCAACAACAACAACAGTAACAACCACCGCAAGCCAAGGCCTACGCCATCAACCAAGAAAGAGAATTCCCACAGGACTGCCAAGGAACCAAGGAAACTTGGCAGGTATGGGAACACTTCTTCATTTGCCTGTTATCCTACTTTTCGATATTGGCGCATCATATTCTTTTATTGCAAAAGCATGCGTAGAGAATTAGGATTTAATCCTAAACGCGCTGAACAAATCATGAAAATTTCTTCACCAGTGGGAGGCATAAGGACGGTAACCTACACATGCTCAAACCTAGAACTTGGACTAGGCTTACTTCAGGTCATGACAGATAATCTTCACGTTATACCTATGATAGATGTAGACATAATCCTAGGGATGGATTGGTTAACCGAACATAATGCGACTATCCTATGCAATGAAAGGAAGATTTCTTTCCAACATTCCGGAGAAAAACCTACAGACTTTCACGGGATCAGCATGGGGAGAAAAGTCCTAATCATATCCGCGCTACGAGCAAGAGCATTGCTGAACAAGATAGAGAACCACGTCTATCTCCAGGAGGAAGACAAGAATGAGAGAAGAATAGAGGATGTTCCGATCGTAAGAGTTTATCTCGATGTTTTTCCAGACAAACTACCGGGCTTACCGTCGAACCGACAGATTGAGTTCAAGATCGATATCGAACTAGGTTCCGCACCTGTGTCGAAGGCCCATACCGAATGGCGCCAAAAGAATTTGAAGAATTAAAGATCTAGCTATAAGAACACTTGGACCTAGGTTTCATTAGACCCAGTATGTCTCCATGGGGAGCACCTGTCCTTTTTGTGAAGAAGAAGAATGGTACACTGAGAATGTGCATAGACTATCAAGAATTAAACAAGAAAACTCTTAAGAATAATTTTCTTTGCCCCGAATTGACGATCTATTTGATCAGCTTAAGGGAGAAGGAGTCTTTTCAAAGATAGATCTAAAGTCGGGATACCATCATCTAAGAATTAGGCCAGATGATGTACATAAAACGACTTTCCGTACAAGGTATGGTCATTTTGAATTCATCGTTATGCCCTTTGGACTTACAAATGCCCCAAAGAAGATTTATGGTTATCATGAATAGGTATTTCACCCATACTTAGATAAATTTATCTTGATATTCATAGAGCTATATCCTAATATACCCAAGAATAACCAAGAACACGAAGAGCACTTGAGAACCTGTCGCAAACATCGAGGCAAGAGCAACTCTTTGCTAAGTTTAGCAAGTGCGAAGTTTGGTTAAGCTAAGTGACATTCTTAGGTCACATCGTGTCCGCCGAGGAATCAAAGAGATCCCTCGAATATCGATCTGAGCTCGAGAATGGGAATCACCAAAGAACCCGAATGAAATTCGGAGTTTCATAGGGCTTGCCGGCTATTATCGAAGATTTATCGAAGGATTTTCAACGATAGCCCGACCCATGACCCAATTGTTGAGAAAAGGAATCAAGTACACTTAGACCGCCGAGTGTGAGGCTAGTTTCCAGAGATTGAAGGAGTTGTTGACGACAAGACTGATCATAGCATCCAAGCAGATAAGGAATACATAATCTATACGGACGCTTCAAAGAAAGGACTAGGATGTGTTCTGATGCAAGAAGGCAGAGTTATTGCTTATGCTTCAAGGCAATTACTCCCACATGAGTTGAACTATCCTACGCACGACTGAATTAGCAATGGTCGACACGCCTTTAAAGATTTGGAGGCATCACCTTTATGGAGTTAGATGTGAGATCTATAATCGACCATAAAAGCCCTGAAATATTTCTTTGAGCAGAAAGATCTTAACATGAGGCGTAGATGGTTAGAACTAGTAAAAGATTACGACTGTGGTATCAATTACCACCCAGGCAAGGCTAATGTTGTAGCCGATGCATTGAGTCGCAAATCCCACCCTAGTTTGGGATGTCTCCTTAGTCATGAGGAAATACTTATAAAGGAATTTCAGAGGATGAACATCGAAGTCATAGACCCGTCTCTGACGATAGAGGGTTGTATTGCAACTTTGATTGCGATCCCAAACTTAAGAGTCCGAATCTTAGAAGCTCAGAGGAAGAGCAAGAAGCTAGAGGAAATACGAGCCAAGATCAAGGACAACAACCACAAGAATTTCAAAGAAGCAACAAATAACGTTTTGTTGTATGCCGGGGGAGTGTGTGTTCCAGAATCGAAGGGCTTAGGAGCGAGATCTTGAAAGAAGCCCATGGAACTTCTTAAACCACACCCCGGAAGCACCAAAATGTACCAAGATCACAAGGAAAAATTTTGGTAGAATGGAATAAAGCGAGACGTAGCTTCATTCGTAGCACATTGTTTGACGTGCCAACAAGTGAAAGCACTCCACCAACGACCGTATGGAACCTTACAATCGCTAGACATATCGGAATGGAAATGGGATGATATAGCCATGGACTTTGTTACCGGGCTACCCAAATCACAAAGAGGAAATACCGCTATTTGGGTCATCATCGATCGTTTGACCAAGAGCGCATTTTCTACCCATTCCGATAACACATGGATCGACGGACTAGCGGTTAGTGCGCTCGAGAGGTCATACATCTACATGGAGTTCCGAAGACTATCACGTCTGATAGAGATTCGAAATTTACATCCAAATTCTGGATGAGTTTACAAAAGGAATTAGGGACTCGACTACATTTTAGTACCGCATTCCACCCACAGATGGACGGACAATCCGAGAGGACCATTCAAACGCTGGAAGACATGTTGAGAATCATTGTTTCGATAGAGAGAAAGTTGGGAACAAGTGTTACCACTTGTGGAATTCGCCTGATATGAATGCCTACCAAGCAATTATTCGAATGGCCCCGCATTTAAACTCTTTATGGAAAGAAATGTCGATCACCACTCTACTGGGATGAAGTGGGAGAAAGAAGAGTATTAGGACCTGATCTGTGGGAGAGATAATCGAGATTGTGAGACAGATCCGCCAACGTATCAAGGAGGCCCAAGACCGACAGA
The DNA here is from genome assembly GCA_036937905.1 of Salvia rosmarinus. Taxonomy (NCBI): domain Eukaryota; kingdom Viridiplantae; phylum Streptophyta; class Magnoliopsida; order Lamiales; family Lamiaceae; genus Salvia; species Salvia rosmarinus. The sequence goes on from JAODLM010000099.1 coordinate 109,329, forward strand.
AGTCGTATGCCGACAAACGTCGCACAGAGCTGTATTTTGAAGTATGAAACAAAGTCTTCCTGAAGATTTCTCCGTCAAAAGGAATCGTGAGATTTGGAATAAAAGGAAAGCTATGACCACGTTTCATAGGACCCTATGAAATTTTGGAAAGAATAGGACCAGCGGCTTACAGACTTGCATTGCCGCCAAATTTTGGAAACGTGCACAATGTGTTCCACGTTTCACAACTAAGGAAGTACAAACATGAACCCAGCCATGTGATACTACCGACAGATATCGTCCTCGATGACAATATGAGTTCCATAGAACTGCCTACGAAAATCTTAGACCGACGTATCCAAAAGCTAAGGAACAAAGAGATACCGTTGGTGAAAGTTCTATGGAGACACCATGGACAAGAAGAAGAAACCTGAGAACTAAAATCAGCTATGAAAGAGAAATACCCAGATCTTTTCCAAGGTTAGCAAATTTCGGGACGAAATTTATTTTAAGGGGGATGGTATGTAATAACCCGAAAAATTTAAAACTTTATTAGTGATGCTTAGACCTATTATTTGTGGTGCTTAGACCTTAATTATGTTTAAGGTAACCAATGAAACGAATTAGAATTAATTCGGAGATAAAAAACTAGAGAAATAAAAAACTAGTGACTAATCCTACCGGATTAGGGTTTTCTAAATAGCCTGAAACATATAATGAAAGATCGAGAATGAATCTCAACAAAAGAATTTCATTTCTAGAATCCTCTCACGAAAATATGTGAGAAGCCAAAGAATGAGAATTTTCGGGCATGATTGCCTGGTCAGTCTTAAAAGTACTATTCACGAGCCGGACGAATTTTCAGTCCGTGCTAATCATGAAAATTAATGAAAACAATCAAAATAATGAAGGAATATATTATTATGAATTTAGAAACTATAAGAATCAATTTTGAAAGAAATTCCTCAAGAACTTAACCGAACGCCGGAAAAATATACCGAGAAAATCCTAAATTGATCCGAACGACCCGAAAATCGAACCAAGGGTCTAAATCAATAACATATGATTTATAATACTCAAATAAATTATGAAAACTCAAGAATTCAATAGAATTTTGAATGGGCATAATTTAATCGCCGAACGTTGTTTTTTCGCGATAACTCGGAATTGACTTATCGGACGCCGTCCGAACTTCATTAAATTTCTTTAAACATTGAAATAAGTCTTTTAAAGGCTATTTAAGAAAATAAAACCTTAAGGTTCCGAGAAATCAATCGAAAGCGCGTTAAAACTTAAAGAGTCGGTATTAACATGCCAAAACGTGTAATTTGACCAATCCTTCTCCCAACTACCATCAAGACCACCCCAAATGGGTAATAACAGCCCTTTAGGCTTCCAATACATTAGCAAAGTCATCCATTACAGCCTCATACTTTTGGAACCAAATTTCTCTCTCTTTTTCAAAATTCTCTCTTTGTTCTTCACACTTTTTAGTCTTTAATCCTCCTTTCCAAACCTTTCCAACCCTCAAATAATTATTTTAAGACCATACAAAGGTATTAATCATAATTCTCTCCATTTGTAATGGAGTAGAAGTTTTTTTAGATTTTTCTTGAATTATTTCATAAAAACCCCTAGTTTTGCTCCTCATTTTTTTCGTGACTTTTGAGCCACCAAATTCTCTCAAGCCATGAATGAAAAATACTTGGAATGATTTTCTAAGACTGTAGTTAAAATTTTAGAATTTTTGGAGCATGTTTGATATTTTTCAATTTATGCTTTATTTCTTTTTATATGTGATAAAGCACGATTTTATGAATATTATTTGATATTGTTTCTTGTTGATGTATTAGGAGCATGTATAATAAATATGGTAATTTTCATAATATTTTTGGAATTTTCTTGTATTTTGTTTGATTTTATTTGTTGAGAAATAGTTGAGATATAGTGTTTAATATATGATATGAACATCATATATTAATCTTGAAATTTTTGAAACACTACTCCTATTTTTCAAAAATGGGCAGAATTTATTTAAGTATTTTTAAGCCAATATTTGATTTTATTTGTTGAGAAATAGTTGAGATATAGTTTTTAATATATGATATGAACATCATATATTAATCTTGAAATTTTGAGACACTACCCTATTTTTATGAAAAGGTCGAAAACTATATATATATATATATATATATATATATATCTAAGGATTTATTTGATTTCATTTGTTTAAAATGATAGGATATGTTATGTTTAGAAATAATATGAACCTAATATGCATTGTTGAATTATTGAACACATATGTAAAATATGTGTGAGGACAAAAAGAATTCCAAGCATTTGGTTCATATTATAAATATTGGTTGGTGTTTAATGCTAATATTACATGTTATTGCATAATATAAACATATTGTGAAGGAATGAAATTTATTGAATATATATATATATATACACTATAATATTACCGAAAATGCTTAAGTGGTGAAAAGCATGGATTTAAATTTTAATGCATGATATGAAATGATATTTCATGTTTAGTATATGGTATAAGCATGATATAATTTTTGTTTAATTTATTGAACACAAAGGCTCATTAATTTATGATTACCGAAAACTTTGAGGATTTTTAACCTATGGTTAAATTTTTATATGATGATATTGAGTTAGTAATTAAATTGTATAGTATGATAAGAGTGTAACATGATTTTATTGGAATTTAATGAGTACATATGCTAATTATTGTTAATTATCGAAAACATAGCAAAATGGTTACGTATAAGTTTAATTCTAATGTTAAATGATGCTATGATAGTTAACTATAAGCTTGGAATGAATGGTTGTGATTGTGATGAATGAATGGAACACTTATACACACATATACAATAGTTTTGCATTATGTTAGAAATTAGGGTTTTCTAATGCTTTAGTAAAGTATATGTTTTGTATGGTGTTTTATGGTGTTGAATGGTTTATGTTTATGTTAAAATCGACAAACCAAACCCCAAACGTAAACAACATAATACTATATGTACGAGAATCCAAAAGAAATCGACCAATTTCGATAACTTAAGAAGGAATTAACGAGAATCGAAGTTAGACATAAATTGGGGTTTGCTATTAATAAAAGGATACTTAAACGTGAGTTCCTAAGTTAGAAAAACCAAAAGCCGAGCTACAACGTTGATACTCAATAACGACAACCCAATACGACGTTAGATTGAAAGATTATACAACTTATACAATCCCCGACGAGTTAAGAGAAACAAACAACGTCGTAAAGTGTAAACAAAGATTCGAACATAAGATGTCGATCCTTATGTCTCAAAAGTCGAGTTAACATTCCCTAAGGAATTCATCTATTCCTAAAGTACTTACTTACATGATAGCATGTGATCACTCGAGTCATAAGTCAAGACTCCCCGTTATTCATCGTGTTAATACGACAAGTCGTCAAGCATAACCTCTTAGGACGTAACTACAATTGTAAAGTCTAGTTAGTGGCTTGAGAATATCCTAATATACCAATCATAATTTGATTACCGACAATCTATAACGTAATAACGTTTAGAATAACACTAAGGTTAAGAGTCGAGGATAGACTCGGAGTATGTGATTCATAAGTTGAAGTTCACTTATGAACGATGAAGTAATATAGTTTGAGAAATGAGAATGTAAGATAATAGGAATTATCTTAAAACAATCACATGAAATCTTAAAGAAACCCTAATTGGGAACTTTAAGTCGTAATCTATAAACGACCTTCGATCGATAGAAAGAATCTAAGAAAGGTTATTTTCTTATGAAGGGTTTGATCGTACGTAGTCGGCGAGGAAGAACAACCATAACCTGCTCACTTAGACTTACTAGCTGTGGATTAGCAGGTGGGCTCTCTTGAAACAAAATGTTATGCATACCTCAAAGCATGATTTACAAAAGCTTTATGAAATATTATTGCATGAAACTGTTATTAACTGCCAAATGTTTATGTTTTGTTGTGATCCTATCCGAGGTTGGTATATCCAACGTGGTATGAGAATGTGTTGGTCCATCAATGTTAAAAAAGGGTAACGATCGGATCCGACTTAGTTAAGGACTAACTCGGATTGTGTACACGTGTGACTGTGTGTTAAGGTTAGCTACCTCGACCGGTCACTGCGACTATGTGCAGGTGGCCACCTCCATAGTGCGTGAATGAATGAATGATCAGATATGGAAACAACGTGAATGAAATAGTCAGGCCTGACGCTTTTGAGAAATGATAAAATGTTTGATAGGCATGAGTCTTTCAACTAAAATCCTCATGTGCTATTGTGGGCAGTTCAATAACTTTTGATAAAGAAAATGTTTTTGGCAATGAGTCCACTGAGTACTTTTGTACTTAGTGTAATACCCCGTCCTTCCTGAGCATCGGGTTTGCATGGCACGTTTTTCGAGAAAGGTCAAAAAGTTGACTTTTTGTTTCGATGATGCGACCATCACGAAACCTCAGGTTGTGAAGAGTGTCTTATGACGAATTCATAGACACTAAGTATGTGGTTTTGACCACCCACAAAGGTTTCGCACTCAGGGAAGTTATCGAAAAACCGGACTTTTCATGGGTCTTTAAAAGCATATCTTGTTTATAGTCGTTGTGTCCAGTATTTTATTCGGGTCCATGGGTACCAAGTTTACTAAATTTGAGTCCGTTTGCAAAAGTTGCGTCGCTTTTACGTTTTGAAAAGGGCCGCATGCTGTAGCAAACTGTGACCCTTTTCCTATAAATAGGAGGCTAGGGCCTTCATTTTCAACGCTCATTTCCTTCGTCTCTCTATGTTTACGGAAGAGCCGAGCAGCCCAGTGCTGCCGCTATGAGCCATTGGAGGAGTGGGGATCGAGCCGGGAGGCTCCATGGCGGCGCTCATTCTTGCGCCGCACGCACCACCGCCGATCGCCCCTCCCTGTGAGCCCCGTTTTCTGTTTTGTCCTTTTCTAGTTTTGATTCCGCCTTTTAGTAGATCGTATAGCATAGAACTCGGGATTCTAAAGGGACGGGACGAAAAAGCACGAGGTCGGCCAATTTGGCCGGCGGTGCCTACCCAACCACCGGTACGGTTGGCCGCCGATTTGGTGGTCAACGGACCACCTTTAGCTACTGGTCCTTTAGGTTTTGAGTTAAGGGCTATGCATTCTACTAAAGTACCGATTCCGTTTTACATTTTTCGCTTTGCATGTCGGGATGTTTTTCGTTGCTTGAGTTTTCTAAAGGAAGTACATGCCCGGGTTATCCATTTTCAACATAGCTTGTCATTCCATGTTCGTCGTTATGCATATTGCTTATGTTTCCATTTTCATGCATCGATTTTGGATGGTTTATCCTAGATTTGAGGATAGGCATCGATTTTGAAGCTTATTATTTGCTAAGATTTGAGTCAACTTGCATGCATGCATATTTTGAAAGTACCCTATTATAGGTCTTGATGCCGAATATATTTCCTTCTAGATCGAGTTGATTTGAAAACCCGAGAGTGCCAACGTGGGTTCGAGAAAGTCGAAACCCTAGCTTTGCTTCGATCTTCGTTTGGATCACGATGTTGCTTTGCTTTGTGGGATGTGACCCCAAAAGTTGTTCCGTCTTGTTACCGTGTACCTACCAAGACGATTGGTGAAGTCATCGGATCCGTAGATATCTCGGTTGACGTTTCTGCTCGGGTTGGGTTATATATGCTTATTTTGAGTTATTTACTCTGATATTTCAAAATAAAACATGTGCGGCGTAAAATGTTTTGGTGAAGTTATTACTTTTCTCTGATCCGAGATGTGGTTCTATTGTGATTGTGCACGGATCTCTATTCGTGGGTTGATCACCATCTTGAGTATTGATCGTGAAGGATAGACCCGAACACGTGGTTATGGTTTACGAAGGATAGACCCCTAAGTCCACACGAAAATGGTAATGAGGTGGTTATGGTTCGATGGGGATTTGACCCTCAAGTCCACACCGAGTTAGCCGGTCGGATACGCCCGGGCATGGGTTTGGTGGATATGTTCCGGCCGAATGAGATGTGATGGGTTGGCGGGATACGCTACGAGCGTGGTTCTTTGGTTCTATGATGAGAACAACAAGAATAACGGATCGTATCTAAAACGAAAAATCTATTTTGCTTACTTAGAAGTGGATTTACGTTTTAAAACCTTCTAAGGTAAGTGCTCGAACACGGCATCATGATTTTTCGATTTATGATAAACCCCAACCGAGTGCGCTAGTACTCACCCCAAACTCTTTTCAAATCTTTTCACAGATGGAGGAGGTTTGGACGGGGGTGCGCGAGCGGTGGAGCTGCGGGTTCTTCATGCTATGCTTCCGCGATGTTGTGTTATATACGTATTCTGATGTTGATGTATTCTTGTCCCTTGTTTTGCTTTCTGATTGGGAACAAGATTTGCTATTATGTTATTATGCTGTGAGTCTCGATATGAGCATGCTATATGGTTGACCGGTCTAGTCAACAGGGTGTAATGCTATTTTGCTTCCTTGCATTACTTATTCTGAACCAAGATCATGTTCCATTGAGGTTATGGTATCGATATTATTCTATTGGTGGATTGTTTGTGCACCCCTCCCCTTCAGGATATGTCCTAGTTATAGAGGAGATGCCGCCTGATTTCATGGTCACATCTTCTTATCGTATATTATATGTATTCCCCTTATTCCCCGCTTCTTAACCCCCCCTAATCACACCCGGCATCCGTGCCTTCCCTCGGAATTGGGCGTGCGACTTGGTATCGTGAGGCAAAGTGTTCTTGCCCCGACATCTATCTTTGTTATCGATACCGGCTTGGTATTAGAGCGATTTTCCGGCATTGGGTATCAAAATTTCACGATATCGCGCAGTTCATTTGCTTTATATCATATACGTTCTTGAAATTGAGTGTTTAGAACTTGTTCTTCTAAAGCATTTATCAGTCTGACTACCTCACTCACGTCGGCCGTCTCCTATAAAAGGAGATGAGGTATGTGTTTATTTCTTGATGCTTTATGTGGTTACGTGATGCTTGATATGATCTTGGTTTCATGTGTTTGGCTTTGGTAAGAGTTTGCGTGATGTAAACGTGATGTGGATGAGATATGGTTGGATTGTGATGTGGATGTGGAAGTGATTGTTGATGAGATGAAAAGGGCCTGTGTGGCTGTGATATGGGAACCATTGATGTGGTATGATGTGATTGATATGATCATGAATGGATGATGTGAATCTATGTGTTTACATAGAAATATGTGGTTGATTGAAAATCTTGTTTATATTGATAAACGAGTGCTTGTAAGTGAATCATGTAATTGTTTACGTGATTATTGTTATGAATATCCATATCGATGTTGATATGTGTTGAAAGTGAATATGTGTCTCAAGACATGATTACCCAGATGACTGGGGCAGAAAAACTAAACTCGAATATTTGTTGTTATTTTGATGAACTAACATGTAGGTTTATGGATATTGATGACCGAACAACGTTGGTTAAGATCCCAGGATGGATGAGCAAACCGTAAGTTCGAGAATGTACCGGGGAATGTCCATGAGCCGTTGGGAGTGTTTCGGGAGATTTGTTGGTTTGTGGAGGAAGATTCGAGATAGTGGAAAGATATCCGAGTGCGAGGCTTACTATCGGATGACGTAAAGGCTACCGGCGGGTTGGCAACCATGGGCGAGAAGGGCGGTGCGTGATGTTCGTCGGGATCCTATCACCGGACACCTTACCTTGGATTTCACGAGTTCGCTGCTCGAGTGTGGAGGCGGTGGACGATCATCGAGGCATACCATCGGAGGCGTAAGTGATAGCCGAGGCATGTTCGAGGGCGATCCAGATTGATAGCGAGATGATGTTCTGAAGAGCCTTTGGGAGAGCGCAAACCGTGGCGTGAGCGATCGCGATTCCTCGAGATACACGATCACTACACCTCCATCTGATCCTCACTTTCAGACGGACCGGGGAATGATTTTGGCGAGGACCCTCCCAGTGAGAGAAATGATCAACCCGACCGTGGCGTAAAAGAGGCCCGTAATCGAATCATAGTACCACCGAACGAAGATCAGTTGGCCTCCCGGAAGGAGACTGGCGGAGGAGGAAGACCCGGAGGAGGACGAGGATGACGATGAGCATTCGATAACCCGGTGATCCAGATAGCGGATGACTCGACGAGGTTGAGCATGTTGAGGAAGGCAAGCGCCATGAGACTGGAACCAGAACAAAGATTCACCGAGACTCGGCGATCGAGGCACGCTTGGATCGATCATACCCATGAGAGACTTGCTTCCATACAGGATCGCTTTACCAAAGCGGCAGCCCGAATCCAAGCCCTGATAGGAAGGGAGAGAGAGGATGAGGAAAGGCAGAATGGAACCATTGAAACAAGCGGAGAGTAATGGACATATATGGAGGACAGAGATCGGGTAGTCGGTGTGTACGGTGGATATCGTGAAAGTCGCTATAAGCATGGACGAGCGGCATCTTTGCAAAGGATCGAGTCGATTCTTTTGCTCATATCCGACCTTTTGACTGACATACCTTGATCTTGTATTTTGACAGTCCTTTATGGACAATATTGATACTAATGCTGTCTATGGCAGGATGTTTATGCTTGGTGCTTATATGTGATATGAGCTATGCCATGATGATATATGATCTATGTGATGTGTGATGATAATGTTATGTGAAATGCATAACGATGATGTGTTGACAGGTTGCATGTTTATATGTGATCGTGATATGTGGCATATGTGATGATATGTGGTTATGAGTGATGATATATGTTATGCGATGATACCCGGTTATCTATGAGAACATGTTCTAATGTTTCAAACGTTGGTACAGAATGCCGAGAACAAGGAACCAGAGGAACAATAACGTGGAAGAAGCCCAAGAACCACCTTTGGTTCAACGGCATGCGATCGAGAGTCTTCGCAGGCAGAATCCCCCTACGTTCGACGGTCTCGATGAATCGATCGACGCTGAGAAATGGATACCATCCACCGAAAGGATATTCGAATACATCGGCTACGAAGAAGCAGAAAAGCTGAATTGCGCGATCTTTCGGCTAACCGATGAGGTTGACTGTGGGAATCCGTGAGGAGAACCTAACACCGTGGCGATGGGAAGGTATACGTGGGAAGATTTCGAGGAAGAACTCATGGAAAAGTATGTGCGCGCGTATAAAGGCAGAGAAGCGCAAAACAGGTTCGAATCTTCGTCGAGGGAGTATGACGGTCACCGTGTACGATCGCCGTTCAATCGTTCATCGTTATGCTACGAATCGGTCGGACCGAGGCTGCCAGGCGAGCGTGTTCGTGAGAGGACTCCACCGTAGATTGGAATTTCGTCGATCAGGGAGATTGACGTATGCTAGCCCTTGAATCGGGCTTTAAACATTGAGTCAATGTTGCCCCAGGAAAGAACGATGCCACCCGGACAGCCAGCTGACGGAGGAAGAGGTAAGAGGAAATGGGAAGATCGAGGGAAAGGCAATTAGGTGTTCCAAGGGAACCAGAGTGGTCCAGTGATTCCGAGGAATCTGGGTATTCAGGAAAGAGAAAGGCAACCTTGGGGAAGGAATTTCCAACCCATGCGGCAGGGTGGGGAAAAACCTTGGTGCCAGCAATGCCAGAGGAATCATTTAGGCGAGTGCATGCAAGGTAGCGTTGAGTGTTATCGTTGTAGGAAGTCTGGACATTACGCTCGAGATTGTCCATTAGGAGGTCCAGCAGTGCAGCCGCCAGTGAGACGGCATCCAGCTCCGCAGAGGCAGAACCAAGCTCCGCCGAGGATAAACAACGGAGCAGGAGGTCACCCTAGGCCAGCAAACCAAAGGCCACCGCAACAAGCGAGGGTGTACGCCTTGAATCAACAGAAGGCAGCACAAGCTCCCAAAAATCTTGCAGGTATAATCCATATGAGTGATATACCCATTTTCGCTTTGTTTGATACATGAGCCTCACATTCTTTTGTTTCGAGAATCGCATGTGAGAGGTTGGGTTTGGTACCCAAGGAGTCACAGTAGTACTGAAATTAGCATCCCATCGGAAGTGCTAAAGGCAAAATAGATATGTTCAACCGGAGGTAGAAATCTATGAGCCGAAGGTCTTTATCAATTTGCATGTCATCTGGAATGGAAGATTTCGATGTCATCTGGCATGGATTGGTTGAAAAGCACAGGCAACTATACGTTGTCTCGAGAGAGGTTGCTTTTCGAACAGCGAAGGAGTGAAAGTTTGTTTCCACGGCATAAGGATGGGTGTTGGCGTGCCGATCTCAAGACGGAAGGCGGTGAGGATGATCGGGAAGGGAAGTCACAAACTTTTTGGTGAGTTTGACAAGGCACGTCAAGAGCGAAACGATTGAAAGAGGAGCCGATGGTGTGTGAATATCCTGATGTGTTTCGAGGACTTGCGGGCATGCCGCCCGATAGACAAGTGGAATTCACTATTGATCCGGAACCGTGAGCGGCCAAGATCAAAGGCACCATACGAATGGCACCTAAAGAATTGCAAGAACCGGAAAGAGCAGCTGCAGGAGCTGTTGATCTAGGTTTTATCCGACCTAGCGTGTCGCCGTGGGGGCGCCAGTTCTGCTCGTGAAGAAGAAGGATGGGTCAATGCGATGTATTGACTACGTAGAGCTGAATAAGCTAACGATCAAGAATGTATATCCTCTTCCAGGATCGACGATCTGCTTGACCAGCTCAAGGGAGCGAGTGTCTTCTCTAAGATCGATTTGAGGTCGCTACCATCACCAAGATCGGGATGGAGGACGCTATAAGACCGCGCTCGAGAATGAGGTATGGGCACTACGAGTTCATCGTGATGCCGCTTGGTTCAACAACCAACGCGATTTTCAAGCCACGGATCGATGAATCGAGTTTTCCATCGATTACGGATAGTTTCATCTTGGTTTTATCGATGATATCCTCATCTATTCCAAGAATGCAGAGTTGCATAGAGAACACCTCCGTACCGTTCTGGAAATATTACGAGCAGAGAGGTTGTATGCCAAGTATAGTAAGTGCGAGTTTTGGTTTAGAGAAGTGATGTTCCTTGGACATAGCGTGTCTGCAGAAGGAATCAAAGTCGACCTAGTGAAGGTTGAAGCAGCAAGTAACTGGAAGGTTCCGACTAATGCCAATGAGGTTCGAAGCTTTCTAGGCTTGGCAGGATATTATAGACGTTTCATCGAAGGGTTTTCGAAGGTGGCAAGGCCGATGCCACAATAGCTCAGGAAATGGATCAAGTTTTCATGGTCCAAGCTCAGGAAGCAAGTTTCAAGAGTTGAAGAAGAAGCTAACAACCGCTACAGTGTTAGCCGTACCGGAAGGGAAGGATGGGTTTGTGGTCTACACCGATGCATCCAAGCTTTGTTTAGGTTGTGTTCTTATGCGAACGGAAGGTTATAGCTACGATCTCGTTAGTTGAAACCGCACGAGTTGAGCTACCCAACCTCCCACGACCGGAGTTAGCAGCAATGCTCATGCATCAAGATTTCGAGGCACTATCTCTATGGAGTTAAGTATGAGATCTTCACGGATCACAAGAGCCTTAAGTACTTCTTTGAACAAAAGGAGCTGAACATGAGGCAAAGGAGATGGTAGAGTTGGTAAAGGATTATGATTGCTCTATCGGCCATCACCCGGGAAAGCTAATGTTGTAGCAGATGCCCTTAGTCGCAAGTCGAGAGCGGTATTCGAGGAACAAGCGAAAACACATCAAGTTAATCACGGTATGAAAGCAGGTATAATCAAAACATCAAAATAATATCGTAGTTGGGAAGCAAATAAGTCGTACATGCTATGAGTACATGCCCAAGGTTTAGAATCCTTTCTAATTAAGACAAAACAATGCAGCTATCAGCCCTACCGCCCTTCATCGATCCGCTTCAACATGCACGTCAAAAGCGGATGTACGCTAAGTGTCCGTCCCACTTCCCGAGGAAGACACGGATGTCGGGGTGTGATTAGGGTGAGGGTTAAAGCGGGAAAGAAGGGGAATACATATAACATACGATGAAAGATGTGACCATGAAATCGGGCGGCATCTCCTCATAACTAGGACATATCACGAAGGGAGGTGCAAACAATCCACTGTAGAATAATATCGATACCATAACCTCAATGGAACATGATCTTGGTTCGAGAATAAGTAATGCTGAGGAAGCAAATAGCATTACACCAGCTGACTAGACCGGTTGACCATATAGCGTCTTTCTATCGAGACTCGACATAATAACATAATAGCAAATCTTGTTCCCAATCGGAAAGCAAAACAAGGGACAAGAATACATCAACATCGAGATACATTATATAACACAACATCGCGGAAGCATAGCATGAAGAACCCAAGCTCCATCGTGCCTATCCATTCTCACTCCTACGTGAAAAGATTTGAAAAGAGTTTGGGGTGATACTAGCTCACTCGGTTGGGTTTTATCATAAGTCGAAAGAATCATGATGCGTGTTCGAGCACTTACCTTAGAAGGTTTTAAAGCGTAAATCAACTTCTAAGTAAGCAAAATAGATTTTCGTTTTCGATACGATCGTTATTACATTGTTTCTCATAGAACGAAGAACCATTTCTCGGCGTATCCGTGACCCATCACATCTCGTCGGCCGGAACATATCCCGGCCATGCGGAGCATTATCCGGGCTAACTCGGTGTGGACTTGAGGTCCGTCCCGTCGAACCATAACCACCTTACCATTTTCGTGTGGACTTAGGGGTCTATCGCGAACTATAACCGCGTGTTGGGTCTGTCCCTTCGATCAATACTCGAATGGTGATCAACCAGCGAATAGAGATCCGCTGCACAATCACAATAGAACCACATCTCGAATCGAGAGACAGATAGTCTTCACCAAAACATTTCGCGCACGTGTTTTATTTTGAAATAGTGGTAAATAACAAAATAAGCATATATAACACGACAGACGAAAAGCGTCGGGAGAATATCTACGGATCCGATGACTTCACCAATATCTTGGTAGGTGCACGTAACAAGGCGAGAACAACTTTTGGGTCCATCCACAAAACAAAGCAACATAGTGATCAAGCAGATCGAAGCAAAAGCTAGGGTTTGACTTTACGAACCCAGTTGGCACTCTCGGATTTTCAAATCAACTCGATCGAGAAGGAAATATATTCAGGGCATCAAGACCTATAATAGGGTACTTTCAAAATATGCATGCAAGTTGACTCAAATCTTAGCGGAAGCTTAATCGATGCTATCCGATCTAGGATAAACCGTCCAAAATCGATGCATGAATAGAAACATAAGCAATATGCATAACGGAACATGGAATAACAATCTATGTTGAAAATGGATAACCCGGACATGTCTTCCTTTAGAAAACGAAACAGCGGAAACATCCGCATGCGAAGCAGGAAAAAGATCGGATACTTTAGTAGAATGCGCCTGGAACTTAAAACCTAAAGGACCGTGCAAATTGGATCCGTTGACCCAAATCGACCAACAGCCGCGTGGTGCGGCGTAGCGCTTAAATTGGTCGGCCTCGTGGTTTCCCGTCCGTCGCTGAATCAGTTCTATGCTTTATCGATCTACTAAAGGCGGAATCAAAACTAGAAAAGGACAAAAAGCGAAACAGGGCTGCGGGGAGGGCGATCGGCGGTGGGCCGGCGGCGCAATGGCGCGCCAGCGACGCCACCGGCTCGATCCCTCCTCTCACACGTGACTTCGCGTACAGGCTGCTCGACTCTTCCGTAAACACGAGAGCGAGCGAAATGAGCGTTGAAAATGAAGGCCCTACCTCCTGTTTATAGGAAGCAGCGGTAGCCTCTTGCTGCGCCTCGCCCTTTTCAGCCGTGGCATAACTTTGCAAACGGACTCAAATTTAGCAAACTTGTGCCCATGGACCGGAATAAAATACCGGACAGCGACTATAAACAAGATATGCTTTTAAAGACCCGTGAAAAGTCGGTTTTTCGATAACTTCCCGATTGCGAACCTTTGGGTGGTAAACCTCATACTTAGTGTCTATGAATTATAAGACACTCTTACCACCTTGAGGTTTCATGGTGGTCTCATCCACCGAAACAAAAGTCAACCTTTGACCTTTCTCGAAAAGTGCCATCAAACCGGTGCTCGGGAAGACGGTGTTACATCCCTCCTCCTAGAAAAATTCGCCCAAAATTTCAGAACACGGAGAACCTTCGGTGTATGAGCCAACTTGTCTTCCACTCCACGTACACTTCATATCCCATAGGTGATTCCACAACCTTTCACCGGAGTCGCTTCCTCAACTCCTTCTTCGCTTCCAACCACCGGTCTCTCCTCGTGAGCTCGCGATCCACGAGCAAGAACAACTGATCATGCTTGATCCGTGTTTTGGGTCGAACGTCATTCTCTCGGGAGAAGCGGAAACGCGTCGGCGTAGATCGGCCGGCAAGCTACTATAGCAACGGGCCTATTCTCTCAGAGAACTCGAAGGTCCAACGAACCGTCGATGAATTCACCCTTCCCAAACGACGACCTCTTGTCGGAAACCTGAAAACGCGATCTCCGATCATGAATGCAAGATCCGTCGGCTTGTCTCATGACTTCTCTGCACGCGAGTCGACCCGCTAGATCTGATCGACTAACCTCGACTCGTCTGAACCATCTCTAGCGTCTAACTCTCTCCCCACTTCGCCCTCAATTAAAGTGGCGATCGACACTAGCTCAGAGAACGCCTTCATAGTGGAGCCATTCTATGGTGGCCGAAGCATGTTATGGCAAACTCCAGAGGTAGTTCTTCCCAGATTGCTCCTCTATCGTACGGCCGATTCCCAGAATATCTTCAGACGAATCGTCCTTTCCGATCGACCGTGATCGAGGACTGGAAAGTCGATCTTGAGATTCATTTATGGCAGCCTGCTTCTCGCACCCTTCCAAAACCTTGAGCGTGAACTCGGTCACGATCCGAGCATGTCGATTCCGCACACCATGTAACCGATCGATCTCTGCGTAGTGACAAGCAATATCTAACCGATCGTCATCCGATCAGGTAAGAAATGAGCTGATTCAGTCACTATCGACAACCCATATGCGGTGTTTCCCGTGCGACTAGAAAACTCACCACAAAATCCAGTACCGATATGATCCCATTTCCACTCGGGATTGGTAGCGGTTGTAACAAACTGACGGACGTTGGTGCATCACTCTAGCGACAAGCGAAACAATGTTCCCACGCGGTTACATCCTTTTCATCCTTCCCACAAAAGTTCCTCTTAAGGTCTCTAGCATTTTGGTGCCTCGAGATGAGTATTTGTATATGGTGCCTCATGAGCTTCACTCATGATCTTATCTCTCAATTCCTATAGAGTGGCACATATTCGAATAATAGCTGTTGTTTCGGCTCTAGGAACCCTTTGCTATCTTCTATCCTCGCTCGAGACACGTCCTTCCAGAACTCATCTCCACGCCTTGCGCCAGCGATGGCTTCTCTCAGGTCCGCTCATGTCGAAGGCTGGCGAATCCTGAAGATTCCGGGTAATCACTTCCGTAGCGAGCTTCTCAAAATCTCAATAAGCTCATTCTTCGCGTGAAAGATATCA
>JAODLM010000631.1:0-146931 GCA_036937905.1 Salvia rosmarinus
GGCCCCATCCGCCTCCTTAAAATTGCTCGGTGGGAGGTGCAGTACGCATATAATTAAGGTCTTGCCTCGGGCGAGACAGGTCCCATAGTCTCAGTGGGCTGCATTTACATTAAAATCCGCTGCAGACGTGCGGCTACTTGGAAAACGCCCGTTGTTACGATGTTACGATTTGCCATTGCTTCCATTCTTCTTGCATCTCCTTCTCCTTTGTGAATTTTCGATTTCCGGATCAAAGTGTAGTTCGAGGTCCTCGGGACCTTGTGAACATAAACTACTGGAGGAAAGAGAAATCAGTTAGCGGAATAAAAATAAAAATAAAAGCACAACTTGAATTAATAATTCAAAATGTCAAATTATTCTATATGATCTTAACAATTCGGCAGGCGCCAAAATTTGATCGCTCCATTTTCACGTAAAAGGTGTATATAGAAGGTAGCGAGTATCGTATCCACGAGATTGTAATGCGACTTAAGCAAAGGACAAGAGAACATAAATGGATGGTTAGCGATACGACGACTGAACAGGATGCGATTAATCCTATCCAGCGTATGTTTATCCTGTTTCCTATTAGCCAATTTTAATCGAGACAGATGGAAGATCACATATATAACCAACAACGATTCGACAATTGCGGTACATGTAGATTACTAGTTTTCCATTCTATTACGTCTGCAGGTGAAAACAAGCAACTCGAAACAGATCACAAAGAATAAGCTTCCTCGGATGTTCCTATCTCGGTGCGACTCAAGGTTTATCCGTATCATGCATTCAGATCGATTGACATTAATCGATTCACGTAATTAGCGGCAACTTGATATGCATCGATTGATCGAAATTAACACGTATAAATAAGCACGAGAATCATGAATCGATGCGGAAGGTAAATGAGATAGAGAATCACACATATAGGACGGATCATGCAAACCACAGGTTAGAACAGAAATTACCTACAGTAATAAGCGGAATAAAATACGATTTAACCATAAAATAGAAATTATATAAATGAAAGCCGTATTGGCGTCGATGAACAATCGTTGGGCTTGAATCCCACCTCGGTAACGAAAAATTGCAAATTGTCGGACGTTCGGATCGTGACAAAGCGTAAAACTAATGAAGAACAACGATCAAATCAACTCTAGAATGAAAATAGATGGAGCTAAAGCTAAAAATCGGCGATGAAAAGATAA
Organism: Salvia rosmarinus; assembly: GCA_036937905.1. NCBI lineage: Eukaryota > Viridiplantae > Streptophyta > Magnoliopsida > Lamiales > Lamiaceae > Salvia > Salvia rosmarinus. The sequence goes on from JAODLM010000631.1 coordinate 1,188, forward strand.
AAGAGGCTACGGGCGTGTGGCGGTTGAAGCGAGCGGTGTTACCGTATATAAACGCCAACCCTAATTTCTCCTTCCTTTCGGACTGCGACCACCTCACCTGATCACTAGGTCGATCGCTAGGTATGTCTGCCTTCCCTCTCGCTCGCATGGTTACCTCGCGACACAGCTGAGTCGCTAAGCGATCGCATAATCGTCAGATGCTTTCTCGGGCTGGGCTTCGCTCGCGGGCACGGTCGCGGTCGCGGTCTCGGTTTCCTAGCGCGACTGGCGACCTGGCTGGTCTAAAGCAGTCGGATGTGCATTTTGGCTCGTGCTTGGTTCCTTGCTTCGATTTTCAACATACGGACCTACACCAAAAAACACCCAAGCGTGTCTTCAGAAATAGATAAAACATTAAGAATCGTACGTGGCAGCACTTAAGCGACCTAAACTCGTCTTTAAATATCAACTATAAGCGTGTAAAATCGGTTTATCAAACCCCCAAACTTAAATCATTGTTTGTCCTCAGCGAACCAAAAGCAGAAGACACAATGAAAAGATCCAGGCGTATGAAGATGATAACCATTCTGGCCTCGAAACATATCAGCGCTAAAAACATTAGTGCACATGGCGGCGTTAGTCACTCCACAAACAACAATTGTGGCAAAACTCATTTAATTCAACCCTCGCGCGCATGTGTGTAAAATATAGGATACCTCGACTCATAAAGAAAATGTGGGGCGTGTATACACTTTCGGCGATCAATATGTCAACATCTTACCATAGGCTTGCCGTTTCTCTAATATCTCCACGCGTCATTGTGTTCAAATTAGGATCAAAGAGATCTTTTCATAGGTTGTAATGTAGGCACATTGGTTGGGTAGGATAAAATATGGCTAAGTGACTCGAGAATATTCAGCACCCCATTTATACTTTTCGACACTTATGGACTTTGTCCATTTCCTCTTCTTTCAGCGTGCTAAATCAGCGTTTTTATGCCACGGAAGGTACCTATACTTTGATTAAAGACCCTACGCTCAACACTCATAGTGAACTTATCATATCTTTTTTTTTCTTACTTTTCTTTTCTAGAGCTTATAGGGTTTATCGTTCTAACAAAAGGTACTATTCTTTACCACGATGTATTTTCTAAAAGAAACTTTTCTCGTCATAACTACATCAAAATTTCAACCCTTTTGATTCCATATACATCCGCACTCCTATAATCCGGTTAATCGAAAAAAAAGTCTAATAAAGGAGAAGAGGCGACAAATGGTATATATCATCGGGTTAGTGTTTGGGTGAATATGTGGTTAACAAAGATGGCCTTTTATCCTTTCAAATTGAAACACATATGCAGTCTCGACACGAGAAGCGGCAAGTTCTAGAAGATAATCACATGCATGATATCACACAATTAACGAAGCGTATCAGATATGTATACGATGAGCTCAGATCTCACAGGATAAGCAAATGGTAAAACAACAAGCAAGCCATCTCATGTCATTCATCGTCATTTTCTAACATATCATCGCTTATCATTAAATTTCACCAAAAATTTCTATCATCATTGGCCACATGGATTAACACACTTCCATAACTCGTTGATCGGCGGACACAAAAGCGAAAAACAAAACAAAAACACGACAAAAGACCCCAAAGTATAACAACTAAACCATAAAACGAAACATAACAAGATTCTCAACCAACCAAACTCGTCTACCCCCAAACTTATTGTGAACATGTGGAAGCAATAAGGTTTGCGAAAAAAGTAGTTGGGAGAAAACTTACTATGAATACCCTTACTCGGTGGCGGATAAAATCCACTCTTGATTCCATTCTTGCATCATCTCCATCATCTTACGTTGTTGCTCGAGATGTGCACGGTGTTGGGTGCAAGAGACTGCTGCTTTGCTCCATAATCGAGGTCGAGTTCCGTCGATATGGTTTAGCGACCATCTATTTGATCTGTCGATCATAAATCCGGGATCGCCTCGAGCGGGTGGCGGGTGCAATATGCCGCTTTGTCTGGGAGCCGCCGGGCTCGGCTTGCTCCTGCGGTTGCTCGCCCTCGACCTTGCGTGTTCACGGCTGCGTCCATGCCATAGTGCAGAGGAGCTCAAATTGAGTTGGCATCAGCGTTAAAGTAGCGGCTTATCTTGGTGAGCTACGGATTGGGTAGGCGAAAAGCGATTGGCCGTTTTGATCGCGAACAGCCACGGTAACGTCGGGGTCCTCTTGAGGAGCGTATGGGCGTATAGGCGCGGCTTGTCGAGGAAGATATCGTGAGATCGGACTACTCTCGAATCGTAATCCCAAAAAATTATCGATGGGAATATGAATCCCATGCATATCTTGAATTACCCAAACCGTGGATGCATGTGGAAGTCTTGAGCTAGGAACATCTTGGCATGCATCTTACGGTTGAACATGGCTCCAATCGGTATGCTCATATCTTGTGAGAGACGGTCTGCGTTGAGCGACCATGTAAGGTGAGCGTGATGAGCGGTGGAAGTGGACGGCGGATTCCGTGTCGAGCTAGCCTTCGATCTTGAGCATCATAGTATGGGTGTGCTCGATGCAGGTCCATGATCTTTGGCCATCGCTTTGGACCGTGTACTCGGCGTCCCTATAGTTTCCCTCGGATCTCCATTGATTATTCCATTAATTCGTCCGCGATAGTTGGCGGGGCTCGTTGTCAGTTGGAACATGATGTAATCCGGCGTGCCGTTTGTCTTGTGGACATGGATGATCGACAAAATTGACGTCGGGATCGGTATGTAAGATAGATGGGTGTGATAGCGAGTACAGCCGGATCTCTCGGTTAACCACGTCGCATTGCATTACCTATCTCTTGACACGTATTGATGCACATGAGCCGTGAATGCATCAGTAATCTCGCTCGATTCAACGACTTCTCGCAGTCGTTCGGGATCGACTCAAAATTTTACGGATCGAATTCATCTTGTGGTGCCATGCGTGGCTCGTCGTGAGGTTCATCATGATGCTCGTCGTGTAGCTCGTCGTGGAGCTCATCTTGTGTCCGTCGTGGGAAGTGGAACAATGCTCTCCCTGCGCTTGTGACCGTGAGTCGCGGCATATTGTACTAAAAGAATTTCAAAGTCAGTCGTGTATAAATGAAACTATCAAAACAAGTCGACAAAATGCTCGATATAGATCCCCAAACTTCAACTTAGTCAATTATTTCCCATATTTTCATATGATCTTGCAAGACACACAAAATGGGAAAAACACACGCAATAATATGCAAATTGGACGTTAAGGCGAATTCGCGACCACGCCTTGCTGTCGCGAGGTGGTCTGAAACAAGTTCAGCGGCCGCTCGGGCAGGCTGGCACGCCAGCCTTGTCGCGCTGACGCCCGCCGACGGCCGTGGCGAGATCCGAAACCTGATAGACGATTTTCAAATTTAAGCATGTTTCTCAAATTTTGAACCCAAATCGACAATGTGGTAAATTAGATGAACAATATACGTGTATAAACATTAATAAACCTATCATTGGACAAACCATTACTCAAACACCAAACAAATCTAACAAAATAAGCCTAGTTCCTCAAATTTAATTAAACTACATCAATAGAATAAATGGATAAAATCCTTCCAAATCATGCTCGAAAACATAAATGAAGAATGATACAAATATAGCATACCTTGAGTTGATTTGATGGAGAAATCTGAAAATTGGGGAGAGATGTCTTTGGGTGCTTGAGAGGAATGGCTGCTATTTTTAGAAAAAGTGTGTGTGTGTGTGTAGGTTACAAGAATGGGAAAATAAGTGTTAAAATCGGGTCCGAAGCGTCTGTGGTCGGGGCCGGGGCGATGCGGATCTGCGTCGAGCTCACGATCGCGAGCTTGGCCACATTCTCGCTGCAGACAAAAAAAAAAAACGTTTGCCCAATCTCGCGACCACCTCGCGACCTCGTCGAGTCTTGTGCTTTTTTTTAATGAAGCTATTAAAACTTTAGGACCTAACAAAACAACGAGACACGACCGACAAGCACAACCAAAAATAAAAGCGAAAACAACAAAACAAAAAGCATGTAAAGCGTTGGGTTACCTCGACCGGTGCTAGGAGTATCGTCGCTAGCTCGTTGCTACTTAATGGTTCGTTGAGCTTGGTCACCTTGACTTCTCGATCGAAGTGTGACTTGAAGTAGGATTTGAGGTCTTGGCGTTCACTTTAAAATGTTGCCCCAGTCAGGGTTCGTAACTCCCATTGGAGGAGTTGGGTAAGCGGTGTCTGGCCCGGACCATCTTGACTTGAGCTTTCCGGGAATAGGCAGGGAGCCATTGTAAGCAGACATTACCAGCAAAAATCCTTTGGCCGAATGTGGAGATGGTGGAATTTCGACTCTTTCCTTGTATATCGAGAATTCTCAAAGCTTCATTCATCGCTCGTCAAGCTCAACGGTTGGTCTTCTCATCAAGCGGCCTCCTTGAAATCCATGTTGATTCTCCTTGGCCCATATGCTGTGCTCCAATTCAATAGGTAAATGGCGAGTTACAAATACCATTTGATATGGAGATAGCCGATGGGAGCTTTGTATGCGATCGTAGCCGAAACACATCATCAAGCTTGGCCCAATCCTTGCGATGAACAACCGATTTCTCTCTGGCTTGATCTCGGTTGGCGACTCGGCTTGCCCGTTTGCTTGTGGGTGGTAGGGAGGTGACTCGATGCTTCGCATATTTGGCTAAGCGTTGCCTACCACTTATTATTAATCGACCCCCATCGCTGATCAAAGCCTCGGGACTCAAATCGAGTAGAATGTTCTTGTGAAGGAACTTGATCACTACTTGGAGTCGTTCGTGATAGTGGGAATCGCCTCTGACGGAAACATCCTCCAGCGAGAAGAATATGCGTGTAACCACAAGACATGAGGAGCGGACCCGTGAGTCGATCCCCATGACCTCATGATGGTCAACTGCATGGCACGTCTTTGACATGATCCTGACTCTTGTAAGATGGCATCGCGAGTGAATTCACCGTGGTTATTTTCTCCCATTCTCCTTGGGAACAAACGTGTCACCATCGGCAGCGGGGTGAATGGAGCAATAATGACGAATGGGCTTCTTTAATGACCGAGTGGGGTCCCAATACTAAATTGACAAAATAGCATACCATGTGTGGATCATGGCCTTTCAGTAGCTTTCGCTGCGGAAGTTGCTCCTTGATCCCAATCTTCTTATCCTCTCCGGTGGCTTCAATCGCGACAAGTGAACCGGCAACCACATTTCAGACCGCTACACTCTTTAATTTCCATGCGAACTCTTGAAGAGGAGGATCCTCTCTGATCGAGCTGAATCTTTCTTGGCGAGCGGATGCGAATGGCGGCATGGTCGTGTGTCGATGGTGTGGTGCCCACCAAATAAAGTCTAAACTTATCAAGCATAGACCCGGGCAAGTAATTCGTCTCCAAGTGGTTATGTTGCATTTGGCGTCGAAGTCTTACTTGCATAATAATGACTCGGAAAAAGCTTGTCCGTTACGTGATACAGTTGCTTGACTCACTCGCATCACACATGGCGACGGTTGACTCAATCGGGGAGACCAAAGCGGGTGAGATCGGGCTAACTATTTCGAGCCTCAAACACTCTTTTGTGAACGAACTTCATATCTTTCTTGAGCAATCACAAAGGTGATGTCGAAATCTGATGAACTTAAAAGCACTGAAGAAAACTCCTCGATTTGACATTTGTGGGAGGTTGTTTCCGATAGCTATCTTTGCTCGATCCCAAACCTTTGGCAGAGACTTTGTGACCAACACGATACCTACCATGAATACTACTCCATGAGAACAAGATTAGTCTCTCCATCTTTGCAGCACTTGACAAATTATGGAGACAATGGTGAATGAAGAGCCAAACGGAAAAGTCGTCATAAGACTTCCATGATATTCTCGATCAACCCATGGAAGATGGACATCATACATCTTTGGAAAGTGGTGGAGCATTGCACAATCAAGCGGCGTTCGCCTATAAGCGAAAACTCCATACGGACACGTAGCGCCGTCTTGTGCTGATCTTGAGCGATGGCAATCGATTGTACCGAATATCCATCGAAAATAGTAGAACTCATACCCGCTAGTCTCAACATCGATCAATAAAGGCGGGGAAAATGGTCTTTCCTCGTGGGCGTGTTCGAACACGATAGTCGATGCAAACTCGCACATTACGGTCTTGTTGCCACAAGCTCGTTTGTCTCGTCTCGATCACGTGATACCCCTTTCTTGGATACCACTTGAGTAGGGCTAACCACTCGCCTGCGGATTGGCATAGATCATGCATCGTCTAAGAGCTTCAACTTCTTTTACGGCGACCTCTTGCATTGCGGTTGATCGGCGTTGAGGTTACCTTTGGTTTTACATTCTCAACGGGATCCGGTGCATGCAAATCGAGGGGCTGACCCCTGATATCAAAATCATCACCCAATCGCGGACTTGTCTGCGCTACAACCATCGGTTATGTGCTAAATACGCCGACGCCGAAGATATTATCCGGCACGTCTCCTAAATCGCCCTAAGAAAGGGCCTGTAAGTAAACGCTAACAATTTTGAGCTGAAACCGCCCTAATCAAAGATGGTTCAAGGGGAACAGCCGGAGGAAGAGTCACAGAGGATCCAATGCCCATCTCGAGACCTATTCGACATTTGTGACACCATCAAATGTAATGGGTTACCATAAGACACAACCGATGCGCATGTTCGGATTTTCTCTCAAATCAAGCAAAGGACCGGTTCAAGACCTTAGATCGACGGACATCAATGGGGCAACGCAGGTGAGAAATTTCTTTCAAATACTTTCCTCCGGCTAAGTGCACAAAAGATCATAGCCGAGATTTCCCACTTCTCCCAGCTTAGGAGACGAATCTTTATTCGAGTCGGGAAAGATTCAGTGGGCCTATTGAGAAGGTGCCCACAAGATGGAATCTCGAGGGAGCAGTTAGACACATGCTTTACAATGGGCCGACACCTCACACAAGGAGTATTGTCGACGATCGGGGCTGCCTATGAATAGACGTAGAAGAGGCCAACCGCATCATAGAAGAGATGGCGCCAACAGCTATCGGGTCGATGGAGAGGACACCGGTGAAGGCCGCCATCGCTTAAGCCGATTCAAGTACGATAATATTATGGAGCGCTCACCTTGTCGAGAAGCCAATTTGAAAAGAAAGGAAAGCGAAAAGGCGCCTCGATAAATGCCGCAGAGTCGATATGAATGAGACCGAGGACGGAATTACATCAATCGTGAGGAACAACCGTCCTGGGGAATCCGCACAATCCAAACAATGTAAATCACCCAAATTTCGTGACGCAACCCCAATAATTTTCAACAGCCCGCCTGTTTTTCGCCTTAATGGAGTGATTCGAGAGACAAGTTCGAGTCTAGAGGACATGATGCAACAGCTGGTCAGCAACCAATCAATTGGCAACGAATCGTAATTGCTTATAAGCAACACCGGCGAAGATTAATCATTTGGAGTCCACCGACGGCCATGGGAAAGCATATGAAGATCATGGAGAATCAAATAAGTCGATAGTCGCACAATAGAACGGGCAGACAAGTCGGGCCAATTTCCGAGTAATACGGAGGTAAACCCTAAAATCACCGTAATGCCATTCAATTGAGGAGGACGAGCCTATCAAAATCACGAGAAGACGAACGAAGAAAACGGACAAAAAGAGAGGATTCGCGATCGAAGCTCGCGATCATGAGCCCGCCGCAAGGAACTTATAGTGGAGTTCGCGAGCGGTTCAGCGGGCGCGATGTCAAAACGCGCCCGCGACAAGTCAGTCGAGGGTTCGAAGCGAGCGACTCCACGGTCGCTAGCAACCCAAGCGCCACGAGAAACGTATGTAAGCTTCAGACGCAAACCCAGTGCCCGAAAGAGCGCACGCTACCGCCAAGACGGCGAAGATGGTGTTCGCTGTTTGCGACCGCACACGCGTCGTGAGGCTGATCGCGAATGGCAAACCGTGAAGAAATTTCCGACGACGTGCCTCCAATCCGCTTTCCAAGCCGCGGCTGCTCTGGCACGATGAGAAGTTGACCAGTTCATGGAGATGTTCCAAAGCGCGCATCAATATTCCTCTACTGATGCGCCCGAGACATGCCGGGTTACGCAGTTTTTGAAGGATGCCGCTACAAAAAAGAAGCTTGGGAAATTCGAGACGATAAATATGTCTCAAGAGTGCAAGGTCAGATCGCAAAAGAAGTTGCCGCCGCAGAAAGATCCGTGCAACCACCATAGCATGTGTCATCTGGAGGATGTATATTCTCCAAGTTCCGTGTGATTTGGGGGCATCAATCGACATTGTCCATTTTAACAGATTGAGATTGGGGATCAAGCCGACCACCATAGCTCTTCGATGCATGCATACATCTATGACTTATCCGAAAGGGATAGTGAGGACGTGTCGTGAAAGTTCGAGATTTCATCTTCCCACCGATTTGTGTTCTCGATATGCCGAGGATGGAATACACCTCTTATTCTCTGCGACCATTCCTAGCTACCGCAGAGTAATCGATAGACGCAAGATGGAGATCTCACCTTCGTAGTCAACGATTTAGAGATGAAAATCTCTATATACGATGCTATGAAGCAGCCCGACGAGGAGACCATGGAAGATCGAGTTATAGAGCGCTTGTCGCCCACTCACTTTCAATCAACTCGATCCGTGGAGTTTTGTATGCGTAACTCGATTTTCTCACCCGCACCTTGACGAGGCGTGGTGATGAGATTTTAGAGTATCTCGAGTCCATCGATGAAGTCAATGCCTCCCCAGTGAGGTGCCTTATTTAGACGCGAGGAAGCCGATCGATGAGAGGACGCCGTGGTGACAAAGGAAGAGACTACACCCAAGATTGAGTTAAAAGAGTTGCCTGACCACCTTCAAGATGCTTTTTAGCGACGGAGACGCGTCTGGTGATAATATCTTTCGGCCATGATGTATGAGGAGACACGTAAACCGATGGTTGTGCAGGTCAAAGACAAGTCTCGCGATTGTGGATTTATTTTTTGATATCAGGGGTCAGCCCCTCGATTTGCATGCACCGGATCCCGCTGAGAATGAATAAAACCAAAGGTGTAACCTCAACGCCGATCAATCCCAATGCAAGAGGTCGCCGTAAAAGAAGTGTTGAAGCTTTAGACGATGCATGATCTATGCCATATCCGACCGAGTGGTTAGCCCTACCAAGTGGTATCCAAGAAAGGGGGTATCACGGTGATCGAGACGAGACAAACGAGCTTGTGGCAACAAGACTCGTGAATAGATGGCGAGTTTGCATCGACTATCGTGCTTCTCGAACACGCCCACGAGGAAAGACCATTTTCCCCGCCTTTATTGATCGATGTTGACGACTAGCGGGTATGAGTTCTACTATTTTCGATGGATATTCGGTACAATCAGATTGCCATCGCTCAAGATCAGCACAAGACGGCGCTACGTTGTCCGTATGGAGTTTTCGCTTATAGGCGAACGCCGCTTGATTGTGCAATGCTCCACCACTTTCCAAAGATGTATGATGTCCATCTTCCATGGGTTGATCGAGAATATTATGGAAGTCTTATGGACGACTTTTCCGTGTTTCGCTCTTCATTCACCATTGTCTCCATAATTTGTCAAGTGCCGCAAAGACGCGAGGAGACTAATCTTGTTCTCAATCGGGGAAGGCCATTTCATGGTGAAGGAAGGTATCGTGTTGGTCACAAAGTCTCGCCAAAGGTTTGGAAGTGGATCGAGCAAAGATAGTAGCTATCGAGAAACAACCTCCGCCCACAAATGTCAAATCGAGGAGTTTTTCATCATGCGCTTTATAGAATGCTCATCAAGATTTCGACGATCACGAAGCCATTGTGTGGATTGCTCAAGAAAGATATGAAGTTCGTTCACAAAAGAGTGTTTGAGCTGCTCGAGAAATTGAAGTTAGCCCCGATCTCAACTCCGCTTTGGTCTCCCCGATTGAGTCAACCGTCGAGCCGATGTGTGATGCGAGTGATTGGGCATGGTGTCAGATTAAAGCGTAAACGACAAGCTTTTCCGAGTCATTTATTATGCAAGTAAGACTCGACCGCTCAAATGAACTACACCACCACGGAGAAGGAATTACTTGTTGTGGTCTATGCTGATAAGTTTAGACCTTATTCAGCGGGCACCACACCATCGCACACACCGACCATGCCGCCATTCGTCATCTGTCGCCAAGAAAGATTCAAAGCCCAGATCGCGAGATGGATCCTCCTCTTCAAGAGTTCGATATGGAAATTAAAGACGTAGCGGTTGCGAAATGTGGTTGCCGACCACTTGTCGCGATTGGAGTTCACCGGGAGAGGATAAGAAGATTGGGATCACGAGAACTTCCCGCACGAGCACATCTTGAGGCCATTGATCGCACACCATGGTATGCTGATTTTGTCAATTATTTGGTGATTGGAGTTTACCTCCATCGCAAAGGTCATGGGGATCGACTCACGGGTCCGCTCCCATGTCTCGTGGTTACACGCATATTCTTCTCGCTGGAGTATGTTTCCGTCAGAGGCGATTCCCACTATCACGAACGACTCCAAGGTAGTGATCAAGTTCCTTCACAAGAACATTCCGACTGATTGGAGTCCCGAGGGCTTTGATCAGCGATGGGGGTCGATTTTTAATAAGTGGCTAGGCAACGTTTCAGCCAAATATGGTGCGAAGCATCGAGTCACCTCCCCTACCACCCACAAGCAAACGGGCAAGCCGAGCTCGCCAACCGAGAGATCGCAGATTTTAGAGAAATCCGTTGTTCATCGCAAGGATTGGGCCAAGCAGCTTGATGATGTCGTTTGGCTCACTGATCGCATACAAAGCTCCCATCGGCTATCTCCATATCAAATGGTATTTGGTAACTCGCCATTTACCTATTGAATTGGAGCACAAAGCATATCGGGGCGAGGAGAATCAACATGGATTTCAAGGAGGCCGCTTGATGAGAAGACCAACCGTTGGAGCTTGACGAGTGGAGTGAATGAAGCATTTGAGAATTCTCGGATATACAAGGAAAGAGATCGAAATTCCACCGATCTCCACATTCGCAAGCAAAGGATTTTGCTGGTAATGAAGTCTGCTTACAATGGCTCCACTGCCTATTCCCCGAAAGCTCAAGTCAAGATGGTCGGGTCAGACACCGCTTACTGCACTGCCAATGGGAGTTACGAACCCTGACTTGGGCAACATTTTTAAAGTGAACGCCAAGACCTCAAATCCTACTTCAAGTCACACTCGATCGAGAAGTCAAGGTGACCAAGCTCAACGAACCATGATAAGAGGTACCACGAGCTAGCGACGATAATTCTAGCACCGGTCGAGAGGTAACCCAACGCTTTACATGCTTTTTGTTTTATTGTTTTCGCTTATTTTTGGTTGTGCTTTGTCAGTGTCGTGTCTCGTTGTTTGTTAGGTCCTAAAGTTTTAATAGCTTTCATTAAAAAAACACAAGTACCTAGCGATCATGAGGTCGCGAGGTGGTCGCGAGAAATTGGGCAAACGTTTTTTTTTTTTGTCCGAGCGACAGAGTTCCGGGCCAAGCTCGCGATCGTGAGCTCGACCGCGAGATCCGCCGCGACCTGCCCCGACCCGCAAGACGCTTCGGACCCGCATTTTAACACTTATTTTCCCATTCTTGTAACCTACACACACACACACACATTTTTCTCGAAAAATAGCAAGCCCATTCCTCTCAAGCACCCAAAGCACATCTCTCCCCAATTTTCAGATTTTCCATCAAATCAACTCAAGGTATGCTATATTTGTATCATTCTTCACGGGTTTATGTTTCTTGAGCATGATTTGGAAGGATTTTATCCATTTATTCTATTGATGTGAGTTTAATTAAATTTGAGGAACTAGGGCTTATTTTGTTAGATTTGTTTGGTGTTTGAGCATGGTTTGTCCAATGATAGGTTTATTAATGTTTATACACGTATATTGTTCATCTAATTTACCTACATTGTTGATTTGGGTTCAAAAATTTGAGAAACATGCTTAAAATTTGAAAAATCGCACATCGTGCTCACGACCCTGCTCACGCGTCACCGGCCGGGCGAAGGTCGAAGGCCACAAGACGCCAAGACTATGCCATGCGCCTGCCCCGAGCGTCGCTGAACTTGTTTCGTGACCACCCTCGCGACAGCAAGGTGTGGTCGCGAGAATTCGCCCAGAACGTCCAATTTTGCATATTTTTGGCTGTGTGTGTGTTTTTCCCATTTTGTGTTGTCTTGCAAGATCATATGAAAATACGGGGAAATAATTGACTAAGTTGAAGTTTGGGGATCTATATCGAGCATTTCGTCGACGTTGTTTTGATAGTTTCATTTATACACGCCACCGACTTTGAAATTCTTTTAGGTACAATATGCCGCTGACTCACGGTCACAAGCGCAAGGGAAAGAGCATTGTCTCCACTTCCCACGACGAGACACAAGATGAGCTCCACGACGAGCTACACGATGAGCATCATGATGAACCTCACGACACGAGCCACGCATGGCACCACAAGATGAATTCGATCCGTAAAATTTTGAGTCGATCGCCGAACGACTCGTCGAGAAGTCGCTGGAATCGACGCGAGATTACGCATAGCATTCACGGCTCATGTGCATCAATACGTGTCAAGAGATAGGTATAGGCAATGACGCGACGTGGTTAACCGAGAGATCCGGCTGTACTCGCTATCACACCCATCTATCTTACATACCGATCCTCGACGTCAATTTTGTCGATCATCCATGTCCACAAGACAAACGGCACGCCGGATTACATCATGTTCCAAATGACAACGAGCCCCGTCAACTATCGCCGATCTAACTTAATGGAATAATCAATGGAGATCCGAGGAAACTACAGGGACGCCGAGTACACGGTCCAAAGCGATGGCCAAAGATCATGGACCTGCATCGAGCACACTCCATACTATGATGCCTCAAGATCAAGGCTAGCTCGACACGGAATCCGCCGTCCGTTACTTCCACCGCTCATCACGCTCACCTTACATGGTCGCTCAACGCCGCAGATCGCCCTCTCACAAGATATGAGCATACCGATTGGAGCCATGTTCAACCGTAAGATGATGCCGGCATGTTCCTAGCTCAAGACTTCCACATGCAATCCACGGTTTTGGGTAATTCAAGATATGCATAGGGGATTCAATACCCCATCGATAATTTTTTTGGGATTACGATTCGAGAGAGTCCGATCTCTCACGATATCTTCCTCGACAAGCCGCGCCTATACGCCCGCATCGCTCTCGAAGAGGCACCCTGCACGCTACCTCGTGGTCGTTCGCGATCAAAACGGCCAATCGCTTTTCCGCCTACCCAATCCGTAGCTCACCAAGATAAGCCGCTACTTTAACGCTGGATGCCAACTCAATTTGAGCCCTCTGCACTATGCATGGACGCAGCTGTGAACGCCAAGGCGAGGTCGAGGGCAGCAACCGCACGAGGAGCAAGCCGAGCCCGGCGGCTCCCGAGACAGCGGCATATTGCACCCGCCACCCGCTCGAGGCGACCCCGGATTTATGATCGATTAGATCAAATAGATGGTCGCCTAAACCATATCGACGGAACTCGACTCGATTATGGAGCAAAGAAGAAGCTCTTCGCACTCCAACACCGTGCACATCTCGAGCAACAACGTAAGATGATGGAGATGATGCAAAGAATGGAATCTGGCGTGATTTTATCCGCCACCGAGTAATAAGGGTATTCATAGTAAGTTTTCTCCCAACTACTTTTTCGCAAACCTTATTGCTTCCACATGTTCACAATAAGTTTGGTGTGAGTAGACGCAGTTTGGTTGGTTGAGAATCTTGTTTATGTTTCGTGCTTTTATGGTTTAGTTGTTATACTTTGGGGTCTTTTGTCGTGTTTTTGTTTTGTTTTTCGCTTTTGTGTCCGTCGATCAACGAGTTAAGTGAAGTGTGTTAATCCATGTGGCCAATGATGATAGAAATTTTTGGTGAAATTTAATGATAGTGCGATGATATGTTAGAAATGACGATGAATGACACGAGATGGCTTAAAGCTTGTTGTTTTTACCATTTGCTTATCCTGTGAGACTTGAGCTTCAATCGTATACATATCTCGATACGCTTCGTTAATTGTGTGATATCATGCATGTGATTATCTTCTAGAACTGCCGCTTTTCTCGTGTCGAGACCGCATATGTGTTTCAATTTGAAAGGATAAAAGGCCATCTTTGTTAACCACATATTCACCCAAACACTAACCCGATGATATATACCATTTGTCGCTTCTCAGAGCCTTTTATTAGACTTTTTCTTTCGATTAACCGGATTATAGGAGGTGAGGATGTATATGGAATCAAAAGGGTTGAAATTTTGATGTAGTTATGACGAGAAAAGTTTCTTTTAGAAAAATACATCCGTGGTAAAGAATAGTACCTTTGTTGTGAACGATAAACCCTATAAGCTCTAGAAAAGAAAGAAGAAGAAAAAAAAAGATATGATAAGTTCACTATGAGTGTTGAGCGTAGGGTCTTTAATCAAAGTATAGGTACCTTCGTGGCATAAAACGCTGATTTAGCACGCTGAAAGAAGAGAAAATGGACAAAGTCCATAAGTGTCGAAAAGTATAAATTGGGGTGCTGAATATTCTCGAGTCACTTAGCCATATTTTATCCTACCCAACCAATGTGCCTACATTACAACCTATGAAAAGATCTCTTTGATCCTAATTTGAACACAATGACGCGGTGGAGATATTAGAGAAACGGCAAGCCTATGGTAAGATGTTGTATCGATTGATCGCCGAGTGTATACACGCCCTACATTTTCTTTATGAGTCGAGGTATCCTATATTTTACACACATGCCGCTGTGAGGGTTGAATTAAATGAGTTTTTGCCACAATTGTTGTTTGTGTGGAGTGGACTAACGCCGCCATGTGCACTAATGTTTTTTAGCGCTGATATGTTTCGAGGCCAGAATGGTTATCATCTTGCTACGCCGCTGATCTTTTCATTGTGTCTCTTCGCTTTTGGTCTCGCTTGAGGACAAACAATGATTTAAGTTTGGGGGTTTGATAAACGCCGCATTTTACACGCTTATAGCTGATATTTAAAGACGAGTTTAGGTCGCTTAATGTGCTGCCACGATCGATTCTTAATGTTTTATCTATTTCAGAAGACACCGCTCTGGGTGTTCTTTTGTGGTGTGTAGGTCCGTATGTTGAAAATCAAGCAAGGAACCAAGCACGAGCAAAATGCACATCTCGACTGCTTTAGCGATCAGCCCAGCGGTCGCCAGGTCGGTCGCTAGGAAACCGAGACCGCGATCGCGACTCGCGTTCGCGAGCGAAGCCCGCCACGAGAAAGCTATCGACGATTTGCGATCGGTTAGCGACCGCTAGCTGTGTCGCGAGGTAACCATGCGAGCGCCGAGCGAGAAGAGCCACACAGACATACCTAGCGATCGACCTAGCGATCGCGAGGCGTGGTCGCGAGTCCGAAAGGTAAGGAGAAATTAGGTTTGGGGTGCCTATATATACGGTAACACCCTCGCGCCTCTAACCGCACACACGCCCCAGCCTCTTTTTATCGCTTTTCATCGCTTTTTCAGATTTTTAGCTTTAGCTTCCATCTATTTTCATTCTAGAGTTGATTTGATCGTTGTTCTTCATTAGTTTTACGCTTTGTCACGATCCGAACGCTGCCTCGACAATCTTTGCAATTTTTCCGAGGTTGGGATTCAAGCTCAACGATTGTTCATCGACGCCTAATACGGCTTTCATTTATATAATTTCTATTTTATGGTTAAATCGTATTTTATTCCGCTTATTACGCCTAGGTAATTTCGCTCTAACCTGTGGTTTGCATGATCCGTCCTATATGTTGTGATTCTCATATCTCTATTTACCTTCCGCATCGATTCATGATTCTCGTGCTTATTTATATGTGTTAATCGATCAATCTTGATGCATATCAAGTTGCCGCCATTACGTAATCAGATTAATTGTCAATCGATCTTCGAATGCATGATACGGATAAACCTTGAGTCGCATCGAGATAGGAACATCCGTAGAAGCTTATTCTTTGTGATCTGTTTGGAGTTGCTTGTTTTCACCTGCAGACGTAATAAAGAATAGGGAAAACTAGTAATCTACACCGCAATTGTCGAATCAAGTTGTTGGTTATATATGTGATCTTCCATCTGTCTCGATTAAAATTGGCTAATAGGAAACAGGATAAACATACGCTGTGGATAGGATTAATGCATCCCTGTGGTTAGTCGCCTCATCTCGCTTTTAACATCCGAGTGTTTATCGCTTTATTTTATTTTCTCGCTTTGTTACCGCTTTGATTGAAGTCCAAGCCCTAAAATCTTACCAAACCATTTATGTTGCTCGATAATGATGAATCATTGTTGAGTTAGCTTCAGAGTTTTCGCATTACAATCCTCGTGGATACGATACTCGCTACCTTCTATATACACCTTTACGTGAAAAGGGAATGATCAAGATGCCCCATTCGGTGGCCTTATGAAGCGGCGCCGTGACAAGGTGCCCTTCAATATCCGGAAGGCTTCTTTACACGCGTCGAACTCCCACGGTACATCGCTCGAGGAGGCGGTTCATTGGTTGTGCTATCTCGCGAAGTCCTCGACAAACCGCCGATAGAATCCAAAGATGGCCAAGGAACTCTCGTCGCTTGATGTTGGTGGATAAGGCACTGGCTATTATCTCCACCTTGGCTTTGCTTCTACCTCAATGCACTTCTCGTAGATAACATGCCCAAGGACAATTCCTCTCTCGACCATAAAGTGGCATTTCATAATTCAAAGATAAGATTCTTCTCCACGCACTCTCGTAACTAACTCAAGATGTTCTATACATTGGTTAAACGCTCTTGCCATACACAAGAAAATCATCCATGAACACCTCAATGCATTGCTCAAGCAAATCGAAAATATACTCATCATGCATCCTCGAAATGTCCCCGAGCATCAGATAAACCAAATGGCATACGATTTATATGCAAATGTCTCAAACGGGCAAGTGAATGTAGTCTTATCTTCGATCTTCTAATGCCACACAAATTTGCATATAACCGTAGTAGCCATTAAGGAAACAAATACCTATTCCCATGAGTCTCAAGATCCGTCAATGAACGGTAAGGGAAGTGGTCCTTCCCGTCACCTTGTTGAGTCAGAATCTATGCAAACCTCCACTGTCCGAGTCTCATCGCGACCGCCTTGCCTTCATTCTCACCACCGTACCGGATTTCTTTAGCACGACGTGGATCGGGCCGACCCACCGCCGTCCGGAGACAGGTAAACGAGGCCTAACTCAAGGAGTTTGAGTATCTCCACCTTGACAACTTCTTTCATTACCGGGTTGAGCTTCCTCCGGGGTCTCGACCGCACGGCGAGTCCCCGAGCAAGATGTAGTGTTGACAAACAAGAGGGCTCGATGCCTTGAGGTCGGCTAAGGTCCACCGATGGTCTCCCCTGCACTTGCTCAAGACGCCTCGCCTCTTCTTCTTCTTGACCGCCCCGAGCTTATGATTACCGCAACGCCTCGCCGCTCTTAGATAGATATACTCAAATCCTTCTCGTAGGTGCTGAGCAGTAGCTTGGGGGCTTTCTTCGGCGAAGGTGGCATCCTCTCCTCGTCATGCACTAGCGATGATTGATAGGTTGGTTGATCATCCCCACCTTGGTCGGCTTCTACCTTAAGCACTTCAAATGCCTCGACCTCCTCTTTGTCGAGATACTCTAAATCTTCGGTGTCCTCGATGACTCTTTTCAGACACGCCCTCGACCACCACGCTGGCGTAGTATCTCTCAACATCCTTCTCGAGAGACCGACAAAGTCCACCATCTCCATGTCAATCGGAAATTGCTCGCCTTCTAGTTGTCAAAGGTGACCGCTTCCCAATGAATTTGCATGCGAGCTTCCCCGTATCGCAATCGACAGTTCGGGCCGCCTGAGAACGGCTCGCCTAGCAAAGATGAGCCGCTTCGGTCCGGTAACGCCCATATTTAGAACGAGAAATCGGCCGGAAAATAAGGTCTTGCACCTCGACGAGCACATCCTCAACGATCCCTTCGGATAGACACTGATTGTCCGCCACCGAATCTCAACGCAAGATGGTCTGAGTGGTCCGAGTTTCAACTCGATAGATAGATAGCATCACGCTGATTGATGCCCCGAGATCGAGCATAGCTTGGTCTATCCTCATTGTCCCGATCACGCAAGGTATATAGAACATCCCGGATCGGTACACTTGATTGGGAGATCTTGTTTGAGTATTGCCGAGACGCTCTCCCCATTTAAAACTTGGCATCGTCTGTACTGACTCTCTTGCACACGCCTCTTGAGGAACTCACGCACTCAGATTCAGGTTAAAGCAAAGGATCAAAGGTATGTTGATCTCACCTCTTAAAGATCTTGATCATTTCATTCATCTCTTCGGCTTTTTGTTCCTCGCCAACCTTCCTAGAAAGAGAGGCCCGATCTTGATCTCCGCCTTGTCTGCTACCTTAGGTAAGGGGCCTTCACCTCGGGTTCGGGTTCCTTGACCAAGTCCCCACTCCTGCTATGCCTTCCATCTCGACTGCCTCCTCGAGGGGCCCTCCCCGCTCGGCAATTTCATTTCGCCCTCGTTAATCAAGGCTGACGGTGCATTGGGTCGATTTGCACTGAGCAGGAGTGTCCCTCGCTTTTGGCTGAGCTTTGAGATCTCTTGCGCCAAGGTGTTCACCGGTAAGCACCGATTGCGTGACCCTCTTGTCTCGCTTTGAACTTGTCGAGTTCTTACACCATCCTTCCTCGGGTAGCCTCGATTGCAGGACTATCTCGCAAAGACGGCCGAGCTTATGTGATTCTACCCGTGAGGTGCTTGATAGTGTGCCTCCCACATCAAGTTCTTACGACTTTTCCACGGTGGATTGTACGGGTCAAAACGGGCTTCCGACCTTGAGTGTTTCCTCCACCACTGCTGTCGGCATGCCCAAAGGCATTCACTTCTTCTTCTTCACCACTTGTAAACACTCGTCCGTGTTGTGGGTGGTGGCAAAGCAAAGTCGACACACTTTGACATTCTTCTTGGCCATAGAGGGCCTCATCAAGTCCATCATTTGTTTCATCATGGCCTTCATATCTTCATGTCTGGATCCGTCAAGTGGTAGCTCGTCGGGCATCATTCGACCATTGCGCTGGCATCATCCCGAGACTCTTCACCAAGTCTCGCGAGTAGTTCAATGCCTCACCGGGTTGCTTGTTGAGTATGGAACCTCCGCACGCAGCACTCACGAGCTGCCTCCGACTCGCCTCTAGCCATTCACATAATATCGATCGATCTTGATCGAGATTTGGTGATCGGGACACTTTGCCAAGATTGATTTGAACGACACCAATAGTCGTACACCATCTCGCCATTCCCCATCCCGAGGGAACTCATCCTTTCCTCACGCTTGTATCCTTGAGACGGGATAGTATCTCTCAAGAAATTTCGCTGAGCCCCGCCCAAGTAGTGACATTACCCGTAGAAAGTGTACACCACCTCGAGCACCATCGCGAGAGTGAATGGAAAGGATATGAGTCGGATGTACTTTTTCGACTTCTTCCGCACACCTTATTGTGCTACACACCATTTCAAGTGTTGAGATGGCGCTGGGGTCTTCTCCTCGCATATCAAGCATGGCAAGATCCGCATGAAAGAGTGCCACAGCCCAAGTTGTCCTCGATCTCGCAAGGTGATGCCCAAGGACTGAGATCGTTGTTGTTCATGAACATCATCTCCCAAGCCGCCCGCTTCACTGGAGGTGGTGGGTTTTGTGGATTCTCTCCTCCATGTTGTCTTCGCTGTCCGTGCCTCCTCAAGACGGGGCGCCTCGCCTGCCTCTTCTTCTCCGAATGGTACTCAACTCGGGTCAACAGAGTTTCCATCCTCGCCCGCAAGGCTAGGTCGAGCATGCAAAAACAAACAAAAAATAAAAAGTGAATAACAACACTAGAATAGCGTAGTCTCAAGCAACGGCGCCAATCTGACGATGCTCGGTTTACCCGTCGTTAGAGGTCCCAGGTACGCCAAGATACATTTATAATCTCCTCAAACTTGAATATATAGTTCGCACATGGCAAGTTAAGAGGTCGAACCCAAGAGAGCTAGTCAGGTTGTTACCGAGTGCCACAGCTGAGAGGAAGTTGCCCCAGAGGGCGCGTCGTCAGTCGACGGTCTCAAGAGAAATGTACCGAGAGATAGATCTTGAGCGTAAAGTAAACCGAAACTAAACACAAGGTAAAGAGATTAAATAACAAGTAGTTGGGCTAAGGGTTCCGCAGACGCTGAGATATCGGTCAAGACGCCGGTCAAAGGTTCAAGGGTTTTCACCATGAGTGTATGTCGTGGGTTAAAGGT
Organism: Salvia rosmarinus; assembly: GCA_036937905.1. Classification (NCBI taxonomy): domain Eukaryota; kingdom Viridiplantae; phylum Streptophyta; class Magnoliopsida; order Lamiales; family Lamiaceae; genus Salvia; species Salvia rosmarinus. Next base: position 21,605 of record JAODLM010000631.1, read on the forward strand.
ACCAAGGGGTAGATGCCTTTAGGTTGTCACGCACACCGTGCCCCCACCCCAGCCTCTGTGAGATTTTAGGACTAAGCAGAGGCCCCACGCCTTGCCCCTTACCAAGACGATCTCTAAGATTGGTTCTTCCGCCCAACAATTTTACTCACTCAGATGCCCAACCAGCCACACCGGTCCAAGGAGTGGCTCGCAGCCTTCGCCCAAGGCCGACGGCTACAATCACCCACCCACCGCACTTCCCGGACAAAGAGACACTGATGTATTACTCCGACTATTGCTTGTAGCTACCCCTTCCCCAAGGCTACCGGCCGAGTTAACGCCAAGGAAAGGAATAACATGTATAGAGGCTCAGAGCCGGAACACCCACTCAAGGTTCTAAGGACAATTAGACTCACGACTTGTATGACTGACTCAACGTGTTTCACCCGACCCCAACCGAACCGACTACTCACGATAATCAACATAAACATAAAAGCAATAAACAAGAACATAATCGAAACCATACTTGAATAGAAAATCAAAAGCAATGAAAGCATTCTCTCGCAAGGCTTGTTCAAGCAGAGATAACCAATTACATAATAATAAATTGTTTGCCTGTAGGACTCAGATCTTCCTCACCAATCGCTTCATGAAATGCAAGAGAAATAAAAAGAGAGAAGTTGAGAGAGAATTATGGACTTGATGCTCTCTCCCGAATGTTGTGTCGTGAATGCACTCTCGAGTTCGAATTCTTTTGGGAGCCTAAGTAAACTCCCCTTTAGCTTGGTCAACGCGCATCTCGAGGTGGTAGGTGGTGAGGTTAGCATCTCGCTCGGCTCGTCCCGACAAGAGCTCCTCCGCTTCGGGCCCGCAGATTTGTCTCATCTCGGCAGCTGCAGGTTAACCTTTCCTTTTCGCAAAAATCAAGCAAAGCGGCAGAGAACATTGCCTGTAATCTTTCCTTTGCGCAAGTTTGCCAGAGATCTTGTCCGCCTCCCCACCGCATCCCGACCACCCTCCGTCCCCACCGCCACCTCGCCCTTCTCACCCTCTTCCTCGCCTCGACTTTCGACCCACTTCACTCTTTGATCGTGTTCAGCCCCATGCGACATGCTGTCTTGGCAAGATGTCGAATGTCTTGCCAAGGTAATCTTCGGGATTTTACCTCTCATGGGAGCGGGCCGATCTCGCCCAAGACCCTACCAACCCGCAATACCCTAAAGCATCTCCTCCCGCACACAAACACACGCAAAGAACACACACAAATGCAATCTTTCTAGGCAAGGATTACCCCAAAAAGAGCACGAAAACAAGCTCACAAGATTGTTATAGTGGTAATAGAAACATTGTATACAAGCTCAACCAAAACTCGCTTCAAGATACAACCAACAATTGATGAAAGGAAAAGCGAGTTCCTCGTAATCTCAATTTCTTCAAGTAGATAAACTAATGAGACCTAAAGGAATCATGCTTATCTCGTATATTTGAATGATGGAGGAAAAATTGAAAGAAAATAGAAGATGTACCGACAGCGAGAATATCATGATGTATTCCTTAAAAGTTGTCCGGATTGCCGCTTTTAACGATAGTCGATTTTACCATTGATCTTGAACCCGTTCAGACCAATTTCAAAGGCACTATATCGGATGGCTCCTAAGGAGTTACAAGAGTTGAAAATTCAATTGCAAGAACTTTTGACTTAGGATTCATTCGCCAAGGCCACCTTGGGAGCCTGCTCCTTTTGTTAAAAAGAAAGACGATACCTTACGAATGTGTATTGATTATCGTGAGCTGAATAAGTCGATTTAAAGAACAAGTATCCGCTCTCTGACAGATTATTTGTTTGATCGCTATGGAAGCGAGTGTATTTTCAAAGATTGATTTAAAATCGGGTTACCATCGTGAAGATTAAATCGTAAGATATACCCAAAACCGCTTTCTGATAAGATACCGATAGTACGTGTTTGTAGTGATGCCGCTTGATCGACCAATGCTCCAACAGATTTATGGACCTTATGAATCGTGGTTCTATGAATATCTTGATAAATTGTACTAGTGTTTATCGATGATATTTTGATATATTCGAGGAACCAACAAGAGCATGAAACGATTAAGAACCGCCCCGAGAAGTTAAGAACCTAGAAGCTATATGCTAAATTTAGTAAATGTGAATTTTCGTCGAGAGAAGTGAATTTCCTTCGCATATTGTCTCGGTAGAAGGAATTAAAGTTGATCCAAGTGAAAGTGCAAGTTGTCCAAGAATGGAAATCGCCACAACCCCAAACAAGATTCGATGTTTTCTAGCTTAGCAAGTTATTATAGAAGATTCATCAAGGATTTTCTAAAATAGCTAGCCGATGATGCAATCTGTTGAAGAAAGGAGTGAAATTTCAATGGACTCGTAAATGTGAAGACAGCTTTTCAAGATCTCAAAGATAGATTAACCACCGCCCTACTTTGATAATTCCCGATCCGTAGAAAGGATACACCATTTATACCGATGCGCCGAGAAACGGGATAGGATGTGTTCTTATGCAAGAGGTAAGGTAAACGCTATGCTTCACGATAATTATGACCTCATGAACTTAATTATTGTAATAACTCGAATTTTGGGCTTACAAATTTCAAAACGAAGAATGAATGTTATGAAAGAAACAAGTATGAAAGAGACGTTTGTGAATTATCGATTTTGAATAAATCGAAATTTCTTAAAAATTCGAATCTAAATAGTTTTTAATATGTTTTAAGTATATGGGATATTATTTAGCCAAGTATTACACTAAGGAAGAAAAGAAATATTTTCTATTTTCTTAGTGATTTTCAAAATAGGAATTAAGTGATTAATTTGTGAATTAATATGTGATCACTTGATTTTATGTGATGAATTGTCATGTTTATCTTGTTATATATGATAAGATAATTATCTTGTACAAATCAAGCATAATTTTCAAATTTATGAGATGATAGGATAAGGTTGGAAAGTGACATTTTTCGATAAGATGCTATGATATTTTATAAAATGATAAGATAAAGTCATGATTAATTAAGAGATAATGTTTATCTCTTAGAAATGTGTAGAGATATGATAAATATCATAGGAGATAAATATTTTGGATATTGATTTGCATGGTTTTCGAAAAATTGTATTATTTTATGTGATTTTCGAAAATCACCAATTTGTGTGATAATTGTATCAAATAATTTATTTAATTATATACATGATAAATATCATGATTCCTAGATCAATCTTATCTCCTAGAAATTATATAAATTTCGAAATTAATTAAATAGGGTAAGAATGGAATTTTGTGAAAATTAATTCCTAAAACCCCTTTTTCTAAAATATGAGAAATATGCTTAGATTGTTTCAAAAATTTATTTTATGATATAAGATCATTATATTTATATAATTCTGCATGAAATTAATATTGGTTATGATAAGAATGAAAGTTTGATAATTTATCCTTAAATTTCAATTAGTTGTCGATAACTTTACTTTAGTACATAGAAATGACCTTAATTAATTTTCCTATGGTTTAAATTATCATCTAAGGATTATATTATGTCACATAGCTATTAATTGAAGAAAATAAAATATTTGGCATCATATCACTATAAGGGCCGAAAATTGGATTTTAGCGTGAAATGGATATAAATATCATACTTTAATTAATGAAGGGTTATAATTATAAAGTAGAGATTGTTATCAAACGGAACAAGTAACCTATGGTTTTTGTCCCATAATAGCCAAAATTTATTACTTTATAAGGTTAGAAAATTAATTTCAACCTTATGATAACGACACCTTATCCTAAGTTGAAAATGTCGACTTTTCAAACGTGAAATTATTAAATGATAATACTAAAGTATATGATATAGAAAAAATAAAAATCTATCTTAAGGTTCTAAAGGTGATCGAAAATTTCATATACATTACATAAAGTGAGATAATTCATTTATTCTATGATAATTATAAGATATATTTATTAAATAATAAAATAACATAATAAACTATAGAATAAAATAAAATAATAATCTCATACATAAGTAAGACGACCGAAAATGTTATAAAGATAAGGTATGAGTTGTATTTTGATTTTTACACCTAGATATGTTATAATTTTCGTAAGATAAGATATAATAATTAAAGTATAAGATAAGATCAAAATTAAATCATGGACAACTCATATGGACCGAAAATTAAGAGGATAAAAAGGAGTTGTAATTTTTGACTTTATATTAAGATATTTTATAAAGTAATGATTAAATAAACTTTATAAACTCTATAAATAGGAGACCACCCCCATACCATACCTCATAACCGAAAATAGAGAAAAAAATAGAGAGAAAATAGAGAGCAAATAAAGAGAAAAATAGAGAGTGTTCTCCAAGTACTCTTCAATCGTAGGTAGAAAACATCACCGACGCCGACCAAAATCCAATAGAAGGTTAGAAACCCTACAACTCTTATTATTTTATGCAAAATATTAGAAATTCATATCTGATATGTTTTGTTACATGCTTTCGAAAATTATGTGACGACGTGAAAAATATGCTATATGTTCGCGTTGTTAATTAGATACGCTTATACGACGCTTATAAGCATGAATTATGATTTTAATATAAAGATAAGCATGTATTAAAAACATTGTGTTATGACCAAACCGAGTATGAGTTATATGTTGATGTATATGAATTTTAATTGTTGTTTTGAACATGAAATAATGATAGTTATTCATGTTTAAAATTGTATGATTTTATGTGGAAATTTTTGGAAAAATATGGAATAATATGAGATGGTAATTTCGAAATTTACAAAAGCATGAAATATTGATGTACAAGTTGAATATGGTGAATACTATGTCATATTATTGATATATGATAATAATAATAATATATTATGTAATTAATTAAAATTTTCGAAAAATATTATTATTATTTTCAAAATTATGATATAAAGAAAATATGACGCCTTATGATATATGATATATGGATCATATGATATGACACGTGAGAAGTCGAGACGAGGAAAATATGTCTATGAATACATATAATTTGAGTATATACGCAGACGAGAAGAAAGTCAAGACGCGACGGGTTAGATATGGAATTAAGATTCGCATATTACACCGAATGATTCAACCAAGGAAAGAATGAAAGATAGTACGCTCGATGGTTCGGATCGATGATTCATGCGGCACGATGATATGCTAAAATCTCGCTTCACGCTGATAAGGTTCGACTCGGCTTATAAGAGAAACGGAAAGTAAAACCCTAACGACATAAGAACTTTAAGTTCTCGAGGTGGGCTTTCTTAACATAACCATTTACGAGCTTTCGAAAATCATTTATCGTTATTACTTTACTGCTTTTTCCGCAAAAATCGAGATACGATATTGTCTCGCCAAAATGTTTTATGTTTTCAGATATGTCCATTCGGTCAGCTCGGGGCAACAGGAAAAGTATTACTAATCGCATTATAAGCTAGAGGCGAAGGGGAACTTAGCTGTGGTTGTGTACACTTCAGCTTCGAACCGAGTTACGGTCATTGTTTCAAGATTCAACCCTTCATGTCACCGTAAGGTCCGGTGAAGTGAGGCCTCCTCCCTGCTGCTAATCCATAGCCGACTTGGAAGATACGTTGTAAGAAAATGATCAGCAATGACTTTGAGAAAGTAATGAAAATGATTTAGTAAGCACAAGGCCTTTTCAAATAAAACCCTCAGGTCTTACCGTGATGTAGCATTACAATATTTCATAAAGTAAAATGTTTTCGCACGTGTCCACCGAGTGTATCTTGTACTCACCGCATATTTGTTTTTAAATGTGCAGTTGAGCGGGTGATGGAACAGAGTGGAATTGAGCGAGTCTTTGGCAAGAAGAATGAAGTATTTTTGGTTCACCTCGAGAATGCATCTCCATACGCATATCTCACACGCTTTATTCCACCGCCAAACTCTCGAGACTCATATATTTTGTTACTATGTTAAGCTTTGTAAAAGCTACTGCTTTGGTAAAACCTAAAACCACCTTTATATAAAGCTATTTTGATCCATCATGATTCTCGCTCATATTTAGAAACATCTATATTTCTTCAGAGGAAATGAGTTGGAAACCTTATTCTTTCATAAATATTAATCCAAACCACAAGTCACGGTCCGTAAGGATTTGCCAAACCAGCCGTGATGTAGTGGTATCGTAGTAGTTCGCTTGCTTTGAACCAAAAATATTCTTTCTATCCAAAGTCTAGCTTCAATCACTGACTCTTTATGAAGTAGTCATCACCGCCAACGCCCTGCTCATCACGCCAACCAAATAGGAAAGTAGTTTCGATGTTTTCCAAAAGTAAAGGTATGATTTTAAAAGCTTTGAAAAGTTATACGGTTTGAGAAAACATTAGTGAAAAATGTTTTTTAAAGTGGACATGCCGTTAAAAGAAAAAGTGAATAGCTTTGAATTTTGATAATTCATTGATGATAAGACAAACAGATGGTTTGTCTAAAGAAGTTTAAGCTCATACCCGATTGGTATGTGATCATTTTGTTATGATGAAATGAAAAGAGATTAAAGCTTATACCTAGGGGGTATATGAGTATTGATGATAGACATATATAGAGTTTTATGTCAGTAAAGTATGTTTATGAAACGAAGTTGAATTATGAAATTGTTTTGATTTTCAAAAGAACGTAGACGAACTCTAAGTTTCACAAGAACTTAGAATGAATAAAATCATAGGAAATCCTCTTCTATGTATAACGTAGTGTTTGATGAAACACGAGAACTTGAGAACCTAGAAACGCTTTTAAGTTCGATTTGATGAACGGAATTGGAATGCTACGTAAAAGAATGGAAGCTGATGAACGAACGTCACTCGCGACATCGACACAATTTCTTCACTTGAGATTCTACGCGATTTAAATCAACTGCTGCTTATGAAAATTAATCTAGAGTGATAGATGAACTTGGGGATTAGAATGATAAGTTATAAGTGTTTACGACCTTATGTCAAGGATGTTCACAAAACTTTGTGTTTTAAGAAATTTAGTTCCTTAAGAAATCCTTATGATTTAAGCCCCCCCCCATTGCTTTTTGTTTAAGACAGACTTACTTAGAACTATCTGTTTTCAGATGGCAGGAAATGGGAATAATACGGGTAAGAATACAAACACATATGTTTCGGACCTAGAACTCACAAGGAAGTATCGACTCTTTTACTACAAACTAGGCACCGATCTAGGACAATTCTTGGACGAGTTCTTACAACTATGGATGGAAGCTCATAACCATGGAGTAACGGACTTGGATGGTATCCAGCGACTCATCCGCCGTTTGCCGACAGATTGGCAATGCTATGCAAGAGAAATAGCAAGGGAGTATGTTTTCTACAAAGAAAACTCAGAGGTTCTAGCAGATCTACCAGAATTTATTAGCCAGCTCAAATATACATACAGCGTGTATGGAGAAGCACCTATGGGACCTGGTCTATTTCCTAAACTGGATGGACAACATGAGAAGATGAAGGAATGGTTGTACCAAGAAATTCCGTACACCGGGCCGAGATATGTCCCGTCAGTTGTACAAGAAATAGACGAGAATGGCCAATGGATAGGGTCTTATCGCCCAAGAGGATTGGGAGAGCTACCAGTGCCATCACAACCCTACATGGAAACAAGAGCTACTACATGGAGAAATAAGAAAACCAACACTGTAAAAGACTTCGATCGCTTTTTAAAGGATTTGGATCGTCTCATAAAGGAGGCAAAAACATATCTAGAGACGGGAAAATTTCCTAGCAAGAAGAACGATTCTGACGAGGGGCCCTCGGGGGCATAGAACACTTATATATAGTAAGACTTATGAAGTCAGTCATGACGTAGATAGTATGGTTAGCATGTATATAGAGTAAACGTAGTTTGGTAACATTTTGTAGTTAGTATGTGGTGTCAAAATTTTGGTGTAAAAAGGATATCACGCTATGTACTTAGTTGAAAAGACGAATCGTTATAAACTAATATATATGGAAAAATCCTCATTGAGGTATTTTGATGCTACATGTTGCGCGACTTTTGGATGAACGATATCAAGAATATGATATGATATATTCTATGTGCATAATGATGTTATGTGCTAAGTAATGGTTGAATATTGATAAATTGTTTTGTTTAAAACAATAAAGAATGTCTCCTAGAAGAGAATCGAGACGGGAGAGGAGAGGAAACTCGAACCGAACTCCAACAACCACCACCGCCTCATGTAGTAGAGGAACTGCTTTCAAACAAACCCGCCCACATTTAATGGGACTGAACCCCGATGAAGCTGAACTGGGTAAGAGCAATAGAACTAATTTTCAATTTCCGCATTGTATTTAATCAGAAAGACTTTCGCATTACCTTTCAATTAACGGGTTCAAGCAGATCGTGGGAGACTAGAAGGAAAATTACGATCGATGAACAAATGGAGGAATGTACTGGGAAGATTTTAAGACGATATTATATGATAAGTACATTCCAAAGAGCTATAGAAAGAAACAGAAAACAAGTTCTTCGGGCCTCAAACAAGGAAATAGGTCAAGAATGTATCACGATCGAATATTTCGCGACATGTCAAGATTTGCTCAGAATCTCGTGGATACTGATGAAAAGATGGCTGACAAGTTTAGATCTCGACTAAGGCCTAAGATTAGGATATCTCTTGCCAGCCATGGAACAATGACATATGCAGAGGCATTAGGTGAGCTTTAGATATGTATAAGCATCGCTCGAAAATAAATTAGCTTTAACCCAAGAGGACAAGCGGTAAAAGAAAGTGGGAGAAGGTCATAATAAGGAAAGGGCACCATCAGAATCAGTGAAAAGAAGCCATGGTCGGGTAATCAAAGGCAGCAATGGGCCCCAGGGCAAGGACAAAGTCGCCAAATGAATTTTGGGCAAGGTGGAAACACTCAACGCCAACTAACTAGCCCTCAATGCCCACGATGCCGTAAGTATCACTCTCGCACTTGTTTAGCCGGACGATCAACTGCTTTTAAGTGGCCAACAAGGGCACTTTGCTAATTATTGTCCACAACAAGGATGATAGATAGGCCTAACCCACCACGACAAGCTCAACGACAACAACCTGTGGTTTATGCTATCAATCAACAAGAATGTGAAATGACCGTAACAACCCGATGTGTATAAATACGCTTTCAACATACTGTGATTATATTATTGCTATGGGAATTCCAAGACTACGATATTATAAGATTATAAGCAAGTATTTTAGAACTTAGCACTAAATGAGACGAAGCGGATACAAATCTTCTTCACCAAGAGCGTAAGACACTACGCTAAAGATATGTTCGCTTAAACTTAGATTTGAACATAGGACACACCGCCTATAAGAATCGATAGTCGGATAGATAAGATTAAACATAAGGATATTAGATATATGGATTGAGATTTAGAAACGAGTCGAGACTAATAATGGTTAAGGTCATACGACGATCAAAAGGGTACAAGGTACCAACGCTGGAAAACGAGGATGCAAAATGAGAAGGAATTAAGAACGCTTATGAGAATACGAAATTTCGAGGACTAAATTTCTTTAAGGGGTAGAATGTAATAACCCGAATTTTTGGGCTTAAAATTTCGAAATGAACAAGGAATGTTATGAAAGAAACAAGTACGAAAGAGACGTCAGAATTATCGATTTTGAATAAATCGAAATTTCTTAAAAATTCGAACTAAATAGTTTTTAATATGTTTTAAGTATATGTGGGATATTATTTAGCCAAGTATTACACTAAGGAAGAAAAGAAATATTTTCTATTTTCTAAGTGATTTTCAAAAATAGGAATTAAGTGATTAATTTGTGAATTAATACGTGATCACTGATTTTATGTGATGAATTGTCATGTTTATCTTGTAGTATATGATAAGATAATTATCTTGTACAAATCAAGCATAATGTTTGAAATTTATGAGATGTATAGGATAAGGTTGAAATGACATTTTTTGATAAGATGCTATGATATTTTTATAAAATGATAAGATAAGGTCATGATTAATTAAGAGATAATGTTTATCTCTTAGAAATGTGTAGAGATATGATAAATATCATAGGAGATAAATATTTTGGATATTGATTTGCATGGTTTTCAAAAATTGTATTATTTTACGTGATTTTCAAAATCACCAATTTTGTGATAATTGTATCAAATAATTTATTTAATTATATACTTGATAAATATCATGATTTCTAGATCAATCTTATCTCCTAGAAATTATATAAATTTTGAAATTAATGAAATAGGGTAAGAATGGAATTTTGAGAAAATTAATTCTAAAACCCCAAATTTTTAAAATATGAGAAATATGCTTAGATTGTTTCAAAAATTTATTTTATGAAATAAGATCATTATATTTATATAATTCTTCATGAAAATAATATTTTTATGAAAAGAATGAAAGTTTGATAATTTATCCTAAAATTTCAATTAGTTGCCGATAACTTTACTTTAGTACATAGAAATGATCTTAATTAATTTTACTATGATTTAAATTATCATCAAGGATTATATTATGTCACATAGCTATTAATTGAAGAAAAATAAAATATTTGGCATCATATTACTATAAGTATTTAAAATTGGATTTTAGCGTGAATGGATATAAATATCATACTTTAATTAACGACGGTTATAATTATAAAGATAAGATATTATTAGTGTAAAGTAGAGTGGTTATCAAATGTAACAAGTAACCTATGGTTTTTGTCCTATAATAGCCGAAATTTACGACTTTATAAGGTTAGAAAATTTATTTCCAACCTTATGATAACGACATCTTATCCTAAGTCAAAATGCTGACTTTTCAAACGTGATATTATTATATGATAATATTAAAGTATATGATATAGAAAAAATAAAATATATCCTAAGGTTCTTAAGGTGATCGAAAATTTCATATACATTACATAAAGTGATAATTCATTTATTCTATGATAATTATAAGATATATTGATTAAATAATAAAATAACATAATGAACTATAGAATAAAATAAAATAATAATCTCATACATAAGTAAGACGACCGAAAATGTTATAAAGATAAGGTATGAGTCATTTTGATTTTACACCTAGATATGTTATAATTTTAAGAAGATAAGATATGATAATTAAAGTATAGGATAAGATCAAAATTAACTCATGGACAACTCATATGGACCAAAATTAAGAGGATAAAAAGGAGTTGTAATTTTGACTTTATATTAAGATATTTTATAAAGTAATGATTAAATACACTTTATAAACTCTATAAATAGGAGACCACCCCATACCATACCTCATAACCGAAAATAGAGAAAAATAGAGATAAATAGAGAGAAAATAAAGAGAAAAAATAGAGAGTGTTCTCTCAAGTACTCTTCAATCGTAGGTAAAAACATCACGACGTCGATTAAAATCCAATAGAAGGTTAGAAACCCTACAACTCTTATTATTTTATGCAAAAATATTAGAAATTCATATGTGATATGTTTTGTTACATGCTTTCAAAATTATGTGACGACGTGAAAAATTTGCTATATGTTCGTTGTTAATTAGATACGCTTATACGACGCATTTATAAGCATGAATTATGATTTTAATATAAAGATAAGCATGTATTAAAAACATTGTGTTATGACCAAAATGAGCAATGAAGTTATATGTTGATGTACATGAATTTTAATTATTGTTTTGAACATGAAATAATGATAGTTATTCATGTTTAAAATTGTATGATCTTATGTGGAAATTTTTGGAAAATATGGAATAATATGAGACGGTAATTTCGAATTTACAAAAGCATGAAATATTGATGTACAAGTTGAATATGGTGAATATTATGTCATATTATCGATATATGATAATAATAATAATAATATATTATGTATTGATTAAAAATTTTCAAAAATATTATTATTATTTTCTAAAATTATGATATAAAGAAAATATGACGCCTTATGATATATGATATATGGATCATATGATATGATACGTGAGAAGTTGAGACGAGGAAAATATGTCTACGAATACATAGAATTTGAGTATATACGTAAGATGAGAAGAAAGTTAGACGCGACGGGTTAGATATGGAATTAAGATTCAGACGCTATACCGAATGATTTGAACTAAGGAAAGAATGAAAGATAGTACGCTCGATGGTTCGGATCGATGATTCTTGCGAAGCATGATGATATGCTAAAATCTCGCTTCACGCTGATAAGGTTCGACCAAGGATAAGAGAAACGGAAAGTAAAACCCTAGTGACATAAGAACTTTAAGTTCTAGACGGGCTTTATCAAAACCATTTACGAGCTTTATTGGAAAATCATTTATCGTTATTACTTTACCGCTTTTTCTCGCAAAAATTGAGATACAATATTGTGTGCCAAAATGTTTTATGTTTTGTATATGTCCATACGGGTTGCCTGGGGCAACAGGAAAAGTATTACGAATTCGGATCCTAAGCTAGAGGTGAAGGGGGAATCCTAGCTAGGGTTGTGTACACTTCAGCTTCTAAACCGAGTTACGGCCATTGTTTCAGCCTATGAACTGTCGCAATCAACAGGGTCCAAAGTGAAGTGAGGCCTCCTCCCTCCTGCTAATCCATAGCCGACTGAATATACGTTGTAAGAAAATGATCAAGCAAATAACTTTGAGAAAGTAATGAATGATTTAGTGCACAAGGCCTTTTTCAAATAAAACCCTTGGTCTCATCGTGATGTAGGCAGACAATATTTCGTAAAGTAAAATGTTTTCGCACGTGTCCACCGAGTGTATCTTGTACTCACCGCATATTTGTTTTTAAATGTGCAGTTGAGCGGGTGATGGAACAGAGCGGAATTGAGCGGAATCTTTCGCAAGAAGAATGAAGTATTTTGGTTCACCTTGAGAATGCATCTCCATACGCATATATGCATATCTCACACGCTTTATTCCACGCCAAACTCTCGAGACTCATATATTTTGATACTATGTTGCTTTGTAAAGCCATCGCTTTGGTAAAACCTGAAACCACCTTATATATAAAGCTATTTTGATCCATCATGATTCTCGCTCATATTTAGAAACATCTTTATTTCTTCAGAGAGGAAATGAGTTGAAACCTTATTCTTTCATAAATACTTAATCCAAACCACAAGTCACGGTCCGGTAAGGATTTGCCAAACCAGGCTGTGACAATTATCCTACCCACGACCTGGATTTGGCCGCAGTAGTCCATGCATTGAAGATATGGAGACATTATTTATACGGGTCAAAGTGTGAAATCTTCACCGATCACAAAAGCCCGAAATATTTCTTTTCGAGCGTAGAGATTTAAATACGCGCAACGAAGATGGCTTGAATTAGTTAAGGACTATGATTGCAAAAGTAAATACCATTCTGGAAAGGCAAACGTCGTTGCTGATGCTTTGAGCAGGAAAAGTCAAGAAAGGTTAGGGTTCTTACTAACCAAGAAGGAAGAATTGTTGAAAGAATTTGAAAGAATGAAGTTAGAAGTGGTACTACCATCCTAAACTACTCAAGAAATTGTAGCAAAGATTAGTGGTGACATTAGATTTGAGAGCTCGAATAGTCAAGTGCAACGACAAGACGCATAAAAAAAAATTACGAGAGAATTAGAATTGAGATCATCAAGGATATCATGAAGATTGAGATAATGCGATTATGTTATGTAATCGTATTTTTTGCCCAATGATGAAAAGTCAACAACGAAATTTTGAGCGAAGCTCACAATGTTCCATACGCCGCATGATAAACGCCGCATTTTACACGCTTATAGTTGATATTTGAAGATGAGTTTAGCTCGCTTAATGTGCGCTTATGTATCGATTCTTAATGTTCTATCTATTTCTAGAAGATACCGCTTGGGTGTTTCCTTCGACGCTTTGTAGGTTTATATGTTGATAATCAAGCAAGGAACCACGCACAGAAAGTATTTACAACCGACCTATTTTAGCGACCAGCCCAGCGGTCGCTAGGCTGGCCACTAGGAAACACGCGAGAACCCAGCGAGCCGCGATCGCAACCTCGCGCCCGCGAGCGAAGCTTCAGCGCCGAGAACTAATCGGACGATTTCGCGACCGCTTTGAGATCATAGCGACCGCCAGCCGGTCGCGAGGTACCATGCGAGCGCAAGGAGGCGAGCGCGAGCGAGAAGAACGCGTACGAGACATACCTAGCGATCGCACTAGCGATCGCGAGGACCGGTCGCGAGGCGGCGCGGCAGAGGCGCAAATTAGGGTTTCCACCCTTTTCTATAAATAGGGCAAGAGCCCTCGCGCCCATCGAACCCCATACGCCCGTAGCTCGCTTTTTCTTCAGTTTTTCCTCAGTTTTTCCATTCTTTAGCTTTAGTCTTCATTTAGTTTAATTCTAGTATTGTTTTTCCGTTGTTCTAGTTTAGTTTATCGCTTCGCTATCGATCGGAACGCTTTTGTCCGATCGCTTTCGCTGTTTTCCGCTCGCTCGCTTGGGATCGATTCAAGACCAACCATTGTTCATCAAACGCTTCTCACGGATTTTATATATTTAATTTCGCTTTTATGGTTAAATCGTATTTTATTCCGCTTATTATGTCCGCTAGTTTTCTCGCTCTAATCCTGTGGTTTGCATAATTCGATCCTATATGTTGTGATTTCGCTATTGTTATTTACCTTCCGCATCGATTCATGATTCTTGGTGCTTATTTATATGTGTTGATTTCGATCAATCTTGATGCATATCTAGTTGCCGTTAATTACGTAATTGTATTAATTGTCAATCGATCTTGAATGCATGATACTAATAAGCCTCGAGTCGAATCGAGATAGACTTCAGAGGAAGCATATTCTTAGTGATCTATTCGAGTTGCTTATTTTCCTCTAGAGACGAATCGTGATAGGGAGAATTAGTAATCATCGCCGCAATTGTCGAATCAAGTTGTTGGTTATATATGTGATCTTCCATCTTGTCTCGGATTAAAACGTTAATAATAAGGTGATAAACATCGCTAGGATAGGATTGGTGCATCCCTGTGGTTAGTCTTTCTTCATAGTTATCTTCCGTGAGTTTATTGCTTTATTTATATTTCGCGCTGGTTACCTTTGCTTTGATTAAATTCAAGCCCCAAAACCTCTCATCCTTTATCCGTTTCGAATAATGATGAATGGTCGCTGAGCTAGCTTCTATGTTTTCGTGATACAATCTCGTGGATACGATATTGCCATTCTATACTTACACTTTTTCGTGGAAAAGGAGCGATCAAATTTTGGCGCTGTCGGGATTGTTAAGATTGCATAGGAATAATTTGACGATTTGGATTTATTAATTCAAGTTATATATATTATATTATATTTATTTATTTTAGTCGGTGCTAAATTCTCTTTCTCGTGTGGTTTATGCGACAAGATCTCGTGGACCTCCAAGTATTATTAGATCCCGAGATCGAAAGCTCTCAAAGGAGAAGAGGACGAGAGAAGAGACGGCTGCAATGGTAGCCGATCCGCAAAACGGGGCATTCCTCCCGAGCAAGTCAGACGCGATGCTAGCCGACTTTGCAGATGCAGCACGATGGCGAATATGGGAATCATTGTCCCCGCCCGCAGGAAAGACCTCAATCACATGTACCGACATCCCACCGGTCAGCCCAAGGAGGCGGTTAGCCCGCACGAAGATGCAAACAATTTTGAGCTAAACCGCCCCGATCAAGATGGTCCAAGGAGAGCGCCAGTGGAGGAGTCACGAAGACCCGAATGCGCATCTCGAGACTTTTTCGATATTTGTGACACCATCAAATGTAATGGGTACCACAAGACACAATCCGATGCGCATGTTCGTTTTTCACGCGCAACCAAAGGAAGATTGGTTCAAGAGTTTGGACCGAATCGGCATCGACACTTGGGGAAACTTTACAGAAGTTTTTTCGAATACTTTCCGCCGGCGAAAGCGCAGAAGATCATCGCCAAATCTCTCATTTTTGCCAAAACCACGACTTAATCATTATTCGAGGCATGGAGAGATTCAGAGGTCTATTGAGACGATGTCCACAACAAGGGTTCTCCAAGGAGCAACAAATCACACAGCTTCTACGTGGACCGACACGGCGATTTAGGAGCATGGTGGATGCGCGCTGGGGGCTGCTTATTGAACCGACCAAGAGACGAGGCAAGTCAGACAGAGGAGATGGTCGCCAACAACTATCAATGGCCAACGGAGAGAACGCCATTGTTCAAAGCAAACCGCCGTTGAGAGTGATTCAAAATATGACGATCTCATGAAGAAGTTCACTCTTTTGAAGAGTCGATTGAGACAGAGAACGCCACCACATCAATCGAGGAATCATCCGACTTCCAACAACCCAAAGAAGTTTCACCGCTCGTAATAGTGTAATTCAAGAGCCGAGGAAGCCAAGTCTCAAGACATGATGCGCAGCTGGTTGTAAGCAACCAACAATTGGCAACGAATAAGAATTGCTCATAAGCAACACCGGCAAAAGATAAATCATTTGGAGTCCATCGTGACGGCTATGGGAAGCACATGAAGATGTTGGAGAATCAAATTGGTCAAATAGCCGCACAAGTGAATGCACTACAAAAGATGGGCCAATTTCCGAGTAATACGGAGGTGAACCCAAGAATCGCTGCTTCGCCATCCGCATTTGCGAGTGGACGAGCTACCCGAGCCCCACCGAGGAAGAAGAGCATGAAGGCACACCGAGCGTAAATCGCGATCGAAGCTCGCGATCGCGAGCCCGATCGCGAGGAGTCCGTAATTTTACACAAAGCCCACGATCAACACACGGCCGCAAACCCGACCGCGAGCCATCGAGCGCCGCCGAGCCGTCATGAAGCGACCCAATGCTCACATGCCACCCCACGAGCAATCAGCAGCATGCCGCCGAGACACCAGCAGCAGCGAGTCACCGCAAGCTCGCACGCCAAGACGGAGATCGCCACAACAAATACCGCGACCTTCCCAATGGTCGCGAGGTCGACCGCGAGGCAACCCTGTAGTAACCGCACGCACACCCTCCGTCCTGCTTCCGAGTCGACTTGTCAAGTCGAAATATGACGAGGAGTTTGCTCGCTTCAAAGAGGTTTTCAAAAGTTGAGATAAATTTTCCTCTCTTTGAAGCACCGCGAAACATGCCGGATACATGAAATTTTAAAGACGCTTGCAAGCAAGAAGAAACTGGGAAATTTGAGAAAATTACCCTATCCAAGAATGCAAAGGTTGCCTTGCAAAGGAAGCTCCTCCAAGCGTATGATCCCTAGCTTTACCTTAGAGCGCGAGATCGCCGAGCGTACATTTCCAAATGTTTTGTGCGACTTGGGAGCGAGCATCAACTGATGCCGTTGAACGATTCAACCGCTACACCTAGGAAAGATGAAGCCGACGAAGATTTCATCGATAATGGCTGACCGTCACCACATATCCAAAAGGTATCGTCGAAGACGTGTTGGTAAGAATTCGGGATTTTGTTTTTCCCGCCGACTTTGTTATTTTAGATATTCCCAATTCAAACAACAACCACTAATCTTAGGTAGACCTTTTCTAGCAACCGGTCTTATGTTGATTGATGTGCGTGAAGGCAATCTCACGCTTCGTGTTAACGATGAGGAGCTCAAGATTTCCATATACGACGCCATCAAGCAACACGACGGAAAGTCAAGATTGTTGCTCGATCACGACCGCCGCCGCCACGCCTCGCTTAGAGGTTACTCGACCGATCGAGGAATCGTGAGAAGGAAGAAGTGGACTCGCATGGAACCCGAGTGTATCGCTCAAGTTTGGGGCCACTTCCATAGTCGCGATGGTCATCCGTGAATGCTAAGTTTAGAGGATCCACGAGTTGAGAAGGATTTGCTGCCACCAAAACGCCAGATTGACAAGGTTAGTAATGGTCTAGCTAAAGACGCAATTAAGCACTTGTTGGGAGGTAACCCAACGCTTTTTTTTTTTTTTTGTGTTTATTTTGTTTTTCGCTTGTGTTGCTTTTGTCGTGTTTCGCTTTTCGCTTTCATGTCCGCCGATCAACGAGTTAAGTGAAGTGTGTTAATCCTTGTGGCCAATGACGATAGAAATTTTTGTGAATTGTAATGATAGTGCGCATGATATGTTAGAAAATGACGATGAATGACGTGAGATGGCTTAGCTTGTTGTTTTTCACCTTTGCTTATCCCGTGAGACTTGAGCTTCATCAGATACATATCTCGATACAGTCATAATTGTGTGATATCATGCATGTGATTATCTTCTAGAACTTGCCGTATTTCGTGTCGAGACCGCAATATGTGTTTCAATTTGGAAAGGATAAAGGCCATCTTTGTTAACCACATATTCACCCAAACACTAACCCGATGATATATACCATTTGTCGCCTTCTTTGAGCCTTTATTAGACTTTTTCTTTCGATTAACCGGATGATAGGAGGTGAGGATGGATATGGGAATCAAAAGGTTGAAATTTTGATGTAGTTATGACGAGAAAAGTTTCTTTTAGAAAATACATCCGTGGTGAAGAATAGTACTTTGTTCGTGAAAGTTAAACCCTATAAGCTCTAGAAAAGAAAAGAAAAAAGAAAATGTTAAGTTCACTATGAGTGTTGAGCATAAAGGGTCTTTAATCAAAGTATAGGTACCTTCTCGTGGCATTAAACGCTGATTTAGCACGCTGGGAGAGAAGAGGAAATGGACAAAGTCCATATGTGTTTAAATGTATAAATGGTGGTGCTTGGAATATTCTCGAGTCACTTAGACATATTTCATCCTACCTTAACCAATGTGCCTACATTACAACCTTTGAAAAGACCTCTTTGATCCTAATTTGAACACAATGACGCGTGGAGATATTAGAGAAACGGCAAGCCTATGGTAAGATATTGCATTGCATTATTCGTTGAGTGTATACACATCCTTAATTTCTTTATGAGTTTGAGTGTATCCTCTATATTCTACACACATGCCTTTGTGAGGGTGAATTAAATGAGTTTTGCCGAAATTATTGTTTGTGTTGAGTGGACTAACGCCGCCATGTGCACTAATGTTTTTGAGCGCTGATATGTTTCGAGGCCTAGAATAGTTATCATCTTTGCTACGCCTTGATCTTTCGTTGTGTCTTCTGCTCGCTTTTGTTTGAGGACAAACAATGCTTTAAGTTTGGGGTTTGATAAACGCGCATTTTACACGCTTATAGTTGATATTTGAAGATGAGTTTAGCTCGCTTAATGTGCGCTTATGTATCGATTCTTAATGTTCTATCTATTTCTATAAGATACTACTCTGGGTATTTCCTTCGACGCTTTGTAGGTTTATATGTTGATAATCAAGCAAGGAACGACGCACGAGAAAGTATTTACAATCGACCTATTTTAGCGATCACCTAGCGGTCGCTAGGCTGGCCGCTAGGAAACACGCACGAGAACCCGCCGAGCCGCGATCGCAACCTCGCTCCGAGCGAAGTTTAGCGCCGAGAACTAACCGGACGATTTCGCGACCGCTTGAGGATCATAGCGACCGCTAGCCGGGTCGCGAGGTACCATGCGAGCGCAAGGAGGCGAGCGCGAGCGAGAAGAACGCGCGCGAGACATACCTAGCGATCGCACTAGCGATCGCGAGGACCGGTCGCGAGGCGGCGCGGCAGAGGCGCAAATTAGGGTTTCCACCCTTTTCTATAAATAGGGCAAGAGCCCTTGCGCCCCCATCGACCCCATACGCCCCAGAGCTCGTTTTTCTTCAGTTTTTCCTCAGTTTTTCCATTCTTTAGCTTTAGTCTTCATTTAGTTTAATTCTAGTATTGTTTTTCCGTTGTTCTAGTTTAGTTTATCGTTTCGTTATCGATCGGAACGCTTTTATCCGATCGCTTTCCGTTGTTTTCCGCTCGCTCGCTTGGGATCGATTCAAGACCAACCATTGTTCATCCAACGCTTCCCTACGGGTTTTATATATTTAATTTCGCTTATGGTTAAATCGTATTTTATTCCGCTTATTATGTCCGCTAGTTTTCCGCTCTAACCTGTGGTTTGCATAATTCGATCCTATATGTTGTGATTTCGCTATTGTTATTTACCTTCCGCATTGATTCATGATTCTTGGTGCTTATTTATATGTGTTGATTTGATCAATCTTGATGCATATCTAGTTGTCGTTAATTACGTAATTGTATTAATTGTCAATCGATCTTGAATGCATGATACTAATAAGCCTCGAGTCGAATCGAGATAGGACTTTCGAGGAAGCATATTCTTAGTTATCCATTCGAGTTGCTTATTTTTCTGAGACGAATCGTGATAGGGAGAATTAGTAATTCATCGCCGCAATTGTCGTGAATCAAGTTGTTGGTTATATATGTGATCTTCCATCTTGTCTCGGATTAAAACGGTTAATAATAAGGTGATAAACATCGCTAGGATAGGATTGGTGCATCCCTAGGTTAGTCTTTCTTCATAGTTATCTTCCGTGAGTTTATCATGTTATTTATATTTCTCGCTGTTACCTTTGCTTTGATTAAATTCAAGCCCCAAAACCTCTCATCCTTTATCCGTGCTTGAATAATGATGAATGGTCGCTGAGCTAGCTTCTATGTTTTCGTGATACAATCTCTCGTGGATACGATACTTCGCCACCCTATACTTACACTTTTTCGTGTGGAAAAGGAATGATCACCGCACACCCGGGAGTACGAAATGTATCGTGATCTCAAGCAAAGGTTTGTCTCGACGGAATAAAACAAGAAATAGCGCCATATGTTGAACGATGCTCGCTTGTCAACAAGTTAAAGCATTGCATCAAAGGCCATATGGAAAGTCGCAACCCTTTGAAATTCCCGAGGGAAGAGGGACCACGTAGCTATGGATTTCATAACGGGATTACCTAGATTGAAATGGGGAAACACAGTAATCCGGGAAATAGTTGATCGGTGTTTAGTATTATTTTGTTCTTATTATTCATATTTTTATGCAAGGCGTTTCCCGTGATTTGTCCTATTTATGTGGTTGTTTTGATTAGTATTTATCGATTCGAACTTATTTGGTTTGTTTTGATGTTTTGTAGAAAAAAGACATTAAATAGGAAGATGTGAATCTTCCAAGAGATATCCTATATTGAAGAGCATCTCGATAGGAGTCCATAGGCGCAAACGGATCGTAATTCGGAGTTTGGACGAGAGAGAACGGGACGAAACAGCGAAGTCGCGCACGCGAGTGCGCGAGAGCGTTCAGCGCTGCGCGCCGTCCGGCGCTGGCTCGCCCCAGCGCTGTGATCAGCCTCCATCTTACATCCCGGCGTTCCAGCTTACTCTAGCACTCACTCCGCACAACGTGGCCATGGACGCACCTCATGCGTCTTCACAACGCGCTGTGGTCACAAGACGAGGCCACGGCCACGCCACACGCCCGCGCCCATTCCACGTATCGCATGCCGCCGCAACTCCGCATGATGTGGCCGTGGCCGCGCCGTGCTCATGCATCCGCCGCCGCTCTCATCCGCATTGGTGATGTTGGCGCGTCCGCTGTTTCGTCCTGGCCCAGCGCTTGGCACTTTTTCTTCCTCATTCGCGCAGACGCGCCCGACGCCCGCTCGTCCGGGCGGGTTTGCCAATCTTGACGCATGTGTCCGACGCCGTCTGTGTTCGATGTTGGGGTGCTCACCGCTCATTCTGTGGAGCGCTATGCCCGACGCCGCCCCGCTCCGCGCCGCGATGCTCGCCCGACCTTTCCAGAGTGCTCGCGTCCGCGCTTCGCGAGGTCCGACCTGGACTTTATTTTTGAGGCCCATTTCGCATTTTAATGGGATTTTCGAGGTTCAATAAATAGAAGAACTCATCCGCGACGCACACTCGGAGACTCTCATTCTCACATTCCCAATTCTCACATCTCACGATTTTATTTCTCTTTCTTTTCCTTTCTTTTTCCTTTCCTTTCCATTTAATTATTTTGTACTGGATTAACAATCGACTCATGATTCTAGATTTTGGAAGATGAATTTATCTATGAATGGTTTGTAAGTTTTTCTCGCTTTCATTATGTCTATGTAATGGGATTGGAATAATTTCTACCATGAGATAAATTATCGATTTGTTCGAAATATATGTCGGATTGTTCTCGCCTCAATCGTGATTAATTGTGTTGATGATTTGTAATTTTCTTATCCGTGATAATTTGTTTATTTCATGATCTTCATACATGGTGTTCGAGAGAATAGTGTAGGTTGATTATGTGCTTATGTTTGATTATGGTTATGTGAGAGCATATTTATGTTAAATATAAGTTTGACAACGACCGTAATCGAGAGATTGATTTGTTGTTGAGTAATTAATATATATGGATAGGGTTTTTGCTATCGTGTGCTTTTGTAGTTAAATATCCTTCATAGTTGATGGTGGTTTGATTGAGAGATCCCCTGCCGTTAAGTTCGAGTCTAGATTGACGTAGTCGAGAGATTAGTTAGTGTTGAACATTTGGTGAGAGGCAGGGGTGTTTTATGCATTGTGTGCCGATCATTGATTCGTTAATTGCGAAGATAGATTCGAACCCTAGAACACCGCCTCCACCTCTGTGTATCTGCCAATTCCTATTGTTTTCCAAGTGCATCCCATTTTACCTGCTTTTCGTGCTTTCGTCCGTTCCGTGATAGACCCCCCTTATTTTAGGATGTTATTATTTCTTTTCTGTTTTTGTGTTTGACATTAAACCGTAGCCCTGTTAAGCTTTCCTCGAGAGATTCGACTTTGGTCGACCTTACCGCTCTAAAAGGATGTCGTACTATTGCGAGCGACTGAAAAGAACAATTTGGTCGGATCAAATTTTGGCGCTGTGTTTCAAGTGTGCTTTTAGGTTTTTGTTGCTTTGTTTTCGCTTGTTTCCTTTATTTTTCCGCTTTCTTCCCCGTGCTTTTTCTTTTTATTTCTTTCGCTTTCTTTTCTTTGTTACTATTTACCCAACAGTGTGTGTGATCTTGTTTTGTAGTTGGTGTCCTAATGCAGGTTACCGCGATACGAATATGGTCGATTGTGTCCTGGAGGAGGAAAGCTCGTCAGATTGGGTAATTCTTCACGGAATGAGCCCAATTCGACTATTTTGAGGATACCCGTCTGGTCGTGAGCATCAAGCCTATGATCCCTACCGAGGCATCCCGAGTTCTTCATATAGTCAGACCCTTATTCCAAAGAACAAACCGGTGAAGTCGATATCGAGGATTCATTGCGTGCATTCATTCAGCGTAGTCACCGGTGAAGCCGACGCTGAGGATTCAATTTAGGCATTCATTCAGAGAGTCAACCGTGAAGCCGACATCGAGAAGTCATTATAGGCTTTCATTCAGGCGAGTCAACCGGTGAAGCCGACATTGGAGAAGTCATTGTAGGGTTTCATTCAGGTGAGTCTGCCGGTGAAGCCGACATTGGAAGACACACTGATGTCTTTCATACTGACGAGTCAACAAAGGTTTGAAATGTTGGAAGCATCTATCGAACGTGTAATGATCCAAATCAGTCATTTAGCCAGGACAGTGGAAGAATTGGTTCACAACCAAAGTGTGGAGGAGATGCCGAATCAACTGGAGCAGACTTCTTCTTTCATATTCTTTGAAGATAATGAAGTCGAGAGAAGAATCAGTGAAGATGAAATTAAAGAGTCAAGATTTTATCAAGCCGAGACTAAATATGAACAACCTGATACGAACCAATTGAAGGATGAGGAGAGGACAAAAGTTGATGTGGCATCGGTAATTTTTCAACTTCCTAATTTACCAAAGTATTGTACTCCAGGAGTTGAGGTTATTTATTTTGCTTTGAAGAATAAGATGTTTCATTTGAACTTAATTGATTTATTATTTTCGCCGACCATCCTTTGTGCTTACATTGTTACTACCGATGCTCCGTCGAGATGGTATTCCCCGCAGTGAAGGACTATGGATAGTTCGCTTTTCATTGGTGGA
Source organism: Salvia rosmarinus (assembly GCA_036937905.1). Classification (NCBI taxonomy): domain Eukaryota; kingdom Viridiplantae; phylum Streptophyta; class Magnoliopsida; order Lamiales; family Lamiaceae; genus Salvia; species Salvia rosmarinus. The sequence goes on from JAODLM010000631.1 coordinate 45,525, forward strand.
GCTCGTGCCATTGAACGAGCGCTATGTGGGAGGCAACCCACCAGTTTAATTATTTTTATCTGCTTTTATTCCTTTCTTTCGTGTTTTAATAAGTGAGACGAGAATTGTGGCGAAGTTGCATATCATGAACACTCGCCATCGGACGCCGCCACCGCCGCACTCTAGTCGACATGCTCTCCCAATTTCAAGGAAGTTAACTTCAGATTTTACCTTTTAGCTTTTGTCTAAAGTGTGAGGCGTGTTTGCCGCCTTTGTGTGTTTGCATACGACTTGTGTTTGTTTGGGCGTGTCGTCCTCATTTTATACATTTTGTTTCGATTTGAGTATGCTTTATCGCTCTAGTATACGAGTAGAGTTGAGTGAGTATGATTTGATTGGGTATGCACATCCGACCGATTTCTAGTAATTTTATCGATGCGTGACTTGGCTTGATAATTGTTGATGATTGATCTAGCTGTGGGGCACGCCAAAGTAAAATTATGATGAAGTGATATGTGGTTGATTGTCGCTATTCATATGGTCCTCATGTGTCTTATCTCGAAAAAAAATTATGAAAATATGAAAATTTATAAAATAAAAACAAAAATAGAAGAGTTGGAATAAGTTGTCGATAGATTCAATAAGTGAGATTAAGGTTCGAATAAGGGCTCTACTCCTCTCGCTCCATGTTGCTTCTCGAATGGAAGCTCAAAAGTGATGAGTATGGAAAACCACATGAGGATACTCGGTTTTCAACTCAAGATTCGACTTATGAATATTGTCCTATAATCCTCCTCGAGTCATCACATCCGTATCGAAAGTTGTTTAGTATGTTCAAAATGAGATGTTTTACGCAAGGATCTATAGGAGTCAAGTTATTCGATTATTAAACGCATATGGATCAAAATTGTGATTTGATCGATTAAGTCACATGCTCAATCAATTGTTGATTCATTACCATGTTGAGAAATGTATCGATTTAGAAAATCTAGATGACATGATGTCGTAGTATGATCCACTTCAATAAATGTTTTCTCGATTTCTTTTCGTGTCATGGTGATAATGTTTGCTTGAGGACAAACAAAGGTTTAAATGTGGAGGAGTTATTTAGTATGATTTTTTCTTATTATTCATATTTTTATTCATGGCGTTTCCCGTGATTTGTCCTATTTATGTCATTGTTTTGATTAGTATTTATCGATTCGAACATATTTGGTTTGTTTCGATGTTTTGTAGAAAAAAGACATTAAATAGGAAGAAATGAATCTTCCAAGATGTATCCTATATTGAAGAGCATCTCGATAGAAGTCCATAGGCGCAAACGGATCGTAATTCTGAGTTCGGACGAGAGAGAACGGATCGGACGACAGAAAATGGAACAAAATAGCGAAGTCACAAGACGCGAAAGTGCGTGAGCGTCCGGGGTTGTGCGCCGTCCGGTGCTAGCTCACCCCAGCGCACGATCAGCCTCCATCTTTCATCCTAGCACGCTGCTCGCTTCACTCTAGCGCCACTCCACACAACGCGCCACGACCACACCTCATGCGTCACAACGCTGCGGCCGCTACCACGCCAAGCGCCCATTCCATGTACTCGCATGCCGCCACTCAAGATGATGTGGCCATGGCCATGCCTCATGAGGCCATGGCCGCACTCACGCGCCACGGTCGCACTCACGCGCCCCGGCCGCCTTCTCATCCGGCGTTGGGTGATGTTGGCGCGTCCGTGTTTCGTCCGTGTCCAGAGATTGGCACTTTTTCTCGCCATTCCCGCAGCACATCGCATCCGACGCTCCACCTGCTCGTGTTGGGTTTGCCACTCGACCCGCAAGGCGTCCGACGCTTTGTCCGCTCCGCCTGGGGTGCTCTCACCGCTCATTCTGTGGAGCTGCGTCTCGCGCTCACTCCGTCCGATGCCGCGATGCTCGCCCGACCTTTCCAGAGAGTGCTCGCATCCGACGCTTCTCCCCATCCGCTACTGGACTTTATTTTTGAGGCCCATTTCGCGCTTTAATGGGCTTTTCGAGGTTCAATAAATAGAAGAACTCATCCGCGACGCACACTCGAGACTCTCATTCTCACATTCCCAACCTCACATCTCACGATTTTATTTCTCTTTCTTTCCTTTCTTCTTTTCCTTTCCTTTCCATTTAATTATTTTGTACTTGGATTAACAATTGGATTGTACGATTCTGGATTTTTGGAAGACGAATTTATCTATGAATGGCTTGTAAGTTTTTCTCATTTTCATTATGTCTATGTAATTGGGATTGGAATAATTTCTACCATGAGATAAATTATCGATTTGTTGGGAAATATATGTTGGATTGTTCTCGTCTTGAATAGTGATTAATTGTGTTGATGATTTGTAATTTTCTTATCCGTATAATTTGTTTATTTCAGGATCTTCATACATGGTGTTCGAGAGAATAGTGTAGGTTGATTATGTGCTTATGTTTGATTATGAAGTTATGCGAGAGCATATTTATGTTAAATATAAGTTTGACAATGAACGTAATCGAGAGATTGATTTGTTGTTGAGTAATTAATATATGTGGATATGGATTTTTCTATCGTGTGCTTTTGTAGTTAAATATCCTTCGTAGTTAATGGCGGTTTGATTGAGAGATCCCCCGGCATTAAGTTCGAGTCTAGCATTGATGTAGTCGAGAGATTAGTTAGTGTGAACGCTTAAGTGAGAGTCGGGTGTTTTATGATTGTGTGCCCGCTATTGATTCATTAATAGCGAGGATAGATTCAACCCTAGAACACCGTCACCAATTCCATGTATCTGCCAATTCCTATTGTTGTCCAAGTGCATCCATTTTACCTTCTTTATTTTATTTTCGTGCTTTCGTCCGTTCCGTGACAGACCCCCCTTATTTTAGGACTTTAGTATTTCTTTTTTTTTTTTTTTTGACGTTAAACCGTAGCCCTATTAAGCCTTCCTCGAGAGATTCGACTTGGGTCGACCTTACCGCTCTATAAGGACCTCGTACTATCATGAAAGCTTAATCGAAAAGAACAATTTGGTCTGAACAATCGGCTAACTAAGTGTTCTCATTTCATTCCGATTTCGGTGACATATGGAGCGGATAAATTAGCACAAATTTATGTTCATGAAATTTTTCGGTTACATGGAGTGCCAATCTCAATTACTTCGGACGGAGATTCTACGTTTACATCCCGATTTTGACGAGCTTCCAAAATGATTTGGGTACTCAGTTGAACTTCAGCACAGCATTTCACCCACAAACCGATGGCCAGACTGAAAGAACTATACATACGCTTGAGGACATGATTAGAACCATGGTGTTAGATAAAGGAGACCAATGGGAATAAATTCTACCACTGATCGAATTTGCCTATAACAATAGTTATCAGACGACAATAAACATGGCTCCTCACGAAGCATTATATGGAAAGAAATGTAGGTCGCCTTTATTGGGACGAGGTTGAGAAAGAAAGGTCCTCGCCCCAAGCAGAGAGAAGAGATGATTCAAATAGTGCGGCGGATTAAGAAAAGAATGCAAGAAGCTCAAGATAGACAAAAATCGTACGCGAACAATCGTCGAACGGAGTTAAATTTCGCGCGCTTTGCCCCTAGCGCTCGCCTCATCCGTAAACTCACACGTCCGAAGCTGCGCTGTGCTGGAAATTCTCCGTAAACTCGTCGCGCCCCGCACGCGTCGGCGTCCGCGCCGCGCAAGTCATCCAGAGACTTGATGTGTCCGGCGCTGCGTCGCGTCCGGCGCTGGGTACGGAATTTTCTGCGCTATAAATAAAGATTACACGCTGAAAACCCTAGCATCTCACAATTCACTTTTAAGTTTTTCTTTCGTTTGGTGCGCCTCCTCTATACGATTTTCTTCCTTCAAATTTTCTAAGTATTTTTCGATAGAGATTGAAAATTATTGTAAGATTATTATTATCGATTTCTATTCCGAAGATTTCAATTTCAATTCCATCGCTCGCTTCTATTCGTAAGATTTCTTTATCGCTTTCGTGTTCTCGTATTTATTTGATGTCAATTCTATGCTTTGGTGATGTTTAATATTGGTGTTTGTTTAATTATTCTTATCTTCTATTTAATCTATTCGATTCATGTCTAGGGTTTATCGTGTCGATTCTATGTTCATCAATCTAGGTTTAATTCTTGTCTAGGTAATTTATCCGCTTTGTCAATTTCCACCTAGTTAATTGCCTTTCTTTATTTAATAATTCCTCACCTAGGTAATCAAACAACCCTTTGTGATTAGAGTGTTTAGAATTTAATTATTTTCGTGGTAACTTAGTAACACCGTTATGTTTTCATTGAGAGACGACTCGGATTAACTTGCTCGCCAGACGACATCGTTAGATCATAGGACTTTATTAGTGATCTTTAAGTCCAAACAATTTTATGTTGTCGGAAAAACTTTAGGTGTTTTCTTAATGTTACCCGATTGCTTTTATTCTTCTTCTTGCCTTTCTTATTTTGTACCATTGTTGTTTTCCTTCCCGGTGCGCAGTGATCCTATTTTGTAGTTGGTGTCCATAACGCAGGTTACTAGCAATGCGAATATGGACAAACAGCGTGGGAAGGAAAGGTCGTCAGATTGGGCAACTTCTTCTTATGAAGAAGGAGCCCGCTCAATTATTCTCGAGGATATCCGTCAAAGCATGGGCATCAAGCCCATGATCCCTACCATGAGCATCAAGCCTACAATCCCCACTGACTAACCACCTCCACCGCAAAGATGAGGATCACATACAATCCCTACTGACCAACCACCTCCACCGCAGATGAGGATCGCCTACAATCCCTACCGGGACCAACCACCTCCACCGCAGATGAGGATCAAGCCTACAATCCCTACGGGAGCAACCACCGCCGCATTATCCGTACTCCACAACAAACCCCTCCACCTCCGATTCATACCCACAACAACCATCTCCACCTCAAGATTCATACCAAGCAGCAGCCACCTCCGCCTCAAGATCCATATCCACAAGCAGCCGCCTCCGCCTCCGCAACAAGATTTACAAAGCACCGCTCCACCTCAAAACCAGCTTTGGAGGATGTGTTCACTAAAGAAGGAAGTTGTCCACTGAAGAATGGATGCTCAAGACTCCACACTTGAGCATTTAGAGACTAAAATGATAGCTTAATAGCATGCTTAAGGAGTCACAAGAACGCGCGCGAGAGTGAACTTCTAATTGTTGAGAATGGGATGGGAGAGACACCAGACGAGCCGCTGCTGCCACAGGACGTGGAAAATGAGAAAGTGACTGAAGTCATACCTTTTCCACACCAACCCGATCAAGCTCAGACGGTCATTATTCTTGAAAGTGACCCAATTGTTGAGAATGGGGTGGGAGATGTTTGGTATGAATTTGTTCGTATTTTCCTATGCTTTTGGATTTAAATTGTCGATCTTTAGTGTTACTTTTAGCATAATTTATTATGTTATAAAGATTGAATTCTAATTCTTGGTTTGATGTAGGAAATAGCTCATTATTTGGGCATTATTCGGACAAGAAACTCGACGGCGTGGAACTTGGTGCAGAGAGCCGACACTTTCAATGATTCTCATGAATATTGAAGAAGGAATCAAGGATTATTTCCTTCATAAGAAGTAAAGTATGTTGCTATAGGAGTCCGTAGGCATAAACGGATCGTAATTTGGAGTTCGGACGAGAGAGAACGGAGCGAAACAACGAAATCGCGCAAGCGCGAGGCGTCCGGGCACCGGGCTCGCCCAGCTGCGGTGTTTCAGATGCAACCGGGCGCTGCACACGGCATCGAGCTTTCCCTAGCGCCTCCCTGCCAGCGCCCGCCCATGGCCATCCTTTGCGTGTTTTTTCAGCCCGCAAGACGCTGCTGCCTCGGTAGCGACTCCACCCGACGCCGGGCAACCCTAACGCCAATCCCAGAGCGCTGTAACTCCAACAATGAAGTTACAGCTTCAGCTGCTCACCACCATGTGTGCCTCACCCGGCCGACCATCCTCGCTGCGCTGCCTGGCCGCTTGTTCCACACAAGCACCTCTCCGCTGGGTTGCCTCCATCCGCGCTGGGCGATGCTCGCCCGCCTGCACCGCTCCCTGCACGCTCCACTCATCATCCGACGCCGTGCCAGCCGCCTGTGCTCTCGGGCAGCGCTGCCTTCCAGCCATGCTCGCCGTCTGTCACCCTGCTCGCCCGAGCGCGTTTCTATTTTCCTCTCTCGCCACCTTCACCCGGCGCCACTTCGCAGGCGTAACTATTTCTCCGCGCCACCCCTACCGGCATTCACATTCAATGCAGAATGTTTTTCGAGCCGACGCTTAGCTACAAACCGACGCTCACTCTCACTTTATATAAATATACGCGCTAGGTCAAAAAGAAGGGGGTTGCGAGTTCTCAATTTTTTATTTCCTTCAGCCACGCGCTACTTGTCGTTTCTTCGACTTTCTTCCCGAGCTTCGCATTTACGTTGTTAGATTCACAGTTTTAATTTCTGCTTTTATTTCTTCGATTGAACAATCTTGTTTAACAATTTATGCTTTTGGATTTATCAGTTTTATCGGATTTAATTTCATAGTATTCTCATTTTGTAAATGTTGTTGGATTCAATTCCATAGTGACAATGGATTGTTTTCATGTTTCTTTAATTTATATTGCTTTGATTTATCCTGCTTTCTTATTTCAACTAGGGATTGACAACCCCTGGTTTAGATTTAATGCTTTATTAGTTTAGCTCGGGATTGAGAAACCCTAGCTTAGGATTGCTGTTTATTTTCTCGTATTTCAATTCCTTTATTTCAAAACCTCCGCTGGTATTAGAATGTTTAGATTTTAATTGTTGAGTTGACACAAACAATAAGCCCCGTTAATTTTTCCTCGAGAGACGACTTGTTAACTTAACACGCCACAATTACCTCGCACGATCATGGTAAATTTGAGTGTGTTTTTAACTCGATCAATTTTGGCCGCCGCTGTGGAAAACTTTAGGCGTATTGTTTGTGTTGTTTGTTTTCCGTGTTTCTTTTCGCTCTATTTGGTTATTTTCTCGCCCCGTTGTGTGTGATCTTGTTTTTGTTATTGGTGTATGTTAATGCAGGTTACCAAGAAGATTTAATATGGTCAAACAGTCGGGAGGAAAGTTCGTCAGATCGGGCAAATTCTTCACGAAGAAAGAGCCCAGTTCGACCATGTTGAGGGATATCCGCCAGTTTATGAGCAAGAATATGATTCGGGGTGGAATAACCAACCCAACTCAGAGTTGTGGACTCAACCCAGCCCGGATTATTGGGATCCACAACCCGATTTGGGATGTTGGGATCCACAGCAGCAGCAGTCGCCTCCTCAGTCCGATTCGGAATGGTGGGAACCAAAACCCTACCCGAAATATTGGAACCCACAACCTGATTATGGATGGTGTGATCCACAGCAGCCACAGCCTCCACAGCAACAGTGTTACGACCCGCAGCAGGAGTATTATTCACCTTCACACCCACCACTACCTCAGAGGTCATCTTTTGAGGATCCGTTCGCCCAACGAATGGATCTATTAATTCATAGATTGGATGCTACAAACGCCTCATTTCTGCGTTTAGAGACGCAAGCGGGACAGGTTAATAGCATGCTTGATGAGCTGTTACAGCAATGTGCAGCGAGGGAACTTCCGAGCCACCCCTGTGAGGCTCAGGCAGTCATTGTCCTGTACGGTGATCGAGCACATGATCGTATAGTGGAAGAGCCATCTGAAAATATTCTGCCACTACAAGAAAATGAGGAAGAGGTGGTAGTCTCCGAGTTAGACTCCGAGGAGAGGAGCCGCCCTTCGAGAATACTATCAAGTAGTTCATGCGATTTCAGCTTGATGAAGAGGGACCGAAAAGGAATTTGTCAAGATGCCCGCACTCCACAATGGTGTTGATGGAACTACGATGAAATATGTGTTCTTGGAGGATGAGCAGGAAGTCGATAAACGCAAGATTTTACATCGCTTATAGTTGATATTTGAAGATGAGTTTAGCTCGCTTAATGTGCTGTTTACGATCGATTCCTAATGTTTTATCTATTTTAGAAGACATCGCTTCTGGGTGTTCTTTTGGTGTTGTGTAGGTCTATATGTTGAAAATCAAGCAAGGAACGACGCACGAGCCAAAACACACAACCGGGCGTGTTTCTAGCGACCACCTTAGCGGTCGCCAGCCGGCCGCTAGGAAACACGCGAGAACCCAGATACCGCGATCACAGAATGTGCCCATGAGCGAAGCCCAACATGAAAGCCACCTGACGATTTTCGCGACCACTTGAGAATGGCTAGCGACCGCTAGTCGTCGCGAGGTACAAAAGCGAGCGCAAGAGGCGATCATGGGCGAGAGGAGAGCGCGAGACCACCTCACGACCGCACCTAGCGATCGCAAGGGTGGTCGCGAGACGGCACGGCGAAGTGGAAAATTAGGTTTGGGGTGTGCCTATATATGGCAACACCCTCGCGCCTCAACCGAGACCCACGATTCCGCAGCCTCTTTTCTCGAGTTTTTCCATAAGTTTTTCGAGTTTTAGCTTTAGGTTCCATATATTTTCATTCTAGAGTTGTTTTACCATTTGTTCTTCGTTAGTTTACGTTTTGTTTACGATCCGAACGCTTCGTCCGGACGATCTCGATTTTTCCGTTTTTCACCGAGGTTGGGATTCAAGCCCAACGTGTTCATCCAACGCTACATCACGGGTTTTATATATTTAATTTCCATCTTTATGGTTAAATTGTATTTCATTTCGCTTATTATGTCCGCTAGTTTTTCGCTCTAATCCTAGGGTTTGCATGATTCGATCCTATATGTTGTGATTTCATTATCGCTATTTACCGTCCATACATTGATTCATGATTCGATTGTGCTTATTTATATGTGTTGGTTTCGATCAATCTCGATGCATGTTTAGTTGTCGGTTAATTACGTAATTGTGTTAATTGTCAACGATATCGAATGCATGATACGAATGAGCCTCGAGTCGAAATGAGATAGATATTCGTAGGAAGCATATTCTTTGTGATCCGCTTGGAGTTACTTGTTTTCACCTAGAGACGAATGTAATAGGGAAAACTAGTAATCTACCGCGCTTTGTCGTAATGTAAATTGTCGGTTATATATGTGATCTTCCATTTTGTCCGGATTAAAATTGGTTAATAAGAACAGATAAATATACGCTGTGGATTGGATTAATGCAGCCCCTAGGGTTAGTCGCCTTTCTCTGCTTTTAAACATCCCAGTGTTTATCGCTTTAATTTACTTTCTGCTTTGTTACCTTTGCTTTGGATCGAGTTCAAGCCCTAAAATCTCACAAACCATATTTGTTACTGGATAATGATGAATTCTTGTCGAAGTTAGCTTCAGATTGTGACACAATCCCTCGTGGATACGATATCACACCCTATATTTACACCTTTTCGTGTTAGAAAATTAAGCGATCAAATTTTCATACTGCTGTCGGGATTGTTAAGATCATATAGAATAACTTGACAATTTGGAATTATTAATTCAAGTTGTACTTTTTTTTTTTTTTTTTATTCCTCGCTAACTGATTTCTTCTTTCCTCCAGTAGTTTATGTTCACAAGGTCCCGAGGACCTCCCGAACTACACTTTGATCCGAAATCGAAAATTCAAAGGAGAAGGAGAAGGCAAGAAGAAAGGAAGCAATGGCAAATCGTAATAACGGGCGTTCCTCCCGAAATAGTCGAACGCTCATAGCGGATTTCACAGTAAATGCAGCGCCAATTGGCTACTATGGGACTCGTTGTCCTCGCTCCGTAGGCGCTGCAAGACCGCTGAATTACATGTATGCACCTCCCACCGAGCAATTTCAAGGAGGCGGATGGGGCCCGTAAGTAAATGCTAACAATTTTGAGTCAAGCCACCCTAATCAAGATGGTTCAAGGGGAACAGCTCGGAGGAGGAGTCACAGAGGATCCGAATGCCCATCTCGAGACCTATTCGACATTTGTGACACCATCAAATGAGAATGGGGTTACAAGACACAATCCGGATGCGTATGTTCGGATTTTCTTTGCGAAATCAAGCGAAGGACCCGGTTCAAGACCTTAGATCGCTCGGCATCAACAGCTGGGCAATTTCGTGAGAAATTCCTTCAAGTACTTTCTCCCGCTAAGGCACGTAAGATCATAGCCGAGATTTCCCACTTCTCCAGCTTAGGAGATGAATCTTATTCGAGTCGTGGTAAAGATCTGGGGGCCTATTGAGAAGGTGCCCACGCATGGATTTTCGAGGGAGCAGCAGACACCCGCTTTACACGGGTCGACACCTCACACGAGGAGTATTGTTGACGATCAGCGGTGGTTGCCTTTGAACAGACGTAGATCGAGGCCACCGATCATAGAAGAGATGGCGGCCACAGCTATCGCTGGTCGATGGAGAGAACACCGTGGTGAAGGTCACTACAGCTTGAAGGTGACTCAAAGCACGACAATATTATGGAGCAGCTCACCTTGTTAAGAAGCCAATCGAGAAAGAAAGGAAAGGAAAAGGCGCTGGCTCGATAAATGCCGCAGAGTCGAGATGATCGAGGTCGAGGACGTGAATTATATCAATCGTAGGAACAACCGTCCCGGGGAATCCGCAGACAATCCGAACAATGTAAATCACCCAAATTTCGTGACGCCAACCCCAATAATTTTCAACAGCCTCCGCCAGTTTCTCGCTCGTAACGGAGGATTCAAGAGACGCAAGAAGCCGAGTCTAGAAGATATGATGCGCCAGCTGGTTGTAAGCAATCAACAATTGGCAACGAATCGTAATTGCTTATAAGCAACACCGGCGTAAGATCAATCATTTGGAGTCCACCGCGACGGCTATGGGAAAGCACATGAAGACGATGGAGAATCAAATAAGTCGATAGCGCACAAATGAACGGGCAAGACAAGTCGGGCCATTTCCGAGTAATACGAGGTAAACCCTAAAAATCACCGTAATGCCATTCATTTGAGGAGTGGACGAGCTTATCAAAGTCACGAGGAGACGAACGGGCAAACGGGCAAAGAGAGAGATCCGCGATCGAAGCTCATGATCATGAGCCCGGCCGCGAGTGACTACGGCAATGAGTTCGCGAGCGCAGCGGGCGAATAAGTCAAAACGCGCCCACGACATGTCGGTCCGAGGATTTAGCGGCGACCTAGCGGTCGCGAGTCATTTCAGAGAGGCCAGAAATCATACGTAAGCTTCAGACGCCGCACCTAGCGCTTCGAGAGCGCGCACAAGGTCCGCCCAAGACGGCGAGGATATCAGATGTATTTCAGCGATCAGACACGCGGTCGCGAGTCGATCGCGAGGCAGGCTATGAAGAAATTTCCACGACGTGCCTCCAATTCCGCTTTCAAGCCGCTTAGCTGCCCAAGCACGATGAGAAGTTAACCGATTCATGGAGATGTTTCAAAGGTGCACATCAATATTCCTTTACTTGATGCACTTCGAGATACGCCGGTTACGTTAAGTTTCAAGGATGCCGTTACAATAAGAAGAAGTTGGGAAATTCGAGACGATAAATCTGCCTCAAGAGTGCGATCTTTGCATCGCAAAAGAAGCCGCCGCCAGCGAGTAAAGATCCGTGCAGCTCACCATAGCATGTGTCATCGGAGGACGATATTCTCCGCGTTCTGTGATTTGGGGCAAGATCAATCTGATGTCGTTGTCCATTTTAACCGATTGGAGATTGGGAGATCTGCCGACCACCATAGCTCTTCGGATGGCGTATACATCGTGACTTATCCGAAAGGGATAGTGGAGGACGTGCTCGTGAAAGTTCGAGATTTCATCTTCCCGGTGATTTCGTTGTTCTCGACATGCGTAGGATGGGAATACACCTCTTATTCTCGGGCGACCATTCCTAGCTACCGGCAGAGTATCGATAGACGGCAAGATGGAGATCTCACCTTCCGAGTCAATGACTTAGGAGATGAAAATCTATATATGATGCTATGAAGCAGCCCGACGAAGACCATGGAAGATTGTCGAGTTATAGAGCAATTGTCGCCCACTCACTTTCAATCATTGATCCGTGGAGTTTTGTATGCAGAACTCGATTTTCTCACCCGAGACCTTGATGAGGCGTGTGACGAGATTTTAGAGTATCTTGAGTCCATCGATGAAGTCAAGGCCCTCCCCGAGGAGTCGCGCCTTATTTGGATGCGAGAAGCCGATTGGAGTGAGAGGACGTGGTGAAGAAGGAAGAGACTACATCAAGACGGAGTTGAAAGAGTTGCTCGACCACCCGCAGATGCCTTCTAGGCGATGATGAGACGTGCCGGTGATAATATCTTCGGCTTTAACCGATGAGGAGACACGTGAACCGATGGTTGTGTTGAGCAAGACAAGTCTCGCGATGGTGGACGATTTTCGATATCAAGGGGTCCCTCGATTTGCATGCACGGATCCTCGCTGGAGAATGAATACAAGCCAAAGGTGCAACCTCAACGCCGATTGAATCCGCAATGCAAGAGGTCGTCGAAAAGAAGTGTTGAAGTTTTAGACGCAGCATGATCTATGCCATATCCGATCGCGAGTGGGTTAGCCTACCAAGTGGTATCCAAGAAAGGGGTATCACGTGATCGAGGCGAGACGAACGAGCTTGTGGCAACAAGACTCGTAACAGATGGCGAAGTTTGCATCGACTATCGTGTTCTCGAACACACCCACGAGGAAAGACCATTTTCCCCGCCCTTTATTGATCGATGTTGGATGACTAGCGGGTATGAGTTCTATCTGCTTTTCGATGGATATTCGGGTACAATCAGATTGCCATCGCCTCGAAGATCAGCACAAGACGGCGCTCACTTGTCCAGATGGAGTTTTCGCCATAGGCGAATGCCGCTTGATTGTGCAATGCTCCAGCCCACGCCCAAAGGTGCATGATGTCCATCTTCCATGGGTTGATCGAGAATATTATGGAAGTCTTTATGGATGATTTTCCGTGTTTGGCTCTTCGCTCGACCATTGTCTCCATAACTTGTCACAAGTCTTTGCAAAGATGTGAGGAGAAGAATCTTGTTCTCAATTGGGAGAAGTGCCATTTCATGGTGAAGGAAGGTATCGTGCTTGGTCACAAAGTCTCGCCAGGGTTTGGAAGTGGATCGAGCAAAGATTGTTGCTATCGAGAAACCGCCTCCGCCTACAAATGTCAAATCGTGAGGAGTTTTCTCGGTCATGCGGTTTTTATAGACGGTTCATCAGGATTTCTCACGATCACGAAACCATTGTGTGGATTGCTCGAGAAAGATATGAAGTTCGTGTTCACGAAGGAGTGTTTGGAGTGCTCGAGAAATTGAAGTTAGCCCCGATCTCGACTCCGCTTTGATCTCACCCGATTGAGTCAACCGCTCGAGCCGATGTGTGATGCGAGTGATCGGGCGATTGGTGCCGCTTTGGGGCGTAAACGAGATAAGTTTTCCGAGTCATCTATTATGCAAGTAAGACTCTCGACTCGCTCAAATGAATTACACCACCACGGAGAAGGAATTACTTGTCAGGGTCTATGCCGATAAGTTTAGACCTTATTTGGTGGGCACCCACACCATCGCACACACCGATCATGCCGCCATTCGCCATCCTGCTCACGAAGAAAGATTCAAGCCAAGATTGGTGAGATGGATCCTCCTTCTTCAAGAGTTCGACATGGAGATCAAAGATAGAAAGGGCTGCGAAAATGTGGTAGCCGACCACTTGTCGCGATTGGAGAAGCCTATCGAAGGAGAGGATAGGAAGATTGGCATAAAGGAGAACTTCCTGCACGAGCACATCTTGGCGCCGCTGATCACACACCATGGTACGCTGATTTTGTCAATTACTTGGTGATTGGAGTTCTACCTCCATCGCAAAGGTCATTCAAAAGAAGTTTCTCCACGATGTTAAGTTCTATTATTGGGACGATCCTCATCTCTCACCGCCGATGTGCCGATGGTTTGATACGTCGCCTGCTCCCCAAGGAGAATGGGAGAACATAATCCACGAGTGCCATAGTTCGTTGATCGGAGGCCATTTTGCAACAAGACAACAAGCAAAGATTTGCCATGGATTCTTTTTGGCCTTCGATCTTCAAAGATTGCCAATCCTTTATCAAGAGTTGTGATCGTTGTCAAAGAGTGGGGAATGTCACCAAGAAAGACGAGATGCCACGTAAAACCATCATGGAGGTGGAACTATTTGACGATGGGGATCGACTTCACGGGTCCGCTCCCAATGTCTTTGGCTACACGATATTCTTCTTGCTGTGGAGTACGCCTCCCTGGGCAGAGGCCATCCGATCGTCACGAACGACTCAAGGTAGTAATCAAGTTCCTTCACAAGAACATTCTCGACTGATTTGAGTCCCGAGGCGCTGATCGCTGATGGGGATCGCACTTCAATAATAAGTGGCTAGGCAACGTTCTAGCCAATATGGTGTGAAGCATCGAGTCACCTCCCTACCATCCACAAGCAACGGGCAAGTCGAGCTCGCCAACCGAGATCAAGCAGATTCTAGAGAAATCGGTTGTTCAGTACGCAAGGATTGGGCCAAGCGGTTGGATGATGCTCTTTGGCTTACCGGATCTGCGACAAAGCTCCCATCGGCTATCTCCATATCAAATGGTATTTGGTAAATCCCCGCCATTTACCGGGTCGAATCGGAGCACAAAGCATATTGGGCGCATTTAGGCTAATCAACATGGATTTCAAGCGAGGCCGGTATGATGAGGAGTGACCAACTGTTAGAGCTCGACGAGTGGAGGAATGAAGCGCTCGAGAATTCTCTGATATACAAGGAAAGAGCCCGTAAATTTCACGACCTCCACATTCGCGGTAAAAGGATTTTCGCCGGAAATGAAGTCTTACTTTACAATGCTCGATCGCGCCTATTCCCGGAAAGCTCAAGTCAAGATGGTTCACGTGCAATCAACCGTATGCTTGCCAACGGGAGTTACGAGCTCCTAGACTGGGGCAACATTTTTAAAGTGAACAGCCAAGACTCAAATCCTACTTCAAGTCACACTGACCGAGAAGTCGGTGACCCAACTAAACGAGCCATGATACGAGGTACCGCCGAGCTAGCGACGATAATTCTAGCACCGGTTGGGAGGTAACCCAACAGCTTTACCCGCTTTTGTTTTGTTGTTTTCGCTTTTTTGTTTTGGTTGTGTTTCTTTGTTTGTGTCGTGTTTCGTTGTTTTGTTAAATCCCAAAGTTAATAGCTTTCTTTAAAAAAAAAAAAAAAAAAAAAAAGAGATTTAGCGACCACCCTAGCGACCGCGAGGTCGCAAGGTGGCCGCGAGAAATCGGGCGTAACGTTTTTTGTTTGAGCGACAGAGTCATGTCAAGCTCGCGATCGCGAGCTCGATCGCGAGATCCATCGCGACCGCCCTCGACCCGCGCCGCCGCGACCTGCGCTTACCCTTATTTCTCCCAAAAATTCTAACCCACACACACACACACGCTTTTTTCCAAACAAAGAGCAGCCCCTTCCCCTCTCAAGCACACAAACACCTCTCTTCCCCAATTTTCTTGCATTTCTCCATCAAATCCACCCAAGGTATGCTATATTTGTTTAATTCTTCATGGGTTTACTTTTATTGAGCATGATTAGGAAGGATTTGTTCCATTTATCCTCTTGAGGTGGGTTTAATTAACTTTGAGAGATTAGGGCTTATTTTGCTAGATTTGTGTGGTGTTTGAGCATGATTTGTCCAATGATAGGTTTATTCACGTTTATACACGATATTGTTCGTCGAATGTGCCTACATTGTTGATTTGGGTTTATAAATTGTGAAATAGCGTTTGAAACTTTGTCGACACGCCGACGACGATCGCATCATGTCATGGGTGGCTGGCGCTGGCGATCTCGGCATCATACAAGGCCACGCTATTCGCTGCCCCATCGAGCGGTCACGTTGTCAAGCTTCGTGATCTCCCTAGCGACCGCTAGGTCTCGCGGGTGATCACTAGTTTTTGCCCGTAACGCCCAATTTTGAAATTTTTGGCTATGTGTGTGTTTTTCCCATGTGTGTTATCTTGCAAGATCATATGATAATATGGGGAAATAATTTGATGAAGTTGAAGTTTGGGGATCTATATTGAGCATTTTGGGTTGACGATGTTTTGATTGTTTCATTCATACACCGCTAACTTTGATATTCTTTTTAGGTACAAATATGCCGCGACTCACGGTCACGTTTAAAAGGCAAGAGCATTGTCTCCACCTCCCACGACGAGACACAAGATGATTTCCAAGATGCGATCATGATGAGCATCACGACGAGCCACGCACGGCACCACCGATGAATTCGATCCGAAAATTTTGGGGTCGATCGCCAAGTGACTCGTCAAGAAGTTCGCTGATAGATTGGTGAGACTACGGTATAGGCATTCACGCTTCATGTGCCTCAATACGTGTCAAGAGATGGACATCACCAATGATGTGACGTGGTTAGCCAAGAGGTCCGGCTGTACTCGCTATCACGCCCAATTATCTTACATACCGGATCCTCACTCGAATTTTGTCGACTCTCCATGTTCACAAGATAAACGGCATGCCGGACTACATCATGTTTCAACTCGACAATGAGCCCCGCCAACTCTCCGTAGACGAACTTAATGGAATCATCAATGGAGATCCGAAGGAAATTACATAGGGGACGCCGAGTACACAACCCAAAGCGTATGGTCAAGTTCATGGACGCTAGACTCGAGCACACCCATATTATGATGCCTCGAGATCCAAGGCTAGCTCGATTCGGAAGCCGTCCGTTACTTCCACCGCCCTCACATTCACCTTGCATGGCCGTCAACGCCGCAGATCGCCCTTTCACAAGATATGAGCATTCCGATTGAGCCGTGTTCAACCGTAAGATGCATGCCGGCATGTTCTTAGCTCAAGATTTCCATATGCAACCCACAGCGCGGTAATTCAAGATTTGTATAGGGGATTCGTTACCCCATTGTCGATTTCTTTGGGATTACGATTCGAGAGTCCGATCTCACGACATCTTCCTCGACAAGGCGTTTATACGCCCGTCGACGCTCGAAGAGGCACCCCGACGTTACTTGTGGCTGTTATATGATCAAACGCCAATCAATCTTCCGCCCGCCCAATCCCGAGCTCACAAGCATAAGTCGATATTTTACCCGATGCAACCTGAATATGAGCTCACGCACATTATGCATGGACGCAGCGTGAACGCTGCAAGGCGAGGCCGAGGGCTAGCAACAAAGATGAGGAGCAAGCCGAGCAAGCCGAGCAAGCCGAGCAAGCCGAGCCCAAGTGGCTCTCGAACAGCGGAGATATTGCACCCGCCACCCGCTCGAGGCTACCCTGTGATTTATGATCGATTAGATCACATAGATGGTCATCTCAACTATATCGACGGAGCTTGACATCGATTATTGAGCAGAGAAGCCATCTACACCAAAGAACAAGCACATCTCGAGCAACAACGAAAGATGATGGAGATGATGCAAAGAATGGAATCGTGGCGTGGATTTTATCCGCCACCGAGTAAGCGTGGCTTTAAGGTAAGTTTTCTCCCAACTACTTTTTCTCGCAAACCTTATTGTTTCCACATGTTCACAATAAGTTTGGGGAGTAGACGAGTTTGGTTGGTTGAGAACCAGTTTATGTTTTCTATGCTTTATAGGTTTAGTTGTTGTGCTTTGGGATCTTTTGTCGTGTTTTGTTTTGTTCTTCGTTTTCGTGTCTGTCGATCAACGAGTTAAGTGAAGTATGTTAATCCATGTGGCCAATGACGATAGAATTTTTTGGTGAAGTTTGATGATAGTGCGCATGATATGTTAGAAAATAACGCATGAATGACGTGAGATGGCTTAGGCTTGTTGTTTTTCACCATTTGCTTATCCTGTGAGACTTGAGCTTCACTGTATACATATCTTGATACAATTTCTGTTAATTGTGTGATATCGTGCATGTGATTGTCTTCAGAACTTGCCATGTTTCGTGTCGAGATTGCAATATGTGTTTCGAATTTGAAAGGATAAAGGCCATCATTGTTAACCACTTATCACCCAAACACTAACCCGATGATATATACCATTTGTCGCCTTCTTTGAGCCTTTATTAGACTTTTTCTTTCGATTAACCGATGATAGGAGGTGAGGATGGATATGGGAATCAAAAGGGTGAATTTTTGATGTAGTGATGATGCTAAAAGTTTCATAGAAAACACATCTGTGGTGAAGAATAGTACCTTTGTTGTATAAGATAAACCCTATAAGCTCTAGAAAAGAAAAGAAAAAGAAAATGTTAAGTTCACTATGAGTGTTGAGCATAAAGGGTCTTCAATCAAAGTATAGGTACCTTCAGAGCATTAAAACGCTGATTTAGCACGTTGAAAGAAGAGGAAAATGGACGAAGTCCATATGTGTCTAATAGTATAAATGGGGTGCTGGAATATTCTCGAGTCACTTAGCCATATTTTATCCTACCTTAACCAATGTGCCTACATTACAACCTATGAAAGACCTCTTTGATCCTAATTTGAACACAATGACGGTGGAGATATTAGAGAAACGGCAAGCCTATGGTAAGATGTTGTATCGCATTGATCGCCGAGTGTATACACGCCCTATATTTCTTTACGAGTCGAGTGTATCCTATATTTTACACACATGCCGCAAGAGGGTTGAATTAAATAAGTTTTTGCCACAATTGTTGTTTGTGTTGAGTTGGCTAACGCCGCCATGTGCACTAATGTTTTTGAGCGCTGATATGTTTCGAGGCCTAGAATGGTTATCATCTTTGCTACGCGCGATCTTTCCGTTGTGTCTTTCTCGCTTTGGTTTTGTTCGAGGAAAAAGTTTCATTTAAGTTTGGGGTTTGATAAACGCGCATTTTACACGCTTATAGTTGATATTTGAAGATGAGTTTAGCTCGCTTTAATGCTGCTACATATCGATTCCTAATGTTTTATCTATTTTTAGAAGACACCGCTCTCGGGTGTTCTTTTGGTGTTGTGTAGGTCATATGTTGAAAATCGAAGCAAGGAACCACGACCGAGCCAAAACACAATCGGGCGTGTTTTAGCGACCAGCCTAGCGGTCGCTAGCCGCCGCTAGGAAACACGCAGAGAACCCAAAGATACCGCGACCGCGAGAATGTGCCCATGAAGCGAAGCCCAAAGGAGAAAGCCACTCAGACGATTCTCGCGACCACTGAGAATGGCTAATGACCGCTAGTGTCGCGAGGTACAAAAGCGAGCGCAAGAGGCGACCGCTGGCGCAGAGGAAAGGCCGAGACTCTACCTCGTGACCGCACCTAGCGATCGCGAAGGGTGGTCGCGAGACGGCGCGTAAGGAAAATTAGGGTTTGGGGTGTGCCTATATATGGCAACACCCTCGCGCCTCTAACCCGAGACCCACGATTCCGCAGCCTCTTTTCGAAGTTTTTCCATAAGTTTTCAGAGTTTTAGCTTTAGGTTCCATATATTTTCATTCTAGAGTTGTTTTACCATTTGTTCTTCGTTAGTTTACGCTTTGTTTACGATCCGAACGCTTCGTCCCGGACGATCTCTCGCATTTTTCCGTTTTTCACCGAGGTTGGGATTCAAGCCCAACGTGTTCATCCAACGCTACATCACGGGTTTTATATATTTAATTTTCGCCTTTATGGTTAAATTGTATTTCATTTCGCTTATTATGTCGGCTAGTTTTTCGCTCTAATCCTGTGGTTTGTATGATTCGATCCTATATGTTGTGATTCATGTTATCGTTATTTACCGTCCATACATTGATTCATGATTCGATTGTGCTTATTTATATGTGTTGGTTTCGATCAACTCGATGCATGTTTAGTTGTCTGCTAATTACGTAATTGTGTTAATTGTCAATCGATATCGAATGCATGATACGAATGAGCCTCGAGTCGAGGTGAGATAGATATTCAGAGGAAGATATTCTTTGTGATCCGTTTGGAGTTACTTGTTTTCACCTAGAGACGAATAAAGAATAGGAAAACTAGTAATCTACACCGCTTTTGTCGTAATGTAAATTGTCGGTTATATATGTGATCTTCCATTTTGTCTCGATTAAAATTGGTTAATAAGAACGAGTGATAAATATACGCTGTGGATTGGATTAATGCAGCCCTGTGGTTAGTCGCCTTTCTCTGCTTTTAAACATCCGAGTGTTTATTGCTTTAATTTACTTTCTGCTTTGTTACCTTTGCTTTGGATTGAGTTCCAAGCCCCAAAATCTCACAAAACCATATTTGTTACTTGGATAATGATGAATTCTTGTCGAAGTTAGTCAGATTTTCAGACACAATCCCTCGTGGATACGATACTTGCCACCCCTATATTTACACCTTTTCGTGTTAGAAAATTAGCGATCGAGTTTCGGTGATCATCTCAGCCGAACTTCTAAATGTTGAAGAAATTGAGTTGACCTCGGTAGAGGTGGTGAAGTCTGTTTTTCAGAAGCTGCTGATAAAGGGATGTCTATGCCCTATCTGGAGCAGCAAATGGTTTAGTCCTCTGGGGCACCGGTGGAGCTCGTGGCATCCTGATTATGGCGGACCGCCACATTGACCACCATCGTTGCTCTAATAAACACGTCGAGCTAATGACGTTAAACAAGCGCTCCGTGGGAGGCTACCCACGTTTTGGTTTTGTTCTCTTTCCCTTTTATCTTTTATTTTTGTGTCCTGTCTTTATTTGTGTTTCGTCTTTGTCTATTTGCAGGCATTGTCTTCTGGGATTTGATGTGTTGAGAATGGGTAAGCCATTGGTTCACCAAACTTCAGGGAAGTTCTCATCCTCCTATTATTTTTGCTTTTATTGTTTAGAGCACTGAGGACAGTGCTCGAATTAAGTGTGGGGGATGAGTTTATCGTGTGATGATTGTTGGTGTATTTTATATCCATTTGCTGTATTGTGGACTTTTTATGGTTATAAAATTTTTGTGATGATGATTTGGAATCAAGTTTTATTCTGTGCTCGTAAGGTTGGGATTTTGATTGTTGCATCTGAACTCTATGGTATTGGTCAAACTGATTTTGAATTTCCGAGACTTTTGGTGATATATGATTTGAGTGTAATGTGAATTGACAAGATTGTGATTGATAGAAAATGAATAGGGGAAAATTGATGTGATTTGTCCGACTAATGTTAGGGGTAGTGTTAACATTGTGGTCATCTATATACTTGTCTCCTTTTAAAAAAAATACAAAAAAAAAAAGAAAAAAATAAGATATGAAATATTTTGTTGGATTGTTGAAATAGAGGATGGAATTATGCCCCTCTTTCTCGTAAATCGAGGAATGGGCATGGGAAACCACGAAAGGAGACTCGAGTTCATCGAGATTTTACCTTTTGAATATTGTTCCAAAATTTGTTAAATCATTCGTTGTGCTTTAAAAAGGAACTTGTTGCTAAAGGTGACCACATTAGTTAGTTCACCCCTAACGGAGGGTTGGGTCTGAGCTGAGTTTACCCTTTTATTTATTGGAAATCCATTGCCGTCCTAGATTTATTTCACATTATCTTTGAATACGTAAACACCAAGTGTGGGGGAAAAGCAATAAGGTTTGATTGATTGGTATAAGAGTGAAGTTGCTTGAATTATCTTCCCTATTCTTATTGGTATAGACTTTGCTTGAGGACAAGCAAATGGATAAGTGTGGGGGAGTGTACTTCCCTGAAGTTTGGTGAACCACACTCAAAATTTCATAGTAAATTTTTTTTTAAAAGTGATCGAGCTAAAAACACACTCAAATTTACTCGCAATCATACGAGGTAATTGTAGCGTGATAAGTTAACCGAAGTCGTCTCTCAAGGAAAACTTAACAGGGCTTATTGTTTGTGTCAAACACAGAAAGCAATTAAAATCCTAAAATTCTAATACCAACGGAGGTTTTGAAATAAATGAATTGAAATACGAGAAAATAAACAGCAATCCTAAGCTAGGGTTTGTCAATCCCGAGCTAAACTAATAAAGCATTAAATCTAAACCAAGGGTTGTCAATCCCTAGTTGAAATATGAAGCAGGATAAATCAAATCAATAAACAAAAGCAATATAAATTAAAGAAACATGAAAACAATCTATTGTCACTATGGAATTGAATCCAACAAAATCACAAAACGATAATACTATGAAATTAAATCCGATAAAACTGATAAATCCTAAAGCATAAATTGTTAAACAAGATTGTTCAATCGAAGAAATAAAAGCAGAAATTAAAACTGTGAATCTAACTCGTAAATGCAATCTCCGGAAGAAACTCGAAGAATGACACGGCATACTTGTGGTTGAAGGAAATAAAAAATCGAGAACTCGTGACCACCTTCTTTTTAACCTAGCGCGTATATTTATATAAAGTGAGAGTGAGCGCCGACTCGGAAAACGTTCTGCATTGAATGTGAACACCGACTGGGGGTGAGCGCCGGATGGGAAATAGTTCTGCCTTAGAAGCGATCGTCGGGTGAAGGTGAGCGCGCTAGGGAAAATAGAGAACGCACGCTCGGAGCGAGCACCGGGTGACGGACGAGCGAGCGCAACTGGAGCGGGCGTTGTGCCCAGGCGAGCGCTGGGTGCTGGGCACGAGCGCCAGATGACGAGGCTGGAACGCGCAAGGAGGCAGCGCACACGGGGCGCTGAGCATCGCCCAGCGCCGGATGGAGGCACAGCGCGCGGAGAGGGTGCGCGGTGGAACAAGCGCTGGGCAAGCGCGAGGATGGTCAGCGCCGGGTGAGGTACGCACGGTGGCGAACGCTGAAGCTGTAACGCGCGCTGGAGTTGCAACACACTCTGGGATTGAGCGTTGGGAGTTGCCCAGTGCCAGGTGGAGTCGTGCGCTGAGACGGCAACGTGCGCGGGCTGAAAAACACGCAGAGGGATGGCCATGGAGCAGGCGCTGGCTTGAGGAGGGCGCTGGGGCAAATTCAGCACCGTGTGCAACGCCGGTTGCATGCGAACGCTACTGGCGAGCCAGCCCGGCCGAACGGCGCAGCGACGACGACGCTTCGCTGCGTCTGGCGCGGCGCGACTTCATTGTTTCGCTCCGTTCTCTCTCGTCCGAACTCCGAATTACGATCCGTTTGTGCCTACGGACTCCTATCGCAACGTAACTTACTTATTATGAAGGAAATATCCTTGATTAATTCTTTAATATTCATGAATATCATTGAAAGTGTCAGCTCTCTGCACCAAGTTCCATGCCGTCGAGTTTCTTGTCCGAATAATGCCCAAATGATGAGCTATTTCCTACATCAAACCAAGAATTAGAATTCAATCTTTATAACATAATAACATAATAAATTATGCTAAAAATAAAACTAAAGATCGAAAATTTAAATCCAAAAGCATAGGAAAATATGAACAAATTCATACCAAACAGGAGAGACACCAGACGAGCCGCTGTAGCCACATGAGGTGGAAACTGAGAAAGAGTGGGCACGTGAGGATGAGAAGCTGGAGCACAGCCTCGATGAAGTTGTTACAGGGTCGGCTGATAAGGAAGAGTGGGCACGTGAAGTTGCTAGCATGTCAAAGCCCACTCTGGAAGTGAAAGAACTGCCCCAACACTTGGAGGAGGATGAAGAGAGGACAAAGGTTGAGGTAGCTTCCATAATATATCAACATCCTAATTAACTAAAGTATTGTGTTTTGGGAGTTGAAGTTATCTATTTTTCTTTGGAGAATAGGATGTTTTTGAGCTTAAATGATGCATTATTTGCTTTCCTTACGGTCCTTTGTGCGTATATGGTTACTACTGATGCTATGACTGAGATGTTATTCCTGCAGGTAAAGGACTATGGATAGTCCGTTGTTGACTGGAATACGTCGGGCTCATGACGTTAAACTGAGTACTACGTGGGAGTTTACCCACGGATTTTTCTGTTCTTTTTCTTTCTTTTTTTTTTTTTTCGTTGTTCCCTTTGATTTCTTTTATGTTTTGTTCTTGTTTTCTTTTGGGTTTTGTTTGTGTTTGTGCTTTCGTCTTTGTTTTGGTTTTATGTGGTGCGTGTTATTGGGACATTTTAGCAGTGGTGAAGCCGTGATACTCAACAACTGCTGCAGACACTCATCTATTATCGAAGTCTCATCCTCTATTGGCCTTTTGTGCTATTAATGTTTTGAGCACTGGGGACAGTGCTCGAATTTAGTATGGGGGATGATTACTTTGTTTTGTGTGCATATCTTATCTATTTGTATGCTTGGTGATGTGCCTTTGTGCTTATTTTGATCTCTTGGAATCAAGTATTGTATATGCGAGTAAGTTAGGATTTTGATTTGTGCAACTGAACTCTGTGGTATTGATCGGACCTTGATGTGATTTCGTGTCTCTTGTTGACATGTGATTAAAGTACAATGTGAATTGACGAGATTGTGTGGATTGATCTTAAATCGGGGGTATTGACATGATTTGCCCGGCTAATGCAAGAGGTAGTGTTAACATTGTGGTCACCTATATACTTGTTTCATTTTATATAAAAATAAAAATAAAAAGATTGAGATTGTTGAAATGAAGGATGGGATTCTGTCCCTCTTTCTCGTAAATTGAGAAATGGACATGGGAAACCACGATAGGAGACTCGAGTTCATCGAGAGTTCACCTTTCGAACATTGTACCAAAATCTGTTAATACTTTCCTTGTGTTCTAAACGAAAACTTGTTGCTAAAGGTGGCCACTTTAGTTAATTCATCCCTAGCGGAGAGTTGGGTCTGAGCAAAAATAACTTACTTGTTTGTTTGATATTTCCACAATCTTAGATTTGTTTCACGTTAACTTTGATTATGTATTTATCATGTTTGGGGGAATTACAAAAAGAGGTTTGATTGATTGGACTAAGAGTTATGTTGCACGAATTATTTTCTACTCTTATTAGTATAGACTTTGCTTGAGGACAAGCAAATGGATAAGTGTGGGGGAGTTGTTTAGTCCGAATCTGGTCGTATTTTCCTATGCATTTGGATTTAAATTGCCGATCTTAAGTTTTACTTTTAGCATAATTTATTATGTTATTATGTTATAAAGATTGAATTCTAATTCTTGGTTTGATGTAGGAAATAGCTCATTATTTGGGTATTATTCGGACAAGAAACTCTACGGCGTGAAACTTGGTGCAGAGAGCCGACACTTTCAATGATTCTCATGAATAGTGGAAAAGGAATCAAGGATTTTTTCCTTGTAATAATTTAAGATCATCTCGATAGGAGTTCATAGGGGTAAACGGATCGTAATTCGGAGTTCGGACGAGAGAGAACGGAACGAAACACCGAAGTCGTGCACGCGCGTGCGTGTGCGCGTCCGACACTGCACACGCCCAAGCGCGCGTTTCACGCTGCGCTGAGCTCTCTCCAGCGTGCGCTCAACATCATCCTCAAGCCCAGCGCCTCCTCGGCCACTGTTTCCCCAGCGCTTTGCCCCAGCGCCGCCTCGTCGCGTCTGGCGCCACGCGATGCTAGAAATTCCTCCAGAAACTCGTCGCGTCCGGCGCCGCGTCGCGTCCTGCGCTTCGCAAGTCATCCAGAGACTTGATGCGTCCTGTGTAGCGTACCGTCCAATCTTTGGTTACGGAATTTTCTGCGCTATAAATACAGATTACACGCTGAAAACCCTAGCACCTCACAATTCACTTTTCAGTTTTTCTTTCGTTTGGTGCGTCTCCTCTATACGATTTTCTTCCTTCAAATTTTCTAAGTATTTCTTAGGATTGAGATTGAAGATTATTGTAATATTATTATTATTGGATTTCTATTCCGAAAGATTTCAATTTCAATTCCATCGTTCGTTTCTATTCGTAAGATTTCTTTATCGCTTTCTTTCGTGTTCTCATATTTATTTGATGTTGAATTCTATGCTTTGGTGATGTTTAATATTGGTGTTTGTTTAA
The DNA here is from genome assembly GCA_036937905.1 of Salvia rosmarinus. Taxonomy (NCBI): domain Eukaryota; kingdom Viridiplantae; phylum Streptophyta; class Magnoliopsida; order Lamiales; family Lamiaceae; genus Salvia; species Salvia rosmarinus. The sequence goes on from JAODLM010000631.1 coordinate 71,363, forward strand.
TTATTCTTATCTTCTATTTAATCTATTCGATTCATGTCTAGGGTTTATCGTGTCGATTCTATGTTCATCAATCTAGGGTTTAATTCTTGTCTAGGTAATTTATCTGCTTTGTCAATTTCCGCCTAGTTAATTCGTCTTTCTTTTATTTAATAATTCCTCACCTAGGTAATCAAACAACCCTTTGCGATTATAGTGTTTAGGAATTTAATTTTTTTCGTGTGGTAACTTAGTAACGCCCTGTTAAGTTTTCCTTGAGAGACGACTCGGATTAACTTGCTCGCTAGGACGACCTCGTTAGATTATGAGGGACTTTATTAGTGATCTTTTAAGTCCAAACAACCACCAACGGAGCAGTTCCAATGAGGTGGATGGGGCCCGAAAGTTAATGTGAATAATTTTGAGTTGAAGCCGGCCCTGATCAGCATGGTACAAGGAGAGCAGTTCGGAGGAGGAGTAACAGAAGATCCGAATGCCCATCTCGAGACATACCTCGACATATGTGACACCATCAAGCAAAATGGGGTACCACAAGATACGATCCGGATACGCATGTTCGGATTTTCTCTCAAGACCCGTGTGAAGGATTGGTTCAAGAGCCTGGACCGTACTGGGATAGACAGTTGAGGGAAACTTTGCGAGAAGTTTCTTTCGAAATATTTTCCGCCGGCGAAAGCGCAGAAGATAATAGCCAAGATCTCTCATTTCTGCCAACAAGGAAATGAATCATTATTTGAGGCATGCGAGAGATTCAGGGGCTTATTGAGAAAGTGCCCTCAACATGGATTCTCCAAAGAGTAGCAGATCACGTAATTCTACAGTGGGCTGACGCTTCACACGAGGAGAATAGTGGATGCGTCGGCAAGGCGATGCCTGTTGAACCGCCGAGTGGAGGAGGCCAGCCGAATCATAGAAGAAATGGCGGCCAATAGTTATCAATGGTCGATGGAGAGAACGCCAGTGGTTAAAGCAGCTGCCGTAGAGGTCGACTCGAGATACGACGATCTCATGGAGAAGTTTACTCTTTTGAAGAGCCTATTCGAGACGGAGGACGTGGATTTTATAAATCAGAGGAACCATCCTGGGTGAAATCCGGCATACCATCCTAACAACAAGAATCATCCTAATTTATCGTATGCCAACCCCAATAATTTCCAACAACCTCTAGCAAGCTTCGCTGTGCAAAATGGGATTATTCAGGAGCCGAAAAAACAAAGCTTAGAGGAGATGATGCAACAGTTGGTTGTGAGCAACCAACAACTGGCTACTCAACAGAACTCGTTCATCCGTACTACTGGTCAGAGGATAACACAGTTGGAATCCACCGTAGCAGCCATGGGCAAACACATGAAGATAATGTAGAATCAAATCGGTCAAATAGCTACACAGCAAAAGACGGGCCAATTCCTTAGCACTACGAAAGTAAACCCAAAGAATCAGTGTTTTGCTATCCAGCTGAGGAGCGGAAATGCATATCAGAGCCAACCGGAACGAGAAGACGGACGTGCAGTGAACAAGGAGGAACTCGCGACCGAGCTAGTGATCGCTAGCCCGGCCGCGAGGAATGATATAGAAGGAATTTCAGAGGAGCTCACGGCAAACCTAGCGACCGCTAGGCCGGTCGCGAGAAACCATCCAGAGAGCTCTGACGAGGAGTTAGCGACCAAGCCCGCTACTGTAAGCCCGGTATCGAAGAAGAAAGCATTTGTAGCTCGTGTACCTAGCGATTACCCTAGCGATCGCGAGAGTGGCCGCGAGGCAGAAAGGTTGAAGAAATATCCAACTTACACCCCTTCGATTCTGTTTCCAAGTCGGCTAGCCAATCCAAAGCATGACGATAAGCTGACCCGATTCCTGGAGATGTTCCAGAAGGTGAATATCAATATCCCCTTACTAGATGCGCTCAAAGATATGCCGGGGTACATGAAATTTCTAAAGGATGTTGTCACCAATATGAAGAAGCTTGAAATGCTCGAGACTACTAATTTGTCTCAAGAGTGCAGTGCTGTGCTACAAAAGAAGCTGCCGTTGAAGTAGAAAGATCCAGGCAGTTTCACAATACCTTGTATTATTGGAGGGTATACTTTCTCCAGAGTTCTATGTGATTTAGGGGCAAGCATCAATTTGATGCCGTTGTCCATATTTAACAAATTGGAGATCAGGGAGTTAAAGCCTACTACAATTGCTCTTCAGATGGCAGACGCATCAGTCACCCGTCCAAAGGGGATAGTGGAAGATGTGCTTATCAAGGTCAAAGATTTTATCTTCCCAGCGGATTTTGTGGTTCTTGATATGCCAGAGGATGGGAACACGCCTCTCATTCTCGGGAGACCGTTCTTAGCCACAGGCAGGGCTCTGATCGATGTGCAGGATGGTGATCTCACCTTCCATGTGAATAAGGAGGAGTTAACTATTTCAATCTATGATACTATCAAGCGAAATAATAACTCAAAGCATGAAGATTGTTGTTCGATCACCACTGCCACAGCCAGCCCACTTTTGAACTTGGATTTCAATCGACCATTTGACGAGCATGCTACAAAGAAGTGGTGGACTCGGTACAAAACTCCGAGTGAGTCATTCAAGTTTGGGGGAGGCTACTCCCACACTCATTGGTGGTCGGCTGTTAATGATAAGTATAAGGGCAAACAAAAGTTTGGAAAGATGTCAAATCACCCGACTGATGAGAGGTAACGTCGAGCTAGCGACGAAAAATCTAGCACTGATTGGGAGGTAACCCAACATATTTACATGCTTTGCGTTTTGTCGTTTTGTTTGTTTTGTTTTTCTTTGTTTTTGTCGTGTCGTGTTTTGTTGGTCGTCATTGTACCCCAGTTTATAATTGCTTTTATTAAAACAAACATAAAAAAAAAGCAGGACACCCGACCGCCCTCACGACCGTGAGGTAGACCGCGTGAAAGTGGGCAGAACGCTTGGAAAAGAGCGAGCCATGATTAGCGACGCGAGAAATCGAGCGAACGTTTTGGGGCGAGCTCACGGCTAGCTTCATGACAATGAGCCTACCAAGGAAGGCGCGACCCGATCCCCCTCCTGAACGTTGACCCACGTTGTTTTCAGTTTTTAAAACCCCTCTTCCCCCATTTTTCACACTTCACACACGCATACACTCACTCTCAAAGCTATCACCTATTGTTCTTATTTTTCTTGTGCTTTCTACATAAATTCCACTCAAGGTATGCTACATTTCCTTAATTCTTCTTAGATTTACACTTTATAGCATGAATTAGAAGGGTTTTACCTATTATATCTTCTTGTTGTGGATTATCGAAGAGTGGAGGAACTAGAACCTATTTTGCTAGATTTACATGGTTTATGAGCATATTTCTTACAATGTTAGGTATAATGGTGTTAATTAACATGTATTGTGGAAGGAATTGGCCTACATTGTTGTTTTGGGGATGAAAAATCATGAACCTATCTATCAGTTGCGTCTCGCGACCATGCTCGCGACCGCTAGCCTGGCCGCGAGCATCTACGTGGGCGAGAAGTTGTGCCTCGTGACCACCCTCACGATCACGAGTTTGTTGTGAGGACCCTGATTTGATGTTTTTTCGTGTATTTTCAGCTAGTGTGTGCGTTTCTCTCCCTTGATATGCCTTATAAGATCATATGTTAGTATGGGGGGAGGAATTTTGTTAATTTCAAGTTTGTGGGAGCTATCTATATTGATATGGGTTGACGTTTACATTGAATTTTTTTTATAAGTACATGAGCTAACTTTGAAATATCTTTAGGTACATTATGTCGCATTCATACAGAAGCAAGCGTAAGGGCAAGGAGGTCGTTTCAACCTCCCACGACGAGCCGCATGATGAGTTCCACCCAAGACTTTTGGGGTGCGACTGTCGAATCCTTCGTCAAGGGACCGTTGGAGGAGTTTGGTGCAGCTGAAGCACCGAACTCGAGATTTATGTGCATCGACACTTGCCAAGCGATGGGAATAGCCAAGGATGTCACGTGGCTAGCCGAGATGGCCGGTCTGTACTCTATCATCACGGCAAACTATTTGACGTACCGGATCCTAACACTGGAGTTTCTGTCGACCGTACATGTCCACAAGATGCAAGGTTCGCCAGATTACATTACATTCCAGTTGGACAACGAGCCCCGACAGCTCTCAGTTGATGAATTGAACGCTATCATCAAAGGCGCCCCCGATGGCAAATACATCAGAGATTTAGAGCACTCGGCTCAGCAGATGTGGCCGTTGTTCATGGACACAGCAGCGGAGCAGACCCCATACTATGACGCCTCAAGGGCAAAGGCAAGTTCGATACGGAATCCCATGATTTGCTACTTCCATCGCCTTCTCACCTTCACCATGCATGCCCGCACCAACGCCGGCACAGTCCTCTCTCTAGGATATGAGTCTCCTGATTGGTGCTGTGATAAGACAAAGGATGCACGCAGGGATGTTCCTCGCCCAACACTTCCAGATGCAATCAGAGGTTTCGGGGAATACGAGGATATGCATAGGGGGATTCGTTACCCTTATTGCCGACTTTTTCGGGGTGACGATTCACGAAAATCCTCTATCTCAAGATATTTTCCTGGACAAGTCATACTTATATGTCCAGACGTACCTGAAGAGACACCCTAGATGTCATCTCTGGCAGCTCTACGATAAAAACGACTTGTCCATATTTCGCTTGCCCAACAATGATCACACTAGACTGGACTCACTTGGGCATTTTGACGACAATTGGAACATGAGCTCGCAGTCTCACCACAGATGGGCTCAGCGCTTAAATAAGCAAGGCGAGGTCGAGGAAGAGCAACAAGAAGAAGAGACAGAATAGCAGGAGGCGTCCGACACAGGTGACGCGTTGCACCCACCACCCACCCAAGGTGATCCCGGGATTTACGAGCTTTTAGATCGCATAGATGGTCATCTAGAGCACATCGACGGGAGTCTAACCTCCATGATGGCCCAACAGCAGGCCCTCCTCGCCCAACACCAGGCGCATCAAGAGCACCAACGTCAAATGATAGAGATGATGCAGTGGTGGGATCAGTGGCGAGGATTCTATCCACCGCTTGAGTAGCGCGGCATATGAGGTAAGGTCTCTACCAATCACTCTTTTTCTGCGAACCTTATTGCCTCCATTTCACACCTTTTCACAATAAGTTTGGGGGGAGTGGACGAGTTTGATTTGGTGAGAGTCATTTTTATGTTTTCGCTTTATTTTCGTAAGTTTTTATATTTTGGGGCTTTTGTCGTGTCTTTTGTTTTCGTTGTTGTGTCTGTCGATCAACGAGTTGTGGGCGCGAGAGGCAATGCTTGTCTGTCGATCAACGAGTTTAAGTGAAATGTGTTAATCCATGTGGCCAATGATGATAGAAATTTTCTAAAAAATATGTTGATAGTGCACATGATACGTTAGAAAATGACGCATGGATGACTTGAGATTGTTTAGCTTGTTGTTTTTCACCATTTGCTTAAACCGTGAGACTTGATCTTCACTGTATAAACATCTTGTTACAGTTTCTTTTAAATGTGTGATATCGTGCATGTAAATATCTTCTAGAACTTGCCGTATTTTCTATGTCAAGGCTGCAATATGTGTTGGAATATGGAAAGGATAAAAGGCCATCTTTGTTAACCATATTTTCACCCATACACTACCCTTATATATATACACCATTTGTCACCTACTTTGAGCCTTTATTAGACCTTATTATTTCGTTAGCTGGATGATAGGAGGTGAGGATGGATATGGGAATCAAAAGGGTTGAAGTTTATTGATGTAGTTACGTCGAGATAAAAATTAGAGAATTACATCCGTGGTAAAGAATGGTACCTCTGTGGTAAAGAATGGACCCTATAAGCTCTAGAAAAGAAAAGAAAAAGAAAAGATGATTTTACTATGTGTTTTGAGTTTAAAGGGTCTTTAATCAAAGTATAGGTACCTTAAGTTGCATAAACGTTGATTTAGCACTTTGGAAAGAAAAAGGAAAATGGACAAAGTCCATATGAGTTGATTGCATAATTGGAGGTGCTTGGAGTTACACTTGGTCACTTAGCCATATACCACCATACCTTAACCAATGTGCCTACATTACAACCTATGAAAAGACCTTTTTATCCTAATTTGAAGGCATTTGATGTGGTGGAGATATTAGAGAAATGGCAAACCAATGGTAAGATTTTGCATAGCATTGATCTTTGAGTGTATACACGTCTTTAATTTTCTTATGAGTTTGAGTGTACACTATATTATACACATGCCTTTGTGAGGGTTGAATTGAATGAGATTTTTGCTTTCAATTGTTGTACATTGTCGAGTTGACTAATGTCGTCATGTGCGCTAATGATTTCGAATTTGAAAGATTTCTTAGGCTTGTTATGGTAATCACCTTTGCTGAGGCTCGTTGATCTTTCGTTGTGTCTTTCTTTGTGTTTTTGTTTTGTTTTTGTTTGAGGACAAACAATGCTTCAAGTTTGAGGGTTTGATAAACGCGCTTTTTACTCGTTTATTGTTGATATTTTAAGATGGATTTAGATCTATTAAGTGTGTTTATATATTGGTTCTTAATGCTTTTAGCTATTTTTTGGAAGATACTTCTCTTGGATCCCTCTTTGGTGTTTTGTAGGCTTATAGGTTGATAATCGAAGCACGGAGCGAAGCACGAGCCAAAGAAGGACAAAAACAGGGGCTAGCGGCCTCTTTCGTGACCGCTAGCCCAGTCGCGAGCTGAAAAGAGACATTCTGGATAGTTTCTCGTGGCCTACCTAGCGACCGCTAGTCTGGCCGTGAGGCAAAGCCAAGCGACCGCGAGCCCTGCCCGTGAGAGCCTCCGAAAAGCTTCTACCCGATTTCACGCGGCCAAGCTAGCGACCATGAGCCGGTCAAGACACAACAAGCGGGCGCGAATCCAGCCGCGAGCTTACCGAAGAAATCGCGGCCCAGATCCTCACGACCGAGCTAGCGACCGCGAGCTCGGCCATGAAGCGAGGCGGCTGGACGCAAAATTAGGGTTTCGCCTATGCCTATATATATGGCAAGCATTGCCTCTCGCGCCCACAACTCCCCAAGCACGATTTTCCTCTAGTTTTCTTCAGTTTTTCATATATTTTGACTTTAGCTTTAATTTATATTCATCTAGGCTTTAGATTTCCATTGTTTTACATTAGTTCTACGCATTGTTATCGCTTTGGAACGATTTCGTCCGAACAAATTCAGTATTTTCCCATTTTCCGCTGCGGTTGGGATACGAACCCAACGATTGTTCTTCAGACGCCACACTACGGGTTTTATTTATATAATTTCTGTTTCTATAGTTAATTCTTATTTTATTTCAATTATTATGTCTAGCTAAATTCGTATTCTAATCCTAGGGTTTGTATGATTCTATCCTAAGTGTCGTGATTCCTGCTATCTACTATTTACCTTCCAGGTATTGATTTGTGATTCTTGGTGCTTAATAATATGTGTTAATTTCTTATCAATATTGATGCATATCTAGTTGCCAGTGTTTTGCATGTTTTTGTTGTGTTTTTCTGTGTTTGTTTGTTACGATTTGGTTCCTATATGCTTAGGTTTGAATATCTTTTTATTGGAATCATGCTTGTTTTGTTTTGTGTAGGGAAAGTCGCGTTTTACACATTTGGAGCTTAAAAACGCACCCAAGCGCGGACTCGTAGAGCCTGTTGCTGGTGCGTCTGCAAAGGTGAAGCGCCAGCGTGAAGGCCCGCGTCCGTGACGTGTCGCGTCCGGCGTTGGGCGCAGAGTTGAGATCGTCGAGACATTCGCGTCCGTGACTGGAATCGTCCGTACCGGGCGTCTCGAAGTTGAAGTTGTTCAGAAGGCGTCGCGTCCGCGCGCATCGCGTCCGTGGTGGCGTCAATCGGAATCCATCGAGAGACAGCCAGCGTCCGCGACGCCATGCGTCCGTATTTGGGCTAGGAGTTAACCGTCGAGCAGAAGGGCGGCGTCCGGTCTTGTCTTGCGTCCGTGGCTGGACTCCATTCCACGCGCGCCGCATCTGCTGTTGAGTCCACGTCCGCGCTGGTTGCTCGATAATTGCTGGTTTTGAAGACCTCGCGTCCGTATTGGGTCTCCGTCCGTGCGGGCGTGAATTTCAGCGAATATATATAAGTGTAACGCGTGAAACCCTAGGGAGATATTCTTCTTACACATTCAGTTTTTATTCCGTCAGTTTTAGAATTCTCCCCACATGCCTGTTCTCCATTATTTTTCTTGTAATTCTCTTTGCATTTGGGGATTGATTCAAGACATTTGATTGGAGAAATCCATCAACGACATTTACGATTGTAAGGCTTGTTATTCGATTTTTCTTCATTTGATTGTTGGATAATGATTTCTATCGATTTTAATTGTTTGAATCGTGAGACGAGCATGAACTGATTCCTTTCTAGGGTTGGGTTATTCAAATTGATTGATTGATGATTTGTTTGATTGAGAATACCAATTGAAACCTAGGGTTTATTGTTGAGTGATTGATCTCTATTGAATTATTTATGTTTCGTGTATTATCGAGAGATGGATCGTGCATGATATGAATTTGGTAATTGATTAATCACTATTTTAATTGTTTATGTTTAGGTGTATTATCGAGAGATAGATCGTTGCATCATAGGAATAGATTGGATTAGAGGTTTGGGAAGCGGGACTCTAATAGTTTATATATTTGTGAAATTTGATAACCTAGATTTAATCCAGAACGAAAGTCGAGTGTTTGGATTGAGGTTTGAATATTGCATGAATAGGTAAATTTCTTGATCAAGCAATAAATCGATTAATCAAGGTGAAGAACCCTAATCCCTAGTTTATCTCACATTCTTGAAGAATTCTGTTGCGATTGATCGCTGAGCGCTATCGTTGAATCGTTTGCATGTTTAATTTTCATGTTAATCTTAGTTAATCATCACCCCAAATCATGTTTAGGATTTAGATTTATTGCTTTCATCGTAACACATCATAAGCCCTGTTAAGTCTTCCTCGAGAGATCCGTGTGGTATAAATTGAAGAAAAGGCACCCAATGGACGGACGAAACCCTACTGGTGGAGATTATTGTTATCAGGCAGAGAAGGTACCCCAGTACGGACGCATCAAACCGTGCTGGAGAAATTTTATTTGAGGAGAAGGTACCCAATACGGACGATCAAACCGGCTACTGGAAAAATTTATTTTCGAGAGAGTGTTACCCAGCATCGGACGGGGTGCAACAGGCGCTGGGTCCGATTTTCTTTAAAAAAAAAATAAAAATTAAAAAAAAATAATAATATTCAATATTTAGATGTAGAGTGAATTACCCAACCTAATTTCTTTCTTTCTCTCGCAGACTCCCTCCTTCCCAGGCCTAGTTTTCTCCGTCCGTCGTCTTCTCACCGTGTGTGATTCCGTCCGGCGTTTCGTATCCAGGCCGCGTCCGACGCTACCACTCCCGCACCGCATGCCCATCCTTCCCGCTCCGTCCGACGATTCGCCCTCAGCGCCCGCCACTTCCGCGCCAAGCTCGCCCTCCGTCCGGCGCTTCCCCCATAGCGCCGCGCGCCCATTTCGTCCACCTCAGCACCAAGCTCGCCTTCGCGTCCGGCGCTTGGCCTCCAGCGCCACGCCCGCTCCACCACAGCGCCGCTCCACACCGCTCGCTCCCTCTATTCCGGCGCTTCATCCGGCGTTTGTTCCCAACGCCGCGCGCCCAGATCCGTCCGGCGCTTGAAGCTCAGCGCCGCGCGCCTTTGTTCCTCTGTCCGGCGCTCGCTCTCAAACGCGCGCGCACAGCCCTCCGTCCGGCGCTTGAACTCATCGCCGCGCGCTCGCGCTCCTCCGTCCGGCGCTCCATCTTTCCAACGCCGCCCAACGCTGCGTTGCACGCCCTCCGTCCGGCGTTTCACTTGCCTTGCCCAAATACCTCCCTTACAGATATGGTTCGTACGAAGAATCCTGCTGGATCTAGCTCACGTCATCCACGAGATGATGACATTCCTATGGAGGAACCCATCGAAGATATCAGTATTATGTATTCAGCCGCCTTCCCTATCTATAATCCTATGGAAGGTACTCTTCATCGCCGCTTTATCCATGAGATATTACTCCTCCGCGTGTATTTAATTGGCGGTGATGATAAGTTTGGGTCTGGAAGATAAGATTAAAAAATATTTAAAGAACTTAGGCTTACTTCAGTATGCTATGATGGAATTGCCTGGATATTCTCCGTTGTTGGTTGAATTCTACTGTACAATGAGTTTTGATGATGAATCAGATAATATGACACGTAAATGCATTTGGGGAATGAGTATGTTGTTACACCTCGTGTTATGAAGGGTGTATTTGGATTTCCGACCTCGGGTGCACGTGGTGTACCTCAATCATTCAATGTGAGAGAGGCTTGGCAGGAGCTTTCAGGTTTTAATAACTGGTCGTCGGTTGGGATGCCGAGTGGATTTATCAAGGATCCAGCTTTGGCAATGGTGCACAAATTCATTGCCTTCAATGTCTTCGGCAATGAACAGGCTAATAAAGTTAATACGGCTGAGGTCTTCCTCCTCACTTGCGCGGTTAAGAAAACGAAGGTTAGCCCAACCTTCTTCATTTGGGAGCATCTGCAGTTAATTCAGCGCCGTAAGAAGTGTCGGCCTACCTTGTGCCAAATCCCCACTGGACTAGCTGTGCATTTGAGGATAATTAGTAATGAGGGCACGCACATTCCTGGACAGAATTTGATAAGGCCGAAAAGGATTGACCTCAGTGAGCTTCGAGGTGCCCCGTTTGCTTATAATGAGACGACCCTTGTTCCGCATGATAGGAGGAACTGTGTGAGGAGATACATGCATGCGCAGCTTGCCGAAGCTCAAGAAGAGGCTGCAGGACCATCCCATCCCCCTTCTGGTGACATGATGATTTTTGATACCACTCTTGCATCTGATGAAGAAGGAGATCAGCATGCCTCTGCAGGAGAGGGTACAGAGCCTATTCAGAGCAACGCCGATCCATATCACCCACAGTTCCCGTCTCAGCAAGGTCCATCAGGGCAGGGCTACTATTCCATGCGTGAGGAGTTTGGACAGTTCAGGAATGAATTAGCCGGTCAATGGACAGAGTTTCGTCAAGACATCTCCTCTCGATTCGATCAACAAAATGAACGTCTTGACGAACAGAACCGACTTTGGAGAGAGCAGAACCAGCGCTGGAACCAATACAATCAGCAGATGGGTGAGCATAATCGGTATGCAGCGCTCTCGAGGCTCAGTGGAAAGCTTGGACTTCATTTCATGGCGATCCACCTCCACCACCGCCGTCTGACCAATAGTGATTCTTCACTATTGGAGTGTATGTGTTTTGCCGTTTTTGTGTGTGTCGTTTTGTTTTTGTTTTCTTTGTTCGTTTTGTTTTTGTTCTTTGTTCGTTCTGTTTTTGTGTTTTGTTTTGTAGGTTTGTTTCGGTTTTGATGTCCCGCCGCTCTGTTTCGTCAATTTCAGGGAAGTCGCCTCTACTATACTTTTATATTCATATGCAATGAGGGACCTTGCATGTTTTAAGTGTGGGGGATATCGTTTGGTTTGTGTCGTTTTGTTTTGTCGTTTGTCGTTTCCCGTTTTGTTGCGTCTTGTCGTTGTGTTTAAATCGTTTCTTAACTCTTTGTTTGGATTAGAGGCTAATTTATTCTCTTGAAATCAATGGTGTATGAAGAATTATGCTTTAAGTTGAATTGATTGCGTTTTGATCTGAATTTCTTTGCATCTTGGTATATGGTTTTTAGTTTGATAATTCTTAGGCGTCAATTTGAACTGTGGGACATAATTAGGAAGCTGTGTTTAGACAAAGTGTGTGATCGGATGTCATATGCTTCGTAAATGGAACCTGTCTTTTGTATGATTTTCTAGAAAAAGTGGACAAAAATAAAAATAAAAATAAATAAAAATAAAATGTATGAAATAAGTGGGCTTAAAATTCGAATAAGGGGCTCTACCCCTCTTGCTTGTGTTGTCTCTCGAATGGAGACTATTTGCTATGGGTATAGATATCTACGTTAGGATACTCGAGTGTATAACTTGAAGTTTCCACCTAACGATCATTGTCCTATAATCGGTTTTAAGTTCCACAAATTCTTATTTGATTTTGTCATTGGGATATCTTACATGAAAAGGGAACCATATAAGTCGCATATTGATTTTTGAGATCATATTAAGTTGAAGCACAGCTATTCTATGATTTGTCACATGTTTTGATTGATGAATGAGGATCATTATATTGAGAACTATATTATTAAGATGCATTGAATGGATGTGAATATGAGATTGATTCTATTTGAAGTATTGATTCTATGTGTACCACTCTTTTCAAGAAACTAAATTTGCTCGAGGACAAGCAAAGAGTTAAGTGTGGGGGAGTTGTTTTGCATGTTTTTGTTGTGTTTTTCTGTGTTTGTTTGTTACGATTTGGTTCCTATATGCTTAGGTTTGAATATCTTTTTATTGGAACCATGCTTGTTTTGTTTTGTGTAGGGAAAGTCGCGTTTTACACATTTGGAGCTTAAAAACGCACCCAAGCGCCGGACTCGACGTAGCCGGCGCTGGGTGCGTCTAGCAAAGGTGAAGCGCCCGCGTGAAGGCCAGCGTCCGTGGGCGCGGAGTTGAGATCGTCCAGAGACATTCCGCGTCCGGCTACTGGAATCGTCCGCTACTGGTGTCTCGAAGTTGAAGTTGTCAGAAGACGCGTCGCGTTCGGCCGCATCGCGTCGGCGCCGGGCGTCAATGCGGAATCCATCCAGAGACAGCCCGCGTCCGGCGCTGCCATGCGTCCGGCGCTGGGCTAGGAGTTGAAGCCGTCCAGAGAAAGGCGCGTCCGTATTTGTCTTGCGTCCGTGGCGGACTCCGTTCCACAGCGCCCGCATCCGACCGAGTCCACGTCCGGCGCTGGTTGCTCGATACTTGCCTCGGTTTTGAAGACCTCGCGTCCGGCGCTGGGTCTCCGTCCGGCGCTGGGCGTGAATTTCCGCGAATATATATAAGTGTAACGCGTGAAACCCTAGGGAGATATTCTTCTTACACATTCAGTTTTTATTCCGTCAGTTTTAGAACTCTCCCCACATGCCTGTTCTCCATTATTTTTCTTGTAATTCTCTTTGCATTTGGGGATTGATTCAAGACATTTGATTGGAGAAATCCATCAACGACATTTACGATTGTAAGGCTTGTTATTCGATTTTTCTTCATTTGATTATTGGATAATGATTTCTATCGATTTTAATTGTTTGAATCGTGAGACGAGCATGAACTAATTCCTTTCTAGGGTTGGGTTATTCAAATTGATTGATTGATGATATGTTTGATTGAGAATACCAATTGAAACCTAGGGTTTATTGTTGAGTGATTGATCTCTATTGAATTATTTATGTTTAGTGTATTATCGAGAGATGGATCGTGCATGATATGAATTTGGTAATTGATTAATCACTATTTTAATTGTTTATGTTTCGTGTATTATCGAGAGATAGATCGTTGCATCATAGGAATAGATTGGATTAGAGGTTACTGGAAGCGGGACTCTAATAGTTTATATATTTGTGAAATTTGATAACCAAGATTTAATCCACGGGCGAAAGTCGAGTGTTTGGATTGAGGTTTGAATATTGCATGAATAGGTAAATTTCTTGATCAAGCAATAAATCGATTAATCAAGGTGAAGAACCCTAATGCCCTAGTTTATCTCACATTCTTGAAGAATTCCTGTTGCGATTGAACTGCTTGAACGCTATCGTTGAATCGTTTGCATGTTTAATTTTCATGTTAATCTTAGTTAATCATCACCCCAAATCAAGTTTAGGATTTAGATTTATTGCTTTCATCGTAACACATCATTAGCCCTGTTAAGTCTTCCTCGAGAGATTCGACTTGGGTCGACCTTACCACGCTATAGGGACCTCGTGCTATTGTGAGCGACTAAGTAGAACAATTTGGTCGGAACAGCCAGTTAATTTCTTAACAGTTTTAATTGTCAATCGATCTTGAATGCATAATACGAATAAGCCTTGAGTCGTAGCTGAGATAGGAACATTCGTTGGAAGCATATTCTTTGTTATCTGTTAGGAGTTGCTAATTTTCACCTAGAGACGTAACAGTAATAGGGAAAATTAGTAATCTACTGCCACAATTGCCGTAATTGAAATTATTGGTTACATATGTGATCTTCCATCTTGTCTGGATTAAAATTGGTTAATAGGAAGCAGGATAAACATACACTGTGGGTAGGATTAATACATCCCTAGGGTTAGTCTTTCAGTCTTATTATCTCTTTGAATATTGTTTACTATATTTATTGCTTTATTTTGTTCTTGACTTTGAATTTAATATTCGAAGTCCCAAAACCTTTCCAAAAACCAAATTTATCCTTAGATAATGATGAATTATTGTTGAGTTAGCTTCTGTGTTTATGTGTTACAATCCCTGTGGATACGATACTCGACTACCCTATCTACTTGCACGTTTTCGTGTTAGAAAAAGTAGCGATCAAAGGGCATAGTTAAAGTATGGTGTAAATGGATTGATTTAAACTTGTTTTAAGTTCTTAAGTGTATATTTAAGCATATGGTGATGATTTGGGGAGATTGTGATGAATTGGTTGAATTTGAAATGAAATGGCGATTCATTTTATAAAACTTACTCTGCCGAAATTTTGTTGGAATCGGCATATTAATAAAATGTTTTGAGAATCTAATTAGTAAACTTATTATAAGTGTATAGTGAGATTAGCTTACTTGATTACCTTAAGTTAAGATTTAAATGTTAAGTATTGATGAAATTTAGAATTTGGTAAAATCAAGAATAAGATGTAATATGCTCAAGTGGATAAGAATGTTACTAAATTCGATAATTATTTTATTTACAAGGATCAAGTAAAGACAAAGGCATCCTAAAAGACGAGAAGGAGGACATCATAGAGTGACGACGTCCATGTAGGTTTTCTTCTCTTTAATGTGTGTTGGATATTGAAAATTTCAATTATGTCTTGCATATTATTGTGTAAATAAAATCATGAGATTTATTGAAAACAATATCATGTTATATGTTGAGCATAAGATCGTATAACCTGTTGAGTATAAGATTGTGTTATTCGTTGAAAATAAATTCATGTTGTTTGTTGAGTATAAGACCATGTTATTATTGAGAATAAGTTCATATTACCTATCTACGGAAGAATTTTGTTAATGACCGGGAAGTTATAATTTCATAGACCGGCAATGACCAAGAAGTTTAATCTAGCCTTGGGTAAAGGCTAAGTGGTCACCATTTCTCATTGGGTTATGAATTCCTTATTTTCATTCGAATCATAACATTCGATCATATGCATTCCCGCAATACTCAAAATTCTATATTTTTTTTTTTACACATACTTTCTTAACGTTATACTTTGATTCTTCGTTATCGCCACGATAGAAATAGCACATATAGTGTTCGAAATTCCTTCACATAGAGAGGTTGTGATTCATAGCAGTGCGAACCTCCAGTTAAGCAACCGCTTCGTCGTCATAGACTCGTCGCGTTGTCATCCTCAGATCTGTCCGAATCGGGATTCTTATAATTTCTACGTTCTCGTTCTTCCTTAATATTCCGTTCAATCGGGGATACCTTATGTTCTCATACTAATTTCGGCGCAATAGGGATCATGCATCTTAAGAGTCTATGTTCTCATGAGGAAACATACGCATTTACATTATGCCTCTAGCATGCTTTGCATATAGGAGTAAACACAACTCATAACATATATGGCGATAAACAGGTATTCTCATATCATTTCTTTATCAATCTCCCAGAGTTTTCAACTCTTTTCAATCTACAACTAGTTATTTTGAAAATAACAATTTCAATCATTCTTTTTTTCAAAATCATTGGAAACAACAACTCCATTTGAAATTTTGAATCTTTTCTCCTTTCAAACATATTTCAACCTTCAAAACAATGCGACTTTTGTAAGTCCATTTCACATTTCATAACTTCCATCATTTCAAAACAACTTTCACCATTTCAAAGCAACTTCCACAATTTCTAAACAACTTCCAATTGAGATAGTTACCTTCTTCCTAATTGAGGCGGGGCGGCGATGGAGTGCGGTGCGATGGTGATCAAATACCAGCAGTTTGAGACTCGACTTTCAATTTAAGATCGAGGAAAGGGTTTCTAGGGTTCGGGCGAATAAGTGCTCGATACCACTTTGTGACGACCCGACTTTTCAAAGTAGTACGGATCATATGGATCGTCACTGGTATGATATATGCAGCGGATATATATAATTAAAACAATACGAATGACCATCAAGCTACTCATAATGCATGAGTTGAAATGGATAGGCTATTTCAAATATAATTCCAAGTCACATAAGGACTTATCAGACAGGTTCAACATCCAATATATAACCCAATTAGGGTGCAATTTCAAGGAGCAGTGCGACCTCAAGTTCAACAATAAAGTAAATAGCGATCATAGTCAAAAGAACACAATAATGACATCAGAGTTTGGTAGCAAGAAACGTGTGAACATACATATGACGATGCATGCTCAAGGTTCTAGAAATCCTTTCAAAATAACAATAAACACCTGCCACTCTGCACCACCTCGCACTCATCATCAATCCCTGCTCAACCTGCACATCAAAAACGAGATGCAGGGCTAAGTACAAAAGTACTCAGTGGACTCATTGCCGAAAACATTTTCTTTTTCAAAAGTTATTAACTGCCCACAATAGCGCATGAGGATTTTAGTTAAAAGACTCATGCCTATCAAACATTTTATCGTTTTCCAAAAGTGTCCGGTCGGACTATTTCATCCACGTTGTTCCATATCTGATCATTCATTCATTCATCATTCGCGCACTATGGAGGTGGCCACCCACATAGTCGCCGTGACGTCGAGGTAGCTAACCTTAACACACAACTGCGTGTACAAAATCCGAGTTAGTCCTTAACTAAGTCGGATCCGATCGTTACCCTTTTTTAACGTTGGTGGACCAACTCATCACATACCACATTGGATATACTAATTAATTCTCATTCCACGTTGGATTAACCAACCTCAGATATGACCACAACAAAACATAAAAATATTTGGCAGTCAATAACAGTTCATGTGATAATATTTCATAAAGCTTTTGTAAATCATGCTTTGAGATAGACATGTCATTTGTTTCAAGAGAGCCCACCTCAAGAATTGTCCTTCTTGGAATACCTGCTAGCGATCTTCTGTTGTTTTGGTTTACGTCCACGCTGGATCTTGTCAACGTAAGAAATATAATTTAATACGTCATTCGTTTCTTTTTGTAAGCATTAT
Source organism: Salvia rosmarinus (assembly GCA_036937905.1). NCBI lineage: Eukaryota > Viridiplantae > Streptophyta > Magnoliopsida > Lamiales > Lamiaceae > Salvia > Salvia rosmarinus. The sequence goes on from JAODLM010000631.1 coordinate 88,672, forward strand.
TAAGATTCGATAACTCGGTATCTTTTAAGTCTTAGAGTTTCTGGATTTTAGGATTTTCGTTATCGATACGACTCAGTTAACCATCTATATATCGTCTATTAGGTTCGTCTCGCCATGACGATAAATGACACTTCGACGTTGCATTCTTCCTTTCCATCGATGTTTCTCCACGTCGTTTCGTATAATTTATGAATCCTAAGTTCATAATTAATCTTCATCGTTTATTAATGCGTATCAACGATTTTGAGCTCCAATACCTCATTCGTTACTAACATTTCCTCGCCGTGTTTCTCGCCTCACACGTACCACATATTCTATCAGAGAAAGTCATATCTATAGTACACAATCAATAAAGGTTTCTTATGAGTCAATCATCTTCTAATAAACGTTCTATAAATTAAAGTTACTTAAATAATATTTTCTCAAGCATCTACTTGACATAATCAACTCACTAATATTTAATTAAATCTCTAATTTAATTAAATAGATCCATAATTAAAGCTTAATTAAATGGATCAATCAAAAAGTCTAATAATATTTGATTAATCAATCAAATTAATTTAATTCATCTTAGATATCCATTAATTAGGATTTATTTCCAATCACACATTTGTAACAATTTACATAAGGTCCATCTCATTATATAAGTAAATCACTTAAAAAGAATAATTCTCAAATTATCTTATAACATAATTAATTAATTATGTTATTCAATTTCTAAAAATTAGACTTTATCCAATCTAATGAATTTAATTAACTCACTCTAAATAATTTATATTTAGATTATTATTTAATTAATTAAGTAATCTCAAAATTTAATTATTAAAATTAAATCTCATATTTAATAAATATGGAATTAATTGATCCCTAATTTAATTTAATGGATTCTAGAAGTAATTAATTCAAGTTCATTATCCATTTATATACTTAGTCGATATTTAAAATAAGAGTAAGCCTATTTAATTTTAATATGGAATTAATTCAATCCCTAATTTAATTTAATGGATTCTAGAAGTAATTAATTCAAGTTCATTATCCATTTATATACTTAGTCCAATATTTAAAATAAGACTAAGCCCATCTTCAATTTAATTAAAACACATAGCAATTAATTCAAGAGTCCTTCATTAATTTAAATAAAAGCCCATATTTATTTAATTTCAGTCCATGGCCCATTCTCTCAAGTCCAAAGATATAAATTTTCCAACCCAATGACTTAAAACTAACTAAGCCCATCCCCATTAAATTTTCGGCCCACTAAAAAATTGAGGGAGAAAATAGTATCAACCAATCACCATTTTAATTCGGCCCATTTTCAATTTAGCCCAACAGAATTAAAATCGGCCCAAGACTGTAGGCCCAACATCATGTTATTTTCGGCCCAATGAAAGCAAAGCCCATTACCATAATTAATTGGAACCCTAGCAGCCCCCAGCCGCCTCCCCCTCCAATTCACACCTCTCTCTCGTCTCTCACACTCGACACACACACAAGCCCTATCTGCCGCGCCGCCTTCGTCTCCGACCGACCGCGTCGTCGTCACCGATCGGCGAACCGTGTCGTCGCCGCCGCAACCAGCGCATCCTCTCTCTTGATTTCTTGGTGAACCGATGCAACACTCACATACACGAACCTCTCTATCCCTCCTTCCTCTCGAACACACACGCACTGCCGCCGCCATCTCCGGTCGGCATGCCGTCGTCCGTGAGCTGCGCCGCCGCCGCTTGCACAACCTCATCCACATCACGTTCTCTCAAATATATGTGCACGCACACTCACACATACACATATACGCACACAGATCTGGAAAAAAAATCGAACACCCATTCCCCTTCGATCTACCCACGCCGCGTAGCAGACGACCTTCTCTCCTCGCGGATCTCACTCAGACCCACACGTGCACACAGCGCCTCTCTTTCTCTCGGCAAAGCTGTCGCCGTCTTCTCCCGTCTCCGACCGTGCTACGGCCACCACGCAGCGCCGTCTCTGTCCGAACAGAGAATCTCCACGGTGGCCGCTGTTTATGCCGTCCACAACCTAGATTCTACCGTCGACTTTCTTAAATTCTTATGTAGTTAAGAAGAGATTGTTTGTTAATACTTTGTAATTTTTCCAGTTTCAGTTTCACGCATTTATCTCATCTATAAGCTTATACATTTATTGAACTGGTATAAAGTTTTCGGAGATGGAATTGTTTGGAACCTGTAATGTCTTATATGTGATGTTGTTTTTCTTTTCTTGAAGTGGATGAAATGAGAGTGGTTCTGGAAATCACAAGGTATCATAAGTTTGTGTAAATTTGAAAGACAAAGGAGATGATGAGGAAAACATTACCGTTTTGTGCAAGGTAGGAGATGGTTTGCTTCTTCTCCTTGTTTGAAAATGTAATTGGTTGTGAAGGATAAGTGAAATGGGATGTAGGTTATGAGAGTGAAAGTGTGAGGTAAAATTTGGTACTGATGTTGTGAAGGTTGAACAAATGAGTATGTGGGAAAACGTAGAGTAAAGTATGGTAAAGTGGAATATTCTGAGGAATAAAAATGATGTGGTTTGACTAGACCATTTATCCCATATAAAAATATCTAACTCGATTTATAACTGTATTCGTTCTCCAACATTTGTTTAAATTTTCTCGTTCGAAAATAAAATCGAAACGTCAACGATTAATAAATTTAATAATCTCTCTAAATTCAAATCTCGATTTAGCTAAATAAATTAGTAAATCAAAGTTTTAATTTCTCGGGGTATTTTCCAAATTTTCTCATCTCGTCTGTGACAATAGTCCTCAATATATCTTCAAGTTGGACGGTCCTCCGATTGTTTTCCGCTTGGGTGGAATGTGGTATCGAAATGCACTCGTTCTCAATTCCCTTCAGGAGCTCATCTAGAACTGGATGTAAATTTGAATCTCTAATGCACGCGATAGTTTTTAGAACTCCTGCAAATTTATGATTCATCGAACATACATTGTATAATATACCCGATCCATATGTTATTAGATCGGTAAGAAATACGCGTTTTGGTCAACAATCGATGATAATCCAATTAATGTATTTTCTTTTAGTGATTTGCAGCCCAGATAAAATCCATGGCTATATCTTCTCATTTCTATTCGGTATGTCCAATGTTGTAAGGTTCCATACGGTCATTGGTGAGTGCTTTCACTTGTCGGCATCGCCAAACAACGCCTACAAACGGTTACGCCTCGCTTCATTCCATCCCACCAAATTTCTCCTCGATATCTTGTGCATTTCGCGCTCTGGACGTGTATGTAAGACGCCTCACGGGCTTCTCTCAAGATCTCACTTTAAGCCCTTTGTCTTTAGAAAATACACTCGCCATCATATAGCAAAACATCATATGTTGCTACCAAAATTTTTGTGGTCATTATTCTCGATTTGCCTCGCATTCCTCCATTTCATTGCTCTTCTTCCGAGCTTCCAAGATTCGAGCTCTTAAACTGGATTGCAATCAATTTTGTAATACACCCTTCATCGCCCCTGCCGGCTCTATAACTCGATATTAATCCTCCTGAAATTATGAGTTGCCTCCTCATGACCGAGGAGGCATCCCAAACTAGGTGAGATTTATGACTCAAGGCATCGGCTACAACATTAGCCTCGCTCGGTGGTAGTTGATGCCACAGAATCTTCATCGCCTAACCATCTCATGCGGTTCTCATGTTAAGATCTTTTCGCCAAAGAAATACTTCAAGCTTTATGGTCGTGATAGATCTCACATCTAACTCCATAGATGGTGTCTCCAAATCTTAAGGCATGTACCACCGCTAATTCCGTGTCATGAGGATAGTTCAACCCATGTAGGCTTAAATCGCTTGAAGCATAAGCAATAACTCGCCTTTGCATCGTAACACATCCTAGCCCATTCTTCAAGCGCCTCAGAGATCGTGGTACCTTATCCGCTTTCCGGCATCGCGAGTACATGTGTTGTTGTCGAATTCTTCAATCTCGAAAACTAGCCTCACACTGGCGGTCCAAGTGTACTTGATTCCTTTTCCCAACAATTGGGTCATGGTGGGCTATCGCTGAAAATCCTTCGATAAATCTTCGATAGTAGCCGCAAGTCCTAGAAGTTCCAATTTCATCGGGTTCTTTGGTGACTCCCATTCTAACCAGACGATCTTTAGCGGGTCTACGCTGATTCCCCTCGGACACAATGTGACCTAAAATGTCACTCGCCTAACCAAAACTCACACTTGCTAAACTGGCGTAAGAGTTGTCTCGCCTCAATGTTTGCAAAAATACCTCCAGTGCTCTTCGCTCTTGGTTATTCTCGAGTATATTAGATATCGCCTATGAATACTAAGACAAATTTGTCTAAGTATGCGCAGGAATGTCCTATTCATGATATCCATAAATACCGCCGGTATTTGTAAGTCCAAATGGCATAATGATGTATTCAGAATGACCATACCTTGTATGGAAAGCCATTTTAGGTATATTCTCCGTCTAATCCTTAGACGACGGTATCCCGACTTTAGATCTATATTTGAAAAGACTCGCCTCCCTTGTCGATCAAACAGATCGTCAATCTCGGGCAAAGGATACTTATTCTTAAGAGTTATCTTGTTTAACCTCGATAGTCTATGCACATTCTCGTACCATCCTTTCTTCATTAAAAGGAAAGGTGCTCCATGGAGACACACTGGTCTATCGAAACCTAACTCCAAGAGTTCTGTAGTCGATTTTCAATTCCTCAAGTTCCTTCTTGCCATCCGTGATGGGGCTCTCAACACAGAATGTAACTCGTTCAAGGTCGATCGTGAACTCGATCTATCGGTTGGCGGTAACCCATAGTTCATCCGATACACATCGATACTCCTTCACGATCGGAACGCCTTCTATCATTCTCTCATTCTAGTCTTCCTCCCGGAGATAGACGAGTTAGGCATGGTTCTCGGTCTTGTTCAAGAACGCCCTGCTTGCAAGCTATGGATATAATTGGGATTCTTCTTCCCATGTTGATCCCGTGAAAGTCTATAGGTTTCTTTCCAGATGTTGGAAATAAATCTTCCTTCATTGCAAGTGGACGGTCGACATGTTCGGTTAACCAATCCATCTCAGGATTATATCCACATCTATCATAGGTATGACGTGAAGATTATCTCATCATGACCTAAAGTAAACCTAGTCCAAGTTCTAGGTCTATATGCGTGGGTTACCGCTTTTTTATGCCTCCCACCGAGAAGGAATTCTCATGATTTGTTCAATAGCCGCTAGATCAAATCCAAAGTTCTCACGCATGCTTCGAATAACAAAAGAATGCGAGCGCCAGATCAAACAAAGAGACTAATCGATAATTGGAGTGAGTATTCTATACCGCCAAGTTTCCTTAGTTCCTGGCGTACCATGCGAAATTTTCTTTCCGGTTCGAGGCGCAGGCCCCAGCTTGTCAAGGCTGTTGTTGATGATGATGTTGTCATTGATGCGGGTTGCTATTGTCGTTGTTGTTGTTGGAGTCGACGGCATCAAGGTCAGCGGGCGTCGCCATTGTTGTTGTCGCCGCTGCCAGAAGCTGATATGGTCACCGATTCGCCGAAGCACTGGACCGGGTTTGTTGCCGAACGGTCGCTTGATAGCCCGGATTGGTCGGACTCGATTGGGCACGCTAGGGTCGTTTCCTTCGTGCATCGCAGGCGCCCCAAAGTAGTGACCTCCACAATTGAAACATCCTCATCGTGAATGCGCACACCACCTCAGACTCCTATGGCACCGCACGCAGGAGCCTTACGACTGTTTCCTCACCAGCGGCACCATCCAAGGCCCATTTCTGGCCGCACCTGCATGACATGTTATTCCTCGCCATGGCCTCCTCGCTGGGCTCTGCCGCCATTGATCCTGCCCTAGTGGGGTCCTTCCCACTTCTCTTCCCGATCTCCTGGTGATTCGTGATGGACGACAGGACAATCCTATTCTCGTGTAAAGTAGCCTCAATGTCCACCGCTTATTAAGGGCCTCACGATAGGTCGATTTCCATGACCGACTAGTGACACTGATCTCATGATAGAGTAACGCAACTAAAGTTCGTTGATTTCACTACTGGTTCGTGTTCCCAAAGTGAACCAATTACAGAGCTCGAGCAAAGCAATTCAATTTTCACCGGTTTGCCAAGAAATTCAATTATCGACTTATCGACGAGGAATCCATCCTCGCTCGTGTGTCATTCATCGCCTCCCTGTTGTTGAGGCGAATTGCTCTTCGGGTCGAGGTCAAGTATTACCGCGCTCTTAGAGGGTCGACTTCAATGTATTGGATTTTCCATCATATCTATTTGTCGCTCGCTCGTGATTTGATTCTCGACTACATATTCGCCAATTTCCAACCGATTGGCTAGATCAGATCACGGAGTCTATTTCGTAACTTTTCACTTCTTTCGCCTGTAAACCACCGAGACGATACCGCTGATATCTCGCACGCATGGTCGTAATCTGTGATCGTGGTCTTTCCTGTCGAGATTGTAGAACCTCGTGTTTTTCTTCACAGAGCTCTTAGAATATACTTCTCAGACACTTCCTCTTGAACTCTTCCCTGTGTAAGCTTCTAGTTCCTCTTCATAAGGTTTTTCTCACCTCCCACCGTAAATCGGGCACCACCATTTGCAAAGCAACGCATGACAAGCTGCTCTTGAGAGGTAAAGGAAGGAAAATAGGTTTACAAGACACGAATCCATAGTTCCATATTCACGGGATTCCCATCCCATTGAAGGTGGCGGATTCTATCTAAGGATTAGCCTCAACCTTCTTGCCGTGTTGGTGGTAGAGGGGTGTCCTCCTTCTACCGTAACCTCGTGGTTTTCATTCTCAACAAAGATTCTATCATTCTTAAATATACACAATCAAATATCTTCTTATACCATCCATCGTGATCATAAATGTATTAGCTGTATGTATTATATAACCATACACGTAAGTCTAGCACATCGTCGAACATCACATAATACACATCAAAACCAATGGCTCTCGATGAGCTATCATCATATCAATCAAATGCCTCACGAGGATTTTCACTGCTTTTGAGATTTACAATAAGGCTGTGCACGGAGTATGATTTTCCCAAAACTAATATCAAGATCCTCCACGCACTAATCACGGTGAGTACAAAATATAAACCACCGGTCATCAATAGGGTTCATGTCTAAACGACTTATCGCTTCCACACGAATCACAAGATATACAAAATATATAAACAAAACACTATCTAGTCTTAAGAACTAGATCCATAATCGCCTGTATAAATAGGGCTCACGTGTGTGAGTCGACCCAAGTATGGGTACTATCAATTTCCTTTATTTCATTGTCGCAGTGCATCCTCTCAGATCTTTCTAGGTCCCACCCTCGACCTCAAAGATTGAATGTGGGAATCACGGTCTCTGATTATAATGACTCTAGCTTCTTCCATAGCAATTAAGTCTCAAGGATGTCGCCCATGATCTCCTCATAGGCATTGGCCGGAAACGAGAAGAAGACGGGCAAAGCTTCTCTCACGGCCATGCGCAGGCTTCACGGATCGCCAATCTCACAAGATCATGGTACATGGGTCCGTGGGTGGCGTTGCACTGGGAAATGCAGGTAAAGGTGGTGCCGGTATGGAGGATCGACAGAGGTGGTCTCGCGTAGCAATGACGGGGCTCGAATCCTACTAGCTGTGAGGACCTGAAAGTGATTTGTCGTATACGAGAAGATTCACCGAATATGTTCCCGCCAAAGCCGTGCAAGAATACAAGTCTATCGATGCCAAGCGAGGCACTCCCATGAAGCCACCAGATTCTCATCATGCCGTATTCTCGCCGTGGAGATACACAATCCAAGGTGCAGCTCCTTATACCATGAATACGTAGTTCAAAGTGGTCGATGAACGAACAAGTCCGCCCAAGATCAAGCCTCTCAAATTTATATATGTATTCATTGATATCTCTCGCATACCCCCCGCCAATCGGTAGCGCCTTGCACCCAATGGAGTACGCCATCGTGGTATGATGTACCACGCATGTGCAGCAGCCTTAGTGACGCACGGTGAGCTAAGAACCTGCCGACGCCGCTCACTGGCACATCTGTAGGAACGGTAGAACGCACAACCTCCTCATGTGTGGCTCTCACGTGATAAAAACGCCTAATCGTGATAAATTGTCCTCAACCATAATCATATATCCTATATTCCTAAGTTCTTTGAAACTACTTCATAGTTTGGTCATTGAAAGAGATCAGATGGTCTCTTAGATAGAATGTAGTTTCAATATCTAGCCTTCTGTAAAGGCTAAGTGGTCACCATTTCTCATTGGGTTATGAATTCCTTATTTTCATTCAATCATAACATTCGATCATATGCATTCCCGCAAAACTCAAAATTCTATATTTTTTTTACACATACTTTCTTAACGTTATACTTTGATTCTTCGTTATCGCCACGATAGAAATAGCACATATAGTGTTCAAATTCTTCACGTGAGAGGTTGTGATTCATAGCAAGGCGAACTCCGCCAAGCAACCGTCACATCATAGACTCGTCAGCGTTGTCATCCTCGATCCGTCTCGAATCGATTCTTATAATTTCACGCTCGCTCTTCCTTAGTATTCTGCTCAATCGGGATACCTTATGTTCTCATACTAAGTTCAAGAATAGGATCATGCATCTTAAGAGTCTATGTTCTCATGAGGAAACATACGATTTACATTATGCCTCTAAGATGCTTTCAGTATAGGAGTAAACACAACTCATAACATATATGGCATAAACAGTATTCTCATATCATTTCTTTATCAATCTCCCGTAGTTTTCAACTCTTTTCAATCTACAACTAGTTATTTTGAAAATAACAATTTCAATCATACTTTTTTTTCAAAATCATTGAAACAACAACTCCATTTGAAATTTTGAAACTTTCTCCTTTCAAACATATTTCAACCTTCAAAACAACGAGACTTTGTAAGTCCATTTCACATTTCATAACTTCCATCATTTCAAAACAACTTTCACCATTTCAAAGCAACTTCCACAATTTCTAAACAACTTCCAATCGAGATAGTTACCTCTCCTAATCGAGCAGACGACGATGGAGTGCAGCAAGGGCCAAATACCAACAGCCAAGACTCAACTTCAATTTAAGATCCAGGAAAGTGTTTTAGGTTCGTGAGCTTAATAAGTGCTCGATACCACTTTGTGACTAATTCGACTTTTAAAGTAGTACGGATCATATGGATCGCCACCGTATGATATATGCAATGGATATATATAATTAAACCAATACGAATGACCATCAAGCTACTCATAATGCATGAGTTGAAATGGATAAAGCTATTTCAAATATAATTCCAAGTCACATAAGGACTTATCGATGTGTTCAACATCCAATATATAACCCAATTAGGGTGCAATTTCAGGAACGAGGTACGACCTCAAGTTCAACAAATGAAAGTAAATAGCAACATAGTCAAAAGAACACAATAATGACATTAGAGTTCGGTAGCATAAACGGTGAACATACATATGACGATGCATGCTCAAGGTTCTAGAAACCTTTCAAAATAACAACAAACACCGCCACCGCACCACCTCGCACTCATCATCAATCCTCGCTCAACCCGCACATCAAAACGAGACGCAGTGGCTAAGTACAAAAGTACTCTGGACTCATTGTCACGAAACATTTTCTTTTTCAAAAGTTATTAATCGCTTGACAATAACGCATGAGGATTTTAGCTAAAAGACTCATGCCTATCAAACATTTTATCGTTTTCCAAAAGTGTCCTACGACTATTTCATCCACGTTGTTCCATATCCGATCATTCATTCATTCATCATTCACAAGACTATGCTGTGGCACACCACATAGTCGCCGTGATCGGTCGAGGTAGCTAACCTTAACACACAAATACACGCAGTACAAAATCCGAGTTAGTCCTTAACTAAGTCGGATCCGATCGTTATCTTTTTAACGCTATGGACCAACTCATCACATACCACATCGATATACCAACAATTTCATTCCACGCTGATTAACTAACCTCGATATGACCACACCAAAACATAAAAATATTTGGCAATAATAGCTCATGTGATAATATTTCATAAAGCTTTTGTAAATCATGCTTGAGATAGATATGTCATTTGTTTCAAGAGAGCCCACCTCAAGAATTGTCCTTCTCGAATACCGCTAGCGATCTTCGTTGTTTTGTTTACGCCCACGCTGGATCTTGTCAACGAAGAAATATAATTTAATACGCCATTCGCTTTCTTTTGTAAGCATTATTAAGATTCGATAACCTCGTATCTTTTAAGTCTTAGAGTTTCGGATTTTAGATTTTCATATCGATACGACTCGCTAACCATCTATATATCGCCTATTAGGTTCGCCTCGCCATGACGATAAACGACACTTCGACGCCGCATTCTTCCTTTCCATCGATGTTTCTCCACTGCTTCGTGATAATTTATGAATCCTAAGTTCATAATTAATCTTCATCGCTTATTAATGCGATCAATGATTTTGAGCTCCAATACCTCATTCGTTACTAACATTTCCTCGCCGTGTTTCTCTCACACGCACTCACATATTCTATCGTAGAAAGTCATATCTATAGTACACAATCAATAAAGGTTTCTTATGAGTCAATCATCTTCTAATAAACGCTCTATAAATTAAAGTTACTTAAATAATATTTTCTCAAGCATCTACTGACATAATCAACTCACTAATATTTAATTAAATTCTAATTTAATTAAATAGATCCATAATTAAAGCTTAATTAAATGGATCAATCAAAAGTCTAATAATATTTGATTAATCAATCAAATTAATTTAATTCATCTTAGATATCCATTAATTAGATTTATTTCAATCACACATTTGTAACAATTTATATAAGGTCCATCTCATTATATAAGTAAATCACTTAAAAAGAATAATTTCAATTATCTTTTAACATAATTAATTAATTATGTTATTCAATTTCTAAAAATTAGACTTTATCCAATCTAATGAATTTAATTAACTCACTCTAAATAATTTATATTTAGATTATTATTTAATTAATTAAGAAGTAATCTCAAAATTAAATTATTAAAATTAAATCTCATATTTAATAAATATGGAATTAATTCAATCCCTAATTTAATTTAATGGATTCTAGAAGTAATTAATTCAAGTTCATTATCCATTTATATACTTAGTCCAATATTTAAAATAAGAGTAAGCCCTATTTAATTTTAATATGGAATTAATTCAATCCCTAATTTAATTTAATGGATTCTAGAAGTAATTAATTCAAGTTCATTATCCATTTATATACTTAGTCCAATATTTAAAATAAGACTAAGCCCATCTTCAATTTAATTAAAACACATAGCAATTAATTCAAGAGTCCTTCATTAATTTAAATAAAAGCCCATATTTATTTAATTTCAGTCCATGGCCCATTCTCTCAAGTCCAAAGATATAAATTTTCCAACCCAATGACTTAAAACTAACTAAGCCCATCCCCATTAAATTTTCGGCCCACTAAAAAATTGAGGAGAAAATAGTATCAACCAATCACCATTTTAATTCGCCCATTTTCAATTTAGCCCAATGTAACTAAAATCGCCCAAGACCGTAGCCCAACATCATGTTATTTTCGCCCAATGAAAGCAAAGCCCATTACCATAATTAATTGGAACCCTAGCAGCCCCCAGCCGCCTCCCCCTCCAATTCACACCTCTCTCTCATCTCTCACACTCGACACACACACAAGCCCTATCTGCCGCGCTTGCCTCCGATCGACCGCTGTCGTTATCGATCGGGCGAACCGTGTCCTCGCCACCGCAACCAACAAGATCCTCTCTCGATTTTAGCGAACCGATGCAACACTCACATACACGAACCTCTCTATCCCTCCTTCCTCTCAAACACACACGCACCGCCGCTATCTCCGGCCGGCACGCCGTCGTCGTCTGCGCCGCCGCTTGCACAACCTCATCCACATCACGTTTTCAAATATATGTGCACGCACACACACATACACATATACGCATTACGATCTCGAAAAAATCAACACCCATTCCCTTCGATCTACCCACGCACAGAAAGGGCATTTACCTTCTCTCTCCTCGCGGATCTCACTCTGCACTCCACACGTGCACACGCCGCCTCTCTTCTCTCTCGGCAGAAGCCGCCGCCTTCTCCTGCCTCCCGACCGTGCTACGGCCACCACGCAGCATTGCCTCTCGTCCGAACAGAGAATCTCCACTATGGTCACTGCTTATGTCGTCCACAACCTAGATTCCCACCGTCGACTTTCTTAAATTCTATGTAGTTAAGAAGAGATTGTTTGTTAATACTTTGTAATTTTTCCAGCTTCAGCTTTCACGATTTATCTCATCTATAAGTTATACATTTATCGAATCGTATAAAGTTTTCGGAGATGGAATTGTTTGAACCTCAGAATGTCTTATATGTGATGCGTTTTCTTTTCAAGTGGATGAAATGAGAGTGGTTCTCGAAATCACAAGGTATCATAAGTTTGTGTAAATTTGAAAGACAAAGGAGATGATGAGAAAACATTACCGCTTTGTGCAGGTAGTAGATGGTTTGCTTCTTCTCCTTGTTTGAAAATGTAATCGTTGTGAAGGATAAGTGAAATGGGATGTAGGTTATGAGAGTGAAAAGTGAGGTCAAATTTGTAATCGATGTTGTGAAGGTCGAACAAATGAGTACGTGGGAAAACGTAGAGTAAAGTATGGTAAAGTGGAATATTCTCGAGGAATAAAATGACGTGGTTCGACTGTACCATTTATCCCATATAAAAATATCTAACTCGATTTATAATCGTATTCGTTTCTCCAACATTTGTTTAAATTTTCTCGCTCAAAATAAAATCGAAACGCCAACGACACAATTTAATAATCTCTCTAATTCAAATCTCGATTTAGCTAAATAAATTAGTAAATCAAAGTTTTAATTTCTGGTATTATAAATAGATCGTGATTGGTAACCTGCACAACATGTGAAGATAATATCAAGATAGCACACTATCACATTTGTCAGATTGTTACAATGGTATAAAATCTATCACACCGAAAAGCTATTCGTATTATTTATTTTAACTCTTACATTGAGAAAGTTCGTAAGTTGTTCAAGTTTAATGTTTGTTGAAAATATATCGACACTTGTTGGTACTCACGCCAGTATTTTTCTTTATGCAGTCGAGCTCAAGATGACGATGGAAGATGGACCGAGCTAGTAGGTTCTTTAGTTGTAAATTTTGTTATACCATGAATGTCATGTCTTCACACGACATTCATCCATCCTTCCGCGCCAAGCTCATATGATCTCGACGCCGACTTTGATAACCCTCGTATGTTGAAGATGTATATTAAATCTTTAAATATTAACTTTGATCTTTATGTTGGTTGTCAATTAGTTAGTCAAACTCATTTGATTTTTTGAGCCATATTAAGTTAGAAGTTAATATGTTCTTATTCTAATCTAGTCATAGTCTGATTACTTAGATAATTACTTAATTATGTAATCGGGTCGTGACAGAGTGGTATCGTGAGCGCTTGTTCGCGCCCGGACCGTGAATCTTCTTTTCGAGCCAACCTTTCTTCGCAAACCTCGAGTCTTTAAATAGAAAGAATTTGATAGTAGTCAAAGATTCCAAATCCATCTCTCCAAATTTCAACTAGGTAAGATATGTTATGATTTGTTATGAGAAGTATGAATATGTACGTAAAAAAAAAATTATGAGTATGATGTAAATTTATGTGTGTGACATGTTTGAAAAAGTATAATGAAAGGTGAATGTTATGAGGAAAAGTGAGAAGTTTTGCATGAACAAACGAGTTATATATATATGCATTTTGGTTGTTGAGTTTAAGTTATATGATTTGTTAGGATGGCAAGAACAAGAACTATCGAGTAATCGGAGAAGGAAAAGATACCGTTAGACCGCATCGCTAGAGAAGAAGAGATCGGTTTTATTCCTTTCCTAGTATTAGAATGGGTGAACATCAAAACATGGTCCACTTCACTCAATCAATATATGCAATTATGGGCATCGGATTCTATCCTATATGTTGTGCTCATAAGCATGATTACTTATTTATATGTGTTGATTTTCATCAATTTTGAGCTATTTGCCGACGTGTTACTCCCGTTAGTTCATGCAAGCCGCACTCTAATCAATGTGGATCTTGTCTGATTAAATGGGCTTCAGGTCGTTACTTTTGATTTTGTAAATCCCTTTGGATTTAATTAATCAAGTTCTCAAAATTCACAACCCAAATATGTGCTCGAATAATGGAAGCCGAGCTAGAGTTATGATATACTGTAACCTTGTTGGTTTTGTCGATTGTTAAGATTGCATAGGAATAATTTTGATTTGATTTATTAATTCTTATTAAAGAACAATTTAATTTGACCGAGAATCCACCTTCCGTCAAGATCCTTCCAGCCGAGATTGTTTTATTCTCGTAGTCCATCAAATTTTGAGCATGAAAGCACATCGAGCAAACCATGACCTGCTTATGCATCATGCGAGCCCGATCTGCAAGGGAGTCCAGATAATTTACTGCAGAGGTTCGCTGATCGAGCACGCTGGTTCACACCCCACCGCGAGCCATCAGAGCGTGCAAGCTGCCAGATTTATTCGCTGAGTATCATCGCCGCAAACCAGCCCGCGAGCAATCATGAGCACATGGTCGAGAAATCACACATGAATCGCTCATAAGCTCGCAAGCCGTATAAGAGTATTCCTCGCGACCTTCCCAACGGCCGCGAGGTTGATCACGAGGCAACCCCCACAATAACCGCACGCACACCTCCGGTCCTGCTTCCAGCCCACTTGTCAAGTCGAATATGACGCAGGAGTTTGCTCGCTTCAAAGAGGTTTTCAAAAGTCAGATAATTACCCTCTTCAAGTCACATCGATGAACGCCGCTTTGCAAGCAAGAAGAAACTTGAGAAATTTGAGAAAATTTCCTATCCCAAGAATGCAAGGTCACTCAGAAAGGAAGCTCCCTCCAATAATGATCCCAGTAGCTTACCGCTAGAGTGTGAGATCGCCGAGCATTCTTTTCCAAATTTTTGTGCGATTGGGAAGTAGCATCAACTGATGCCATTGAATCAAGCCAACCGCTACACCTAGGAAAGATGAAGTGACGAAGATTTCACCGATGATGCTGGACCCGTCACCACATATCCAAAAGGTATCGCCGAAGACGGTTGGTAAGTAATTCAGATTTTGTTTTTCCCACGACTTTGTTATTCTAGATATTCCCGAATTCAAACAACAACCACTAATCCTTGGTAGACCTTTTCAGCAACCGGTCGCATGCTGATTGACGTAAGGTGAAGGCAATCTCATCGCTTCGTGTTAACGACGGCGAGCTCAAAATGACGCATACGACGCCATCAAGCAACACGACGCTGGAAAGCCTAAGAT
Organism: Salvia rosmarinus; assembly: GCA_036937905.1. Lineage (NCBI taxonomy): Eukaryota > Viridiplantae > Streptophyta > Magnoliopsida > Lamiales > Lamiaceae > Salvia > Salvia rosmarinus. The sequence goes on from JAODLM010000631.1 coordinate 104,108, forward strand.
TGTTGCTCGATCACGACTGCCGGGCACGCACATATCTCGCTGCTAGAGGGTATTCGGACCATCGAGGAAGCTATGAGAAGGTTGCTGGACTTTCGCATGGAACCCGAGTATCATTCAAGTTCGTGGCCACTTCCATACCGCGGCGGAGATCCGTAGAATGCTAAGTTTATGGATGATCCACGAGTTGAGAAGGATTTCTACCACAAAACGCGGATTGACAAGGTTAGTGACGGTCTAGCTAAAGACTAGTAAGTAAGCACTTGTTCGGAGGTAACCCAACGCTTTTGTTTTGTTTTGTTTTTGTCGCGGTCCTTCGCTTGTGTCGCTTTTGTCGTGTTTCGCTGCTCTTTCGCTGTGTCCGCCGATCAACTAGTTAAGTGAAGTGTGTTAATCCACGTGTACACCGATTTATAGAATTTTTTGTGAATTGTAATGATAGTGCACATGATATGTTAGAAAATGACGCATTTAACGACGCGAGATGGCTTGAAGCTTGTTGCTTTTCACCATTCGCTTAACCCACGAGACTCGAGCTTCAACCCATAAACATCTCGATACGCTTTTAATTGTGCGATATCACGCACGTGATTATCTTCTAGAACTCGGCCGCTTTCTCTCGCGGTCGAGACCGCAATATGTGTTTCAATTGAAAGGATAAAAGGCCATCTTTGTTAACCACATATTCACCCAAACACTAACCTCATGATATATACCATTTGTCGCTTTTTTGAGCCTTTTATTAGACTTTTTCTTCGATTAACCGGAGCGATAGTGAGTGATGATACGACATGGGAATCAAAAGGGTTGAAATTTTGATGAAGTTATGACGAGAAAAGTTTCTTTAGAAAAATACATCCGTGGTGAAGAATAAAGACTTTGTTGTGAATGATAAACCCTATAAGCTCTAGAAAAGAAAAGAAAAAAATATGATAAGTTCACTATGAGTGTTGAGCATAAAGGGTCTTTAATCAAAGTATAGGTACCTTATGAGGACATAAAACGTCGATTTAGCACGTTAGAAAGAAGAGGAAATGGACAAAGTCCATATGTCTCGAAATGTATAAATGACGGTGCTTGAAATATTCTCGAGTCACTTAGCTATATATTATCTTACCTTAACCAATGTGCTCTACATTATAAACCTATCAAAAGACCTCTTTGATCCTTATTTAAACACATTCGACGCTGTGAGATGTTAGAGAAACGGCAAAGCCTATGGTAAGACGTTACATTGCATTGATCGCTGAGTATATATACGCCCTTAATTTCTTTTGCGAGTTTGAGCGTGTCCTATATATTTTACTACGATACGCCGTAGGTTGAATTAAATGAAGTTTTACGAAATTGTTGTTCAGTTGAGTGGACTAACGCCGTCATGTGCACTAATGTTTTTGAGCGCTGATGTTTCCCGAGGCCTAGAATGGTTATCCCCTTGCCTCGCGATCTTCGCTCGTCTTTCTGCTCGCTTTTGCTCGAGGACAAACAATGCTTTAAGTTTGGGGTTTGATAAACGCGCGCTTACACGCTTATAGCTGATATTTGAAGATGAGTTTAGCTCGCTTAATGTGCTTATGTATCGATTCTTAATGTTTTATCTTTTTCTAGAAGACAACGCCTGGGTTTCTCTTGGTGTTTCAGTAGGCTTTCCAGTGATAATCGATGCATAAGCAAAGATGTAACCAAAGATGATTAAATGGATATGAAAATATGGATGTGAATATTTTACAATGTTAAAGAGCATCTCGATAGGAGTCCATAGGCGCAAACGGATCGTAATTTGAAGTTCTGAGGTAGAATCCGGAAATGAAAGCTGAAGTTCACAGAGAGCCAATGAAATGAGTCATGTGCCGCGAGAAATCGCCAGAACGCTAAAACCTCGCGATCGCTGTTTCATGTCATGCAGGCTAGGCAGCACTCAAAATTAGGGTTTTACTTCCTCAATCAATATATGCAATTATGGGCATCGGTAGGCAAGATACGGTGTTCTGTAGCTAGACGTGTTACTCCCGTTAGTTCATGCAAGCCGTACCCCCTAATTGGCGTGGATGGGCTTCTGTGGCTGCTTTGGATTTTGTAAATCCTGACATGGAAGCCAGAGTTATTGGTAACCTTGTTGGTTTTGTCGACCTTATTAAAGAACAATTTAATTTGACTGAGAATCCACCTTCTGGTCAGTATCCTTCCTTAGATTGTTTTATTCCTGTAGTCCATCAAATTCTTGATGAGATCCTGGCCCCAGATATGGATAGAAATGAAGCTGATACTGATGAATCCAATGAAGATAGTCCTGAATTGGATTCGATCATTCTATCAAGCTATCCTTTTGATTATGAACATCGTATAGAATCAGAATTGACTTCTATTGACCTAGACCTGTTTGGTCAGCCTTTTGCTTTGAGATCCCCATCACTTCCAGTCACTCATTTTATCCCTCCTCCAGAAAGTATTTTATCACCCCCTCCAGTTAATACAACCATCGAATATGAGTGTCAGTTTTATGTTGGTACTTCGAGTTTGCAGCCTTTGCCCATCAGTGAGATACCCTCTATTAGGGATCCATCCCTTCACACTCCTGGAGAACCTGCTGACTCATCCAATTGTTGCCGCCCTGCATCAGAAGAATCAGATCCAAAGACACCTGAGGACTATAGGAAATTAGATAGGGATGACGATGCGAGTTAAGATTTTAGCTATTAGGACTATAGCTAAATAATAGAATAGTGGCAAGATATGTACATATAATAATAAGTGTAAATAGAAAGGTGAAGCATGTTGTATATAAAAGTTATATGTACTATAAAGTAGTCAGGGAAGCAGCACTATCAGCCCCAAGTATCATTGAGGCCAATTTTATCTTTTGTAAAAGTCCTCGGGGAGGCAATTTTCTTTGATATAGAATGTGAATTATTCGGCATTATTGTTTGTTATTATTGTGATTGAAAGACTTTTATGCTAAACTTTCATGCGCATGAATTTAATTATAAAATGAACCTTTATTCCTTTAAATTGATGTTTAATCAATTATTGCAAATATTATATTCTTCTTTTGAATCTAGTATGCCACGCCGAAGAAGAACCCCAATCTCTGAAGGTCAAGGGGGTGAAATAACTCCTCAAAATATCCCTGATGCTACATCTCCTCAACCCAGTCGCAAAATAGCTGAACTTTTCCTTCGACAAAACCCACCAATTTTCTTTGGGTGGTAGTCTCAAGGTTGAAGAGTGGGTGCGAGTAATAGAAAGGATATTCAAGTTTTTGGAATGCAATGATCAAGAATGTTTGCTATGCATATCCTTTTTGCTTAAAGGACCCGCAGACATTTGGTGGGAAGCGCGGCAAAAGACTCTTGCACCTGAAGAACTAGTCAATTTTACTTGGGAACAATTCAAGGAAGAGTTATACGCAAAGTTTATCCCACGAAGTTATCGGAAGCAAAGGTAGATGGAATTCATGAATCTAAAGCAGGGCAACAAGAGTGTAGCGGAGTATGATCGAGAATTATGTACTTTGTCTCGATATGCACCCTACAAGGTGGAAACCGACGAGAAGATGGCCGAGATGTTCCGTTATAGACTGCGACCAGAAATTAGAGTTATATTGGCTGCTCAACCACCGATGTCATATGCTGAAACCCTAAATCGGGCGTTGGATATGGAAATGGAAATGCAGTCCGAGAAAACTATCATAGAATCTAATTCCAATTTACCTCAGATTCTGGCTCCACCAAAATTTTCTCAAACGGAACAGAAATTCAAAGGCAAACGGAAGTGGGAAGGTAAAGGATTCCCAAATAAGAAACCGTTTTTGAAGCAAGTATCGAATCAGTCGAGACCGTTTCGGCCACCATTTCCTGGACAATATCAATCTCCTCAGAATCAGGCAAGACCACCAACTTGTCCACAATGCAATCGAGTATACTCAGGCGTCTACAGATTTGGAAGCAATACTTGTTATACTTGTGGACAGTTTGGTCATTTCTCGTCCACTTGTCCCTATAAACTGAAATTCACCGGACGTGGTGAACGGCCAAGATTCTGCAGGCCAGTGCAACAAATGAAAGCTATTACTGGATATCCTCAGTAATTCCAGTATCAGTTTTCTCAACAACCTCTGCTACATAGTCCAGATGCCTCATTTTCACAAATGCAGACTCAATCTTCTCAACCATAATCTAAACATCAGAAAGCATATGTGTAATACCCCAGATTTTCATAACTCTGGTTAAGCGCTAAGTACGTAATTGATTAGAAATTAATTACGTGAATGACTAGGAACAATGCATCCTCAGATAAGATTTCATAAAGTTTTAACTCAAAGATTTATTTTAGAATTCTAAAGTTGATTAATTTAACAATAAATTTCAATTTATTGTTTTATTTCAACGTTTATTCTAGAAAGAGTGATTTATAAAGATTTCAACTCACTAGTAATTTCTATATTTCAAATTGAGTTATCTTGATTTAATAAATTAATAAGGATGGATTATATCCTTATAATTTTTTTCGAATATATGTATATGTTCGGATGAGGACATTAGGTCCTTAACAAATTGGGTCTAGCATTAAAATATAGAAATGAGCCCAAATGTTTATTAAAGCTTATTAAATAAGCTAAGAATTATCTAGAACCTTATAGCTTATCAAAGAAGCCATTTAAATAGCTTATGAGAGAAGATTGAAATAGTGAGATAGGACTTTATATATAAATGTAAACTTAGCCTCCAAGACTTCATTTTCCACCATTTTTCCTCTCATTTTCGAGAGCCACACACCACACACACATACACGGAAATTTCACCTTCCAAGATCAAAATCCGGACTTCCAATCCTTTTCAACTCGGTAGATCAACGTCTTAAATAGGTAAATCTTTAACCTTCTTCAAGTTTTGAAGTGAAAATCAAGACGAAAACCCACCCCGAAACCCCCATATGTTTCGGCCATTTAGGCCCTTCCTCTTACGGGTTTTGCTCTTCGATTTTTAGTTGATATATGCATAGATCTACCTATTATGAGTGATATTATGTTGAGAAAACAAAGAAAAATTTCCTTTTCAAACTCCCAAAGTTTCGGCCCTCTTAAAGGAATTTGGGGAAAAACGTTGATCTTTTATAATATGCTTCAATTGATGATAGATCTAGTGATTATACTTGAATTGTGGGTTAATGTGTCTATTTTCATGAAAAATCCAAACTTTAGTCAAGAACCCTAATTCTTACTTTGAGGAATTGTTGATGATTTCTTAAATTGAGCTTGTATTTATGTAATTAAAGATGTTTGAGCATGAATAGAGTCGATTGTTGAAACAAAAATCAAACCCTTCGACTTTCTTGTGTGGACCGAAAATGAAGGCTTATATTTCAAGATGATTTGGCTTTGATTTGTTTAAAATAAGTTAGTATATATGTGATTATATATATATAGTTGTGTTTGGAGAAAGAAATTGGAGTTAAATCCAACCTATGTGAAAACCCTAATTTAGTATACTTATGGAATATCAAGAACTATTTATTTTTATTTTATTTGATTAGTTTGATTTCAAAAGTATGATCTAGTATATGAAATTAGCTTATTTTGATTTATTGAGATTTTTCTATGCTTATATGAAAAATTTAGATTTCGTTAGTTTGCGTATTTCAAAGGACTTTGTGATTATAGTTTGATATTTGGAAATTGATTTCAAAGTATAGATTCTCGTGATTATGTAACTTGATCAAGACTTACTTGATCGAAGTTTCCAAATGAAAAGATTTGAAAGTTAAAGATTTTCTTATATCGTTATGGTAACCCTTATATATATATATATATAAGGAGTTGAAAAGATTTAATTTCTTATAAAATACATTCTTAATAAGTTGAATAGTTTGGTTTTGGATGCATTGACCTAGCAGAGCTTAGCTTAATCTTAGAGTACCAAGAGAGTTTTAGTAGAGGCTCAAGAGTTAGAAACTCTTAGTTCCTCTTTCCGTATTTATTCCTCTTATATCTTTTTAAGGAGCAAGTGGAAGTGAGATAGAGATCAAGAAAGGAAAAGCAGAAAGTCTCGAGTAAGCCAGATTTCCAGGTGGGCTTTCTAAATTAAAAATATGTGTTTGCACAAGTTTATGATAATGAGCATATGCCTATTTTGCAAAAGTTAATTGACTTGCGTGTTTTGAGCATATTGCATATTACTTATCTACGAGAGAATGGCGATATCGGCCCTATGCTAGACAAGCTGCTAGTAAGGGTATGTGTACACAGGTGGCCTTTGGCGAAGGTGTTTGAGAAGGAGGCCTACTTCTCAACACGTTTGTGCGTAGATATGGTGTTTATTGATGATTGTCTGCAGACATGTTATGATTAGAATTGTTAGCACGTGCATTGATCATGAAGTAAGTGATTTCTTAAAGCATGATTCATAGGATATTTCTTAAAACCCCTGTGAATCTAAGAAGTGGCAAGTCGATTATATAGCTCTAAGAGCATGTTTCAGATGTTTTCAGGCAATTTCCCACTGAGTGCATCAAGTACTCATGCCCTGTATGTATTTGTAAATATGCAGGTTGTGCAGGAGATGATGACGGAAATTGAATGCTGAGCGAAGACCTATTTTGTCATGTCCTATGTTTTGCCCTGGGTTTATGTCTTCACACATAAACTCAACTACTCTTTTGCTGCCAACTCACTTACAGTTTGTAAATTATTGCATGATCCGAGTCTAGATGGGTTAGACATTTGATAAATAAGTATAATCTTGAGTCGAAAATTATTGCATCAACTTGCTAAATAGTGAATTATAAATCTTCGACTTTTGACCATTACATAATCACAAGTTCAAAGACTCGTCTTTCTCTGGAATGGTAAATGTTTATTTCTGCGAGTCTTAAAAGTTAGTTAGTTTGTTAAACAGTGATTGATTAATATTTAACTTTGATTATTTGGTTAATCACAGGTCTAATGACTCGTCTTTCTTTAAAATGATAACTGTTTACATCTGTGAGTCTCTTTAAATAGTTAGTCATCCCTTTTCCTTCCGCCCGTCGCACTACGGTTAGTCAGTTAATACGAGATTAGATAAGTCGGGTGTGACAGAATGGTATCAGAGCAGTTGTTCGCTCTGGTCCTGTGAGTCTTACTTGAGTCTAACCCAGTTGTCTTAAATCATTTGAGCTCAGCATTTCAAGTCCGTCATCTCCAACACAACCAGGTACAAGTAGTTGATTTTTCTTAAAGAGTTCAGAATTCTTTCTGCATTGCTTATGGCTTTGTGTGATCTTTAGATGCTTAGTATTGTATGCTATATGAGTGATTATGCATACAATTTGATTAGTATCCCAAGATGGGAAATGGGACATATCGATGTGATTGTCCTGATATTTAAGTTATGATTATTATTTTGGATGCCGAGGATGCGGTCTACTCCGTGTAAAAGTACTAGAGTTAGACCTCTGCCGATTGGACGCATCGACGATTTTACGAGCTCAGTAGGAGCAAGACACTAAATTCTCCGATTTTCTCGAGCGGTTCGTTGAACGGTTTTCGTTAGGCAAAGCATGGGGTTAACGATTTCGATGCGATACTTGATCGATTCGGTCTTGCCAAGACACTTTGGCAAGGATGGGCTTCTTCCAAAGGCTTTGATTACATAGATTTTCTAGAAATCACAAGAGTCGGTTTCCTTGGAATCCATGCGCTTGTTCCGGCACGGAATCGGGATTATCAAGGTCCACCCCCAGGTGACTAACCTCCTCTTGAGAGATTTCGTGGTTCTATTCGTCAGCTCTTTGCAGAGCACTATGTGAGGTAGGATGATCCTTCTCCTTAGCCTGCTATTGTTGTGCCACCCCATGTTATCCCGGCTTCGAGATTTGATGAGCCTATGTTGATTGATCGTACTCCTTTAGTTCCCGACATTGTTGAGCCAGCTGATTCTCCTCTATTGATGGACTCAGATATTCATCGGGGTCCTGATGATTCGTATTTACACCCTGCATTAGATCCGTGGCTTGCTGATATGCTTCTTGCTGAAAATATTCCCTATCCGGATCCAGTGATACCGGAAATTGATGCGGATCTATTAGAGCAACCGCTTGTTTTTACCGCCTTCTTATCCGATTTATTTTGATAATCCAAAGGTCTTCTCGAGTGGCCCCGCAATTACATTCAAGTAATTCCTGGCTCTTACCCAATTCATGCAATTCCTCCTGACACTCTCGTTATAGCTCCCGAGTCCTAGTCAATTTCAGCTGATATTCCTAGTTGTTTACGTGAGATTCATACATTTCAAGAGTCGCCTCCTCCTGCAGATGAGGGGACTAGTTCTTCTAGACCATCAGGTCTCTCCAGATATTGTCGGTATGAACCTGAACATATTGAGTCCGTTGGCAAGTGCAAGCTTGAGTATCTCCCAGTTAGTGAAATGTCTTTTGTTACTGACCCCTACATTCTACATCCTGAGTTTAAAGTAATTTCGCATGACAACAACCCCAATTCTCCTAAACCACCAGTGCCAGACTACAATGAAGAAGAGATGGAGCCTTTGCAGTTTGCAGCACCAAGACACGGCAGCCCTGATTGGGAAGATGAGATTGATCGCTACTTTGACGAAGAAGCAGCGACCAGTGGAGCTGATGTAGAGATGGACATCACCAGAGATGATGAGCCTGGTCCAAGCAGTAGTTATTAGTAGTAGATCTTGTGTGCGATAGTACGATGTATAGTAGCGATGCATATAAGTAGTTGTAATAGCAGTCTGTCGATGTATATGTATGCGGTATGTATGTGGATAGTTCGTAGGGATGCTGTATAGATAAAGCATCACCATAGCCCAGACCCACTTATGGCAATTTTCCTCCTTTTGCAAAAAAGTCCTCAAAGAGGCAATTTTCCCAGATTATATAAATTGAATATTTCAGTATATAAGCTTTGCAACTCTTTTATTCGTAACGGATATCTTATCGACAAACTGATTTGTTTGAATTCCGCAACCATTTTAATCTGTTATGAGATAAGAATTATTTCCTTTGATCTGACATTCAAATTCTTAAATTCTTTCAGTATGCCAAGAAGACGTCAAAACCCAATGCCTGAAGAAGAGACTCAAGAGAGTCAACCCACACCTCGGAACTCACCTAATCAATCACCTCCCCGTCTTGATCGCAAGATTTCCGAACTTTTTCTTCGTCAAAATCCACCAACTTTTACTGGATCTGGTGATCCATCTGAGGTTGAAGAGTGGGTTAGGGCTATGGACCGTATTTTCCGATTCTTGGAATGCACCGATCGAGAGTGTATGCTATGTATCTCTTTCCAGCTAAAGGGATCTGCAGATTACTGGTGGGAATCTCGCCAGAGAACCTTCACGCCAGAACAACTAGACGTTTTCACGTGGGAGCGTTTTAAGGAAGAACTTTTGGCCAAGTATATTCCACGAGTTATCGCAGATGTAAAGAGATTGAGTTCGCTAATCTTAAGCAAGGGAAGAAGATCAGAATGAGTACCACAGAGAGTTTCGCAAGTTGGCTCGATATGCACCTTATAAGGTCGACACCGATGAGAAAATGGTCAATTATTTCGCCTGGATTACACCAAGAAAAGAGAATAGTATTCGTCACCAACCGACTATTTAATTACTTATTTAACTAAATAATCAAGCCCGGGACTGGTTTAAATAACGATAATCTTTCCAAAATGAGTGATTAAGAGAATTAGTTTTGGGAACAAACGGACAGCATAACGTTTGAAAATGGAATAAGCTAACTTGCACTCAGAAAATATCCAACAACAATATAATTACAAACGAGGGCACAACCTCAAATTACATACATAAAAGTTTTCAAAACATTTACAAGGTTATCAAAAGTACGGTTTCAAGGTTTCAAGGTCTTAGCAGCGGATTAGTAATGAATATCATGTGTGAAGACATGTTATTCAAACACATTTAATTTTAGTAAGAAGGCAAAATGAGATTTCAAACACATCTCCTTTATGCTCAACCTGCATCAGAAAAACATTTTGGAGGGTAAGAGTACCAGAAAGTACTCAGTGGATAATGCCAACATATTTTTTTTTTTAAATTTATAACTTTAATCAAAGAGGTATATCCTTCAATTAACATCAAGAAAACATATGATAGATCATGCATAAGAATTTCCATCATAATATAAAAGAACACCACATTTTATCTTTCGAAACATACCGGCATAACATACCCGAGTTGGTCCCGAAGGATCACAACTACGATCATACCCTATCTACGCTATTTGGTAAAGGAAGTAGGCTCCTCCCCAATACCATGGCCGGCCTACATTTGCAAGCTCACGACCATCTACATGCGTACGAATTAACATTTTCACCGCAGATAGGTAATTGTCGCCATAACCACAATGTGGTAAACGTTCTTTAACATAATCATCATGTGGTGATTATATTTGCATGATAAAACAATTTCATAAAGCAACATAAGTTTTGCTCTCAAACAAGATTTGTAAAGCATTACCCACCTCGTGACGTTTAACCTTACAGGTTCGCTTCTTAGTCCTTTACTTCTCGGTTTCCCTTGCTTGATCCTTAAAACATAAAAATTATGGTCAATTTTTTATTTTTTTTAGAAATCTTTCTTTCTAATTTAGCTATATGTTAACAACTACAAATTAATATATAACATGTCATACTAATGTCAAATTCTACCGAAATTTCGACAGAGTAACGTTTAGAATATGTATAGCCCAAATACACCAAACTACTTCAGTTTTATCCCAAAGACCCCAATATCATCATCATATCATCAAACATACACTTAAGAACTTTATACAAGACCAATATCATCTAATTCAACGTTAATCGCCTAAGGCGATTTAACTAGACATATATATATATATATATATATATATATATATATATATATATCAATATTTTGAATATCTACAATCCATTAAACATCAAATATCATATAATTGTACTTAATTAACATCATTGATCATTATTTCATCATCCATTCAAGTCTTGCTTAAAAATTTCCACATAAAATCATAACATTAGTCTTAAACCTTAATTTTTATAACTTTTGATATCTATGTTCAAAATTTCCCATAAATTCTACTTAGGCCTTATTTTTATCATAGATCTCAAATATCAATTCAAATCCATCAAATAAAATCAAGAAATCATAGATAAGCTTGCCCTTCATTTTCAAAAAATTTGAACAATTAGGATATGTTTGAATTAAATTCCCATAAATTCATTTTATACATTATTTACATCCTTAAGCATGAATATCATCTCAAATTACTCAAATAAAATCAACATCATCATGTTCCTACACTCTATAGTTTTCGAAAATTTCACAAATTTCACAAACATTGTTTAACTTTTAATTTCTTCTTTCATATGATGTTTATAATCATCCATAAGCATATATCTAAGCTTAATTTAATCAATTCATAACATATGAATCATATTCAAAAATTACGGTTTAGAGTTAGTTTCTTAAATTTTAAATTTCAATGAATTTGAACAAATTAAATCCATAACACATGTTAATCTAACTCCATAAACTTAATTAAATCAATACATATAACAAAATTTAAACAAATCAACCATAACCCTAATCTTTAAAATTTTTGAAATTTCCTAAACATTCAAACATAAAATTCATCAATTTAATTAATGAAAACTTTGCATAAATGAAGTAATTACCTTGCTAGGAACAATTTCTCTTTAATTCCCAAGTCTAATTATGTATTAAAAGTGAAGATAGAATTTTGTGTGTGAAAGTGTGTGTGTGTGCGAAAATATGGAAGAAAAATGGGGTAGAAGATGATTTATTACATGTATTAGATTTCTAGAATGTAAATTTTAATTTAATGTGAATTTATTTCAAATTTCCAAGTAATGTATCACTAATTTCCATAAAATGATAAATACACTCTAATTCTTGCTAACTACATACTATAGTATTAATTAATTTTATAGAATTTTATCTATAACAATTTATAAAATATAATACAACTTATATACATAATTTAATTTGGATTCATATAGCATAATTTAAATCACTTTATTTAATAAAATTCAATTCATTTCAATAATACTTCTTAAATTTTCGAAAATTACATAAATAAATTCTTTAATCATTAGTTATTGATAAAATAAATTTATTCATATAAATTAATAACTTGAATAATAATTCCTTTCATTTTATAATAAAATATCCATATAAAAATAATTAAGGCATTTTATAACTTATTTTCGGATAAATAGCATTTTTCATACAAACATATACTATTAATTCAATTATCTCACATAATTCACTTTTATTACAATTAAACTCATTTCTAATAATTCTCTATATTTTTCGATTCCATATATTCAAATCTTAATTTAATCGGATTCATACCGATTAATATTTCACTATATTGAATTTTACGAATTCTTAAGGCTTAAATAGCTTTTAAGCCTTTAGTAATACTTAATTAAACTTTATGAATTACTATAAAATTTTCGGCTACTACATTCCCTCCCCCTTAAAGAAATTTCGTCCCCGAAATTTTGTACCTTATTAAATATGTGGATACTTTTCTTTCATTTGATCTTCTAGTTCCCATGTCACTTCTTCTGGACTATGATGTTTCCATTGAACTTTCACTAAAGGAATAACTTTATTCCTTAACTTCTGTTCTTTTCAGTCCAGAATGCTTTCAAGCTCTTCTTCATAGCTTAAGTCAGCATCGGGAACTATTTCATCATGATGAAGAATGTGTTGTGGGTCATACACATACTTTCTGAGCTGAGATACGTGAAAAACGTCATGTACGTTAGCAAAGTTTGGAGGCAACGCTAACCTACAGGCTACATGCCCGATCCGTTCCAAGATTTCATAAGGTCCGAGAAATATTGGTTTAAGTTTCCCTTTTATTCTGAAACGATGGATTCCTTTAGTTGGGGAAACTTTGAGAAAACTTTGTCCCTATTTCAAACCTCAATTGCATTTACGATTGTCGCCAGTAGGACTTTTGTGCATCTTGAGCTTCTTTCATTCTTTGTCTTATCTTTCGCACAACCTGACCATTTCTTCGATCGCCGGCCAAGAATCTTTCGTTCTCCTACTTCATCCCAATACAGAGGTGATCTGCATTTATTGCCATAAAGTGCTTCGTAGGGAGCCATGCCGATTGTAGCTTGATAACTGTTGTTGTAAGCAAATTCTATCAATGGTAGAACTTGTTCCCATTGGTCTCCTCGATCAAGCACCACGGTTCTGAGCATATCCTCCAGGGTCTGAATTGTTCTCTCGGTCTGACCATCTGTCTGGGGATGAAAAGCGGTACTAAAATTTAACCGAGTACCTAATTCTTTTTGAAAAGTAGTCCAAAACCGAGAGGTGAATTTGGCATCACGATCCGAGGTGATTGAGACCGGCACTCCATGTAGACGAATAATTTCTCGAACATAAATCTGTGCCAACTTATCTGCTCCATATGTTATCGAAATTGGGATGAAATGAGCACTCTTGGTTAATCGATCAATGATTACCCATATGGTCGTATTCCCTCGTCTAGACTTGGGTAATCCAATTACAAAATCCATCGCGATGTGATCCCATTTCCATTCTGGAATTTCGAGAGGTTGTAGCTTTCCGTATGGTCTTTGATGCAAAGCTTTTACTTGTTGGCACGCTAAACACCGTTCGACGTAGGAGGCAATATCTTGTTTCATCCCTGTCCACACAAACTTTTGTTTGAGATCCTGATACATCTTCGTACCTCCGAGATGTGCTGCATATGGAACCTTATGAGCTTCATTCATAATTTCATTTTTCAACTCTGTATCGTTAAGTACGTATATGCGATTACCAAACATAATCGCATTATCCCCAACTTCATGATATTCCGGAAAATTTCCCATTCGAATCTTTGCTCGTAGAGTTTCGAGTTGTTTATCTCTTCTTTGCGCTCAATAATACGAGCTCTCAAACCGAAGTACCACTAACGACGCCACAATTCCTTGAATGTTTCGGGAGGCAACACGCTTCCGACTTCATTCTTTCAAATTCCTTTATCAATTCTTCTTGGTCCGTTAAAGAGTTCCTAATCTCTCCGAATTTTCCTACTCATAGCGTCATGACGACGCTGGCTTTTCCCGGATGATACTTAATCTCACGTCAGAATCCTCGACCAACTCGAGCCATCTTCGTGTGCATATTCAAATCTTTTGTTCAAAGAAATATTTCAAACTTTTATGATCCGTGAAATTCTCGCATCTTGATCAAGATAAATAATGTCTCCAAATTTTCAATGCGTGGACCACCACCGCGAGTTCCGGATCGTGAGTGGGATAATTGTGTTCGTGATTCTTCAACCGTCGTGAAGCGATGCGACGACCTTCCTTCTTGCATTAAGGCGCATCCTATTCCATTTCTCGATGCATCCGTATATATGGTATAATCTTTCTCTGGATCAGGTATAGTTAGGATAGGAGCGTTGGTTAATCTTTCTTTAAGTTCCTGGAAACTGTTCGCATTCCGGGGTGTCCATTGAAATTTTACCCCTTTCTTCAACAATTGCGCATTGGCTTAGCAATTTTAGAAAATCCTTCGATGAATCTTCTATAATACCCGGCCAGCCTAGAAAACTACTGAATCTCATTCGGAGTCGAGGTGATTTCCACTCTGCATCAGCTTTGACCTTAGCAGGATCCACTTTAATTCCTTCAGCTGACACTATATGCCCCAGAAAATTCACTTCTTTTAGCTAGAAGTCGCACTTGCTAAACTTAACATATAATCTCTGCGTCCTCAATTTTTCCAACACAATTCGCAAGTGTACCTCGTGTTCTTGTTCACTTTTTGAATAAATCAAAATATCATCGATAAACACTAGCACAAATTTATCGAGATATTCATGGAATACACGGTTCATGAGGTCCATGAATACAGCTGGAACATTGGTTAGTCCAAACGGCATCACTACAAATTCATAATGTCCGTATCGGGTCCTAAAAGCGGTTTTCGGTATATCTTCGGGTTTTAACTTCACTTGATGGTAACCCGATCTTAGATCAATTTTCGAAAATACTCTTGCTCCTTTCAATTGGTCGAATAAATCATCAATTCTAGGAAGAGGGTATTTGTTCTTCAACGTCACCTTGTTCAACTCTCGATAGTCAATGCACATTCTTAAGGTGCCATCCTTCTTTTTGACAAATAACACTGGCGCTCCCCAAGGTGATGCGCTTGGTCGAATGAACCCTAAGTCCAAAAGTTCCTGTAATTGGACTTTCAATTCTTGCAATTCCTTAGGAGCCATCCGATACGGTGCTTTGGAAATTGGTGCAGATCCTGGCTCAAGATTGATCGCGAAATCCAATTGTCGATCCGACGGTACACCGGGTAACTTCTCTGGAAATACATCTTGATATTTGTTCAACCAAAAGTATACTTTCAATTGACTCGCAATCGCATTTAGGTGTTATAGTAGGAAAGCTAACCCTAGTCGCTCTCAAGGAAAACTTAACAGGCCTAATGTTCGTGTTGCTCATGTAAAGCGATTAAATCCTAAACACTCTAATACCAATAAGGATTTTGAAACATACGAGAAATCAAACACGAGAATTAAACAAAGAAACCTAAGCCGTGGTTGTCAATCCCGAGCTAAATTACGAAAACAAAAGATCTAAACTAGAGGTCACAAACCCTAGATGATTAACTACCAAACACGTGAACAGAAATAAATCAAAACAATTAAATTAGATCTTCAAACAAGGATCAATGAAATTCAACAAAGAACGATTAAACATGAATTTAAAGTTCAACACCACTTACACGTAATTGATTATTAAACCCGTAAACAAGAACTAATCAAGAACCTAATCAAGATGTGGAATAATCAAAATCGTAATCTAATCAACATATAAACGAGTGATCAAGAACAATTGGAACAAAAGTCGATCAATTACTTTCAATCCAAACCAAAATTACACAATGTATTGCAAGAATCAGAATGAAATAAATCGACGTTGCAAGAATTCATAAACAAATAGAATACCAATTAAGTAATGTCCGAATTGGAACAAGTCAAGAACGACTCCGGGCGAATGGCGAATGAAAACCGAAAAATACGAAAGTCGACTCTTGAAATAACCTAAAATAGGCTATATATAGAAGGCAACCGAGCTACCGGCAGAAAAGAACGCGCAGAGGGCGAGGCGCGCGCGAGAGGCGGGCGAGGCGCGGGCGAGGCACGCTGGCGAGCGCGAGGCGCTGGCGAGGCGAGGGCGCTGGGCGAGGCGAGGCTGGCGAAGCGAAGGCCACTCCGAGCGTACAGAAATTGGGAACGCGCTAGGCCGAGTGAGCCGGCGTTCAGATCGCGGGTGGCTGGCGCGGCGCGGGCGTCTGCGCTGGCGGGCGCAGGCGCGCGTGCGGCGAGCCGGCGCTCACTCGACGCTGAGGAATTGGGAAACGCGCCGGAGTGAGCCGGCGCTCGATGCGCGCGAAGGAGGGGCTGGCGCACGACGGCGCTTGGGCGCGGCGCGCGGCGGCGCGCTGGGCGACGCGTGACGGGCGGCGCGTGCGGCGGATGCTCGGCCATGCGACGGTCGTCGCGCGACTTCAACAATTGTTTGCTCTCCTTCATCCGAACTCCGAAATAGATCCGCCGCTTATAAACTCCTATCGCGATGCTCTTCATTATACCTGATCCTTGGAAGATAGCTTTCATCCTATTTAATGCCGATTTTCTGCAAAACATTGAAACGAACCAAGTAAGTCCGAAACGATAAATAATAATTGAACTAACGGCATAAATGTGATAAACTAATGAAGACAACATGCAAAACAATACCAAGAATCAGCACAGATTCATACCAAACAACTCCCCACACTTATCCATTTGCTTGTCCTCAAGCAAAGTCTATAATAACAAGAGTAGAAAATAACTCATGCAACTTTAACTCTTAATCCAATCAATCAAACCTCTATTTGAAATTCCCCCAACATGATGAATACGTAATCAAGTTAATGCGAAACAAATCTAAGATTGTGAGAAAGTCAAATAAACAATAGGATCATTTTTGCTCAGACCCAACTCTCCGTCAGGGGTGAATTAACTAAAATGGTTACCTTTAGCAACAAGTTTCTTTTGAGAACACAAAGAAAATATTAATGATTTTGGAACAATGTTCGAAGGTGAAGTCTCGATAAACTCGAGTCTCCTATCGTGGTTTCCCATGCCCATTTCTCAATTTACGAAAGAGGGCGTAATTCCATCCTCCATTTATATAATCTCAACAATAAACATGGAAAGTCTTAATGATTTTGGAACAATGGTGAAAGGTGAATTCTCGATGAACTCGAGTCTCCTATCGTGGTTTCCCATGCCCATTTCTCAATTTACGAAAGAGGGCGTAATCCCATCCTCCATTTCAACAATCTCACATAAAAATATTTTTTTTTTTTTTTTTTTTTTTTTATAAAGAAACAAGTATATAGGTAACCACATTGTTTCGCAATCGCACGGGTGTTATAGTAGGAAAGCTAACCCTAGTCGCTCTCAAGGAAAACTTAACAGGCCTAATGTTCGTGTTGCTCACGTAAAGCGATTAAATCCTAAACACTCTAATACCAATAAGGGATTTTGAAACATACGAGAAATCAAACACGAGAATTAAACAAAGAAACCCAAGCCGTGGTTGTCAATCCCAGCTAAATTACGAAAACAAAAGATCTAAACTAGAGGTCACAAACCCTAGATGATTAACTACCAAACATGTGAAGGTGAAATAAATCAAAACAATTAAATTAGATCTTCAAACAAGGATCAATGAAATTCAACAAAGAACGATTAAACATGAATTTAAAGTTCAACACCACTGCACGTAATTCAGATTATTAAACCCGTAAACAAGAACTAATCAAGAACCTAATCAAGACAGGAATAATCGAAATCGAACTAATCAACATATAAACGAGTGATCAAGAACAATTGGAACAAAAGTCGATCAATTACTTTCAATCCAAACCAAAATTACACAATGTATTGCAAGAATCAGAATGAAATTATCGACGTTGCTAGAATTCATAAACAAATAGAATACCAATTTGAAGTAATGTCCGAATTGGAACAAGTCAAGAACGACTCACGGCGAATGGCGAATGAAAACCGAAAAATACGTAAAGTCTCGACTCTTGAAAATAACCTAAAATAGCTATATATAGAAGGCAACCGAGCGCCGGCAGAAAAGAACGCTGCAGAGGCGAGGCGGCGCGCAGAGAGGCGGCGAGGCGCGGGGCGAGGCACGCGGGCGAGGCGAGACGCTGGCGAGGCGGCGCGGCGGCGAGGCGAGGCGCTGGCGAGGCGAGGCTGGCGCAGCGAGCGCCACTCCGAGCGACGCAGAAATTGGGAACGCGCCGGAGCGAGCCGCGTCAGATCGTGGGTGAGTGGCGAGGCGCGCGCGGCGCGGCGGGCGGGCGCGGCGGGCGGGCGCGGCGCGCGCGCGGCGAGCGGCGCTCACCCGAGCGCGGGAAATTGGGAACGCGCCGGAGCGAGCCGCGTTCGATGTCTGTGCGCGAAGGAGGGCGCTGGCGCTGGCGGCGTGGCGGGCGTGCGCTGGGCATGCGCGGGCGGCGCTTGTGGGCGTCTGCTGGGCGGGCGTGCGCGGCGGATGCTCGGCCATGCGACGGGGTGGCGCGACTTCAACAATTGCTTGTTCTCCTTCGTCCGAACTCCGAAATAGGATCCGCCACCTATAAACTCCTATCGCGATGCTCTTCATTATACCTGTTCCTTGAAGATAGCTTTCATCCTATTTAATGCCGATTTTCTGCAAAACATTGAAACGAACCAAGTAAGTCCGAAACGATAAATAATAATTGAACTAACGGCATAAATGTGATAAACTAATGAAGACAACATGCAAAACAATACCAAGAATCAGCATGATTCATACCAAACAATATTCTCGAACAACCGCACATCATCAATCTTCCTATCCTTTTGTTTTCCTTTCTTAGCATACAAGATAGGCACGATTTCGTTACATCTTATCAATCTTTCTCGCGCCGCAGTCGATATCACGTGCACCCTTCTTCTTCTCTCATCGATCCCATAAAAGCACGTGGGTTCTTTTCCGGTGGTTGAAATGCGATTTCTCGTTGTTCACAACGAATCGTTATGAAATTCTCTCATAACCAATCCATACCTAAGATAATATCTACGTCCCACATGTATAAGGCGCGAATGATTCGACTTTTAATCAAGTGATCCTAACTCAATTCTAAGTTAGACATACTTTATCAACCATCGTCGCCCCACCTATTGGAGTAAGCACTTTGAAACATACTTCAAATGATTCTAGTGAAGTTTAAGATAATGTACACATGCGGTAGAAATGAAAGAATGCGATGCTCCCGTATTAAACAAAACTATAACAGGTACACCTTTTAACTGGACCATACCTGTTAGATTTCCCATACTCTTTTCTGGTTGCTTCTGTTTCAAAGCATACACCTGCTGATGTTGAGGTTGAACTTGTAGAGATTGAGATGGCGTCTGCTGAGCTGAAGTCTCTGCGATTGCAATCACTTGTGGTGGAGGAAGTTGATGGCGAGGTAGTTATGGAAATCCTTTCATTGCTTTCACAGTCTGAACGGGTCGAGAAGATTTCCCTCTTTCTCCTTTCTCGGCCACATTCTGTCTGTATGGATAGGCAGAAGCAAAGTGGCCATACTGTCCACATGAATAGCAAGTGTTGCTCCCACTTCTACATAAACCGAAATGTGTACGGTTGCACTGAGGGCACATGGGTGGTCTTATCTGATTCGGAGAAAAGAGTGGTTGTCTAGTGGTCGGCGGTCGGAATGATCTTGACGCCGTGGTTCCCTGCCTCTGAAACGGCCTTTTGTTTGGATTTCCTCGCGTCTCCCACTTTCTTTTTCCTTTATATCTTTGTTCCATCTGGGAGGATCTTGATGGTACAGTTCCTTGTGGTACACCAGTGTTGGACTCGGTAGCATTCTTCTCAACTTGTATCTCCATTTCCATGTCTAACGCATGTTAAGAGTCTGCAGAAGACATGAGTGGTTGAGCAGTTAAAATAATCCGGTTCGTGTCTCAACCGAGTGAAACATCTCACCATCTTTTCATCTGCTTCTACTTTGTAAGGTGCATATCGGGATAATGTGCAGAATTCCCGATCGTACACAGCCACGCTTCTATTTCCTTGCTTCAGATTCATGAATTCAATTTTCTTCTGTTTCCTATAGCTTCGAGGAATAAACTTAGCGTACGGTTCTTCCTTGAACTGTTCCCAAGTAAAGTTCGCCATTTGTTCTGGAGTGAGAGTTTTCTGTCTGGCCTCCCACCAGAAGTCTGCGGATCCTTTCATGAGAAAGTTTATACATAGCAAGCATTCCTGATCGCTACATTCAAAGAAATTAAAGATTCTCTCCACAGGCCTTACCCACTCTTTCTTGGTAGGACTACCACCGTAAAGTTAGGTGGGTTCGGCGAAGAAAAGTTCGGCTATTTTTCCATTCGGAGAGAGGGTTCACGATCATAAAGGTTTTGTCGTGAAGGTTTTGGGAGTGATTTGACTTGCTTTTCTTCCATGTTCGGTTTCGTCTTCGAGGAGGCATTTCACTTCAAAAGAAATTTATTATTTCCACAAAGATTAATAAAATATCAAACAAAGGAAAGGGATTTTAACATGCAACAAGATATAATCATCAACAAAGATAGAAGCATAACCATTTAATCACATCGTGGATAACAAAGCAGTTTATAATTTACAAGAAAATTGCCTCATTGAGGACTTTTATACACGGTTAGTTTCATATTTACAGTCGGTAGTCTACCTACTATCTTACTTAGTTAAAACTACTTTCCTTCAACTATCTCGCCTTCTCTTCAGATCCTCTTCTTATTCGTGAGCGTGAGTGTGATCAAGCAATGGATTAGCGCACTCTCCCAAGAAGAGAAAGGATGGGTCCCATGTGAAGGTATTTCATTAATGTACAAAGGTTGTAAGTTAGAAGTGCCAATGACCGCGATTGTCGATTAAACTCATGTTCTACCTCAGTGGAAGACATTATCGATGGAATTTCAGGAATAGGAGAATAAGGTGGTGAAGGAGTTTTCAATGCAAATGGTTGATCAAATAAATCTAGATCATCCAAGGTCCACTGAGGTCCGAGAGGAAACAGAGTATCATCATTATCGCAATACTCATATTTAGGACTAGCTTTAATAAGCTCATGAGATACAGGTTTAATTCTTTTACTTTTTGGGTCTAAGATATCATCTAAAATTTGATGAACTGTAGGGATAAAATAATCAAAGGGACGGTAAGGAATGAGTGGAGGATTTTCCCCCGTCCTATATTGGTCTTTAAGAATTCTTATGAACTTTCTTAAGATTACCAGTAATTCGACACTCCATGTCTGGATGCACATAATCGAAAGCTATTTCGGATGCCCATCCCCTCCAGTCAGGAGGTAAAGCTGCCACCAGTTGAAGTAACCCGTCAAGCTCGGTCACTCCACACTTCAAAACCGATCGCCACATGACTTTGTAATGATGAAGGAAGAACTGCATGCCCTGTTCTGGTCTCATTCGTAGCGCGTAAAATTTATTGATATCTCCTAAGCCCAACGGTCTATAAGCAACATTCTTTCGAGCGGTAGATTTGGTCCTTACCATCCTATAATCAAATATCACTTCTATACCGGTTAGAACCAATATAATTTCTTAAAGAAGAAACACATTCATACTACATCATAAAATTAATCATAATCACATTTCGTTCACATATGCACAACATTCTCATCTTACTTTACCTGGTTGAGCTGTAGAGATGGGCTGGACACTGAGCTTTTACCAATGACTCAAAGATTTACTAGAAAGGTTAGCTCAAGGAAAGAAAATTCACAGGATCAAAGCGAACAAATGCTCTGATACCACTCTGTCACGACCCGACTATTTAATTACTTATTTAACTAAATAATCAAGCCGTGACTGGTTTAAATAACGATAATCTTTCCAAAATGAGTGATTAAGAGAATTAGTTTTGGGAACAAACGGACAGCATAACGTTTGAAAATGGAATAAGCTAACATGCACTCAGAAAATATCCAACAATAATATAATTACAAACGAGGGCACAACCTCAAATTACATACATAAAAGTTTTCAAAACATTTACAAGGTTATCAAAAGTACGGTTTCAAGGTTTCAAGGTCTTAGCAGCGGATTAGTAATGAATATCATGTGTGAAAACATGATATTCAAACACATTTAATTTTAGTAAGAAGGCAAAATGAGATTTCAGCTCAGTTCCCCGCCACATCTCCTTTATGCTCAACCCGCATCGAAAAACATTTTGAGGTATGAGTACCGAAAGTACTAATGGATAATGCCAACATATATATATATATATATATATATTTTAAATTTATAACTTTAATCAAAGTGGTATATCCTTCAATTAACATCAAGAAAACAGTTGATAGATCATGCATAATAATTTCCATCATAATATAAAAGAACACCACATTTTATCTTTCAAACATACCTAAGATAACATACCCGAGTTGGTCCGAAGGATACAACTACGGCCATACCGCTCACGCTATTTGGCAAAGGAGTAGGCATCCTCCCAATACCATGGCCGCCTACATTAGCAAGCTCACACCATCTACCCGCACAAGAATTAATATTTCCTACCGCAGATAGGTAATTGTCGCCATAACCACAATGTGGTAAACGCTCTTTAACATAATCATCATGTGGTGATTATATTTTCATGACAAAACAATTTCATAAAGCAACATAAGTTTTGTTCTCAAACAAACTTTGTAAAGCATTACCCACCTCGTGACGCTTAACCTACTGTGTTCGCTTCTTCGTCCTTTACTTCTGCTTCCTTGCTTGATCCTTAAAACATAAAAATTATGGTCAATTTTTTTTTTTTTTTTAGTAATCTTTCTTTCTAATTTAGCTATATGTAAACAACTATAAATTAATATATAACATGTTTTACTAATGTCAAACCCCACCGAAATTTCTAAGAGTAACGTTTAGAATATGTATAGCCCAAATACACCAAACTACTTCAGTTTTATCCCAAACTCCCAATATCATCATCATATCATCAAACATACACTCAAGAACTTTATACAAGACCAATATCATCTAATTAACGTTAATCGCCTAAAGGCGATTTAACTAGATATATATATATATATATATATATATATATATATATATATCAATATTTTGAATATCTACAATCCATTAAACATCAAATATCATATAATTGTACTTAATTAACATCATTGATCATTATTTCATCATCCATTCAAGTCTTGCTTAAAAATTTCCACATAAAATCATAACTTTAGTCTTAAACCTTAATTTTTATAACTTTTGATATCTATGTTCAAAATTTCCCATAAATTCTAATTAGGCCTTATTTTTATCATAAATCTCAAATATCAATTCAAATCCATCAAATAAAATCAAGAAATCATAGATCTAAGCTTGCCCTTCATTTTCGAAAATTTTGAACAATTAGTATATGTTTGAATTAAATTCCCATAATATCATTTTATACATTATTTACATCCTTAAGCATGAATATCATCTCAAATTACTCAAATAAAATCAACATCATCATGTTCCTACACTCTATAGTTTTCGAAAATTTCACAAATTTCACAAACATTGTTTAACTTTTAATTTCTTCTTTCATATGATGTTTATAATCATCCATAAGCATATATCTAAGCTTAATTTAATCAATTCATAACATATGAATCATATTCAAAAATTAGGGTTTAGAGTTAGTTTCTTAAATTTTAAATTTCTATGAATTTGAACAAATTAAATCCATAACACATGTTAATCTAACTCCATAAACATAACTAAATCAATACATATAACAAAATTTAAACAAATCAACCATAACCCTAATCTTTAAAAATTTGAAATTTCCTAAACATTCAAACATAAAATTCATCAATTTAATTAATGAAAACTTTGCATAAATGAAGTAATTACCATGCTAGGAACAATTTCTCTTTAATTCCCAAGTCTAATTATGTATTAAAAGTGAAGATAGAATTTTTGTGTGAAAGTGTGTGTAAAATTAAAATATGGAAGAAAAATGGGTAGAAGATGATTTATTACATGTATTAGATTTCTAGAATGTAAATTTTAATGTAATGTGAATTTATTTCAAATTTCCAAGTAATGTATCACTAATTTCCATAAAATGATAAATACACTCTAATTTTGCTAACTACATACTATAGTATTAATTAATTTTATAGAATTTTATCTATAACAATTTATAAAATATAATACAACTTATATTCATAATTTAAATCACTTTATTTAATAAAATTCAATTCATTTCAATAATACTTAAATTTTGAAAATTACATAAATAAATTCTTTAATCGTTAGTTATTGCTAAAATAAATTTATTCATATAAATTAATAACTTGAATAATAATTCCTTTCATTTTATAATAAAATATCCATATAAAAATAATTAAGGCATTTTATAACTTATTTTCTGGATAAATAGTATTTTCATACAAACATATACTAATAATTCAATTATCTCACATAATTCACTTTTATTATAATTAAACTCATTTCTAATAATTTCACATTTTCGATTCCATATATTCAAATCTTAATTTAATCGGATTCATACCGATTAATATTTCACTATATGAATTTTATTTAATTCTTAAGGCTTAAATAATTTTTAAGCCTTTAGTAATACTTAATTAATCTTTATGAATTACTATAAAATTTTCGGCTACTACAAGTACTGGCAAGCCAACCTCCGATGTCTTATGCGGAGACTCTGAATCGGGCGCTTGATATGGAAATGGAAATGCGTCTTGAGAAGATTACGCCCGATCCGACTTCAAAGATCCACCTGTAATCCTAACCCACAAAGCTAATGCTGACTGATCAAAAGATTGGAAATAAGAGAAGGTGGGAGAATAAAAATTTCCCGAACAAGAAGCAATGGCAGAAATTGGGACAATCCTCCCAAGGTCAATCTCGATCATCGTTTCAAGGCCAACCTCGCTTTTCCCAAATCGAGCTAGACAGTATGTCGAAATGCAATCAGCACACTGAGTTTGTAATGGAAGAAATGTGTTGTTACAACTGTGGTCAAGTGGGCCACTATGCTAACAACTATCCAAACAGAGAAAGGGCGTCAGGAAGTGGATCCAGACCAAATCCTCCCCGTAAGACTCAATCTATGAAAGCTATGACAGCTTACCCTCAGTTGCCATTTTCGATGTTCCCTCAGATTCCGGTAGCTCAATTTCCAATGACTCTACAACAACCACCTCAGGCTCAACCAGTACAGCAAGTTCAACCACAAACCCAACATCAGAGTGCCTTTGCCCTAAACCAGAAATCAACTGATAAGAAAGGGACGGTTGATGTGTATCGAACTTTGAGAGATATACCGCCATAATTTTTTCGACATCGAGCCAGATTCTTTATTTCTTCCGCATGTAGATACTCTTGAGCTTCCAAGAAACGATCTAATCCTCGATATAAGAGTCCTTACGTTAGGCGTGCGATAGAATCATGCATGAGTGCCCTAACTTAGAATTTGAGTTAGGTCCTCTCAAGTCGAGAGCGTAATCTTCGTCTTTTGCCAATGTGGGATGTGGATATAATTCTAGGAATGGATTGGTTAACCCAAAACTTTGCAACGATTCATTGCGAAAGTCGTGAGATCTCATTCCAACCACTAGACAAAGAACTAACCTGTTTTTACGGGATAGATGAAAGGCATAAGAGAGTACCTATTATTTCAGCCTTACAAGCGGAGTGTTCGCTAAGACAAGATGAAGCACGCGCTATATAGTGTTTTGGTTGGAAAAGATGAAGTTGAAAGGAAGGTAGAAGATGTCGGTTGTGAGAGAATTCCTGTGATGTTTTCCTAATCCTTACCTGGATTACCACCGGATAGACCATTAGAATTCTCCATCGACTTAGAACCTCGGTCAGCCCCAATTTCGAAGGCACCATACCGAATGGCGCTAAGGGAACTTCAGGAATTGAAGATCCAATTACAAGAATGATTGGATTTAGGATTTATCCGATCGAGCGTATCTCCGTGGGGAGCACCAGTATTGTTCGTTAAGAAGAAGGATGGCTCTTTGAGAATGTGCATCGACTACAGAGAATTAAATAAGTTGACCCTGAAGAATAAGTACCCTTTGCCGAGGATTGATGATCTGTTTGATCGGTTGAAGGAGGTGAGTTTTCTCAAAATCGATTTGAGATCGTGATATCATCGCTAAAGATTAAGCGGTGAAGATGTATCAAGACGCTTTTCAACTCGGTACGGTCATTATGAGTTTACCGTAATGCCCTTTGGTCTGACCAATGCCCCAGTTGTGTTCATGGATCTGATGAACCGTGTTTTCCATGAATACCTCGATAAGTTTGTTTTGGTCTTCATTGACGACATTCTTATGTATTCCAAGACAAAGAAAGAACACGAAACCCAATTGAGAACCGTCTTGGATACGTTAAGAACTGAAAAGTTGTATGCCAAATTCAGCAAGTGCGAGTTTTGGCTTCGGGAAGTGAACTTCCTTGGTCATATCGTCTCGCCAGAAGGAATCAGGTGGAGCTCGCTGGCACAAGTCAGGCGCGAATGGAATCGCTTACAACACCGAATGAAATTCGGAGTTTTCTTTAGTCTAGTGGTTATTACCAAGATTCATCGAAGGATTCTCAAAATTGCTAGACCAATGACGCAATTACTCGAAGGGAGTAAAATTCCAATGGACCATAGAACGCGAGAAAAGTTTTCAAGAATTGAAGGATAGTCGATGCACCCAATATTAACAAAGACTCGAGCCCGATAAAGAATATACGCTTTATACTGGATGCTTCAAGAAACGGGCTAGGATGTAATCGTCACGCCCAATTCTGAGGGAAGGCATGGATGCGGGGTGTGATTAGGGGTGGGGTTAAGCGGGAAGAAGGGGATTACATATAACATACACGATAAGAAGATGTGACCACAAAATGGGCAAGATCTCCTCTATAACTAGACATATCCGAAGGGGAGGGGGTGCAAACAATCCACCAATGTAATAATATCGATACCATAACTTCAATGGACATGATCTTGGTTTATAATAAGTAATGCAAGGAAGCAAAATAGCATTACACCCTGTTGACTAGACCGGTCAACCACATAGCATGCTCATATCGAGACTCACAGCATAATAACATAATAGCCAATCTTGTTCCCAATCAGAAAGCAAAATGAGGGACAAGAATACATCAACATCATAATAGGTATATATATCACAACATCGCGGAAGCATAGCATGAAGAACCCATACCAACCCTCGGTCGCCGCCCGTCCAAATTCTCCTCCATCTCGTGAAAAGATTTGAAAAGAGTTTGGGGTGAGTACTAGCACACTCATTTGGGTTTTATTGAAAATCAAATGTCATGATGCGTGTTCGAGCACTTACCTTAGAAGGTTTTAAAACGTAAACCACTTCTAAGTAAGCAAAATAGATTTTTATTTTTCGATACCGATCCGTTATTCTCGTTGTTCTCATCATAGAACCAAAGAACCACGGCTCGAACGTATCCCGCCACCCCATCACATCTCATTCATTCGCCCGGAACATATCCAAAGAAGCCCATAATATCTCGCCCGAACATATCCAATCAGCCCATACCCGAACGATCCACGGTTAACTCGGTGTGGACTTCAGGGTCAAATCCCGTCGTAACCATAACCACCTCATTACCATTTCGTGTGGACTTAGGGGTCTAGCCCCTTCGTAACCATAACCACGTGTTCGGGTCTATCCTCACGATCAATACTCAAGATGGTGATCAACCCACCGAATAGAGATCCGCACAACCACAATAGAACCACATCTCGGATCGAGAACAAGAATAACTTCACCAAAACATTTTATGGCGCACATGTTTTATTTTGAAATATCGAGTAAATAACTCAAAATAAGCATATATAACCCAACTCGAATGCTAAAACGTCAATGTGGAGCTAACCACTAATCCAATAACCTCACCGATCGCCGGGAGGGATGATCGGGCGGTGGTGGCAAGCCAAGCAATGGCGCCGCCGTCGAGCCACCCTGCCTCGATCCCCACTCCTCCAGCCGCCTGCGTGCACTCGAGCAGCTCGGCTCTTCCGTAAACACGGAGACGAAGGAAATGAACGTTGAAAATTAAGGCCCTAGCCTCCTATTTATAGGAAAAAGTGGGGTGCAGCAATTGCATGCAAGCGCCCTTTTCGAAAACGAAAGCGACACAACTTTGCAAACGGACTCCAAATTTAGCAAACTTGGTACCCATGGACTCGAAATAAAATCTGGACACAACGAATATAAACAAGATATGCTTTAAAAGACTAATGAAAAGTCCGGTTTTCGATAATTTGAGTGCCAAACCTTCATGGGTGGTCGAAAACTCGATACTTAGTGTCTATGAATTCATTATAAGACACTTCTTAACGCCTCGATGTTTCGTGATGGTCGATCACCAAACAAAAGTCAACCTTTTGACCTTTTCTCAAAAAACGTGCCATGCAAAACAGAAGCTTAGAAAGGACAGGGTATCACATCCCTCCCTCCTTAGAAAAATTTAGTCCCCGAAATTTCAAACATGTGGCGGAAACAATTCAGGGTACTGAGCCCTGAACTTGTTTTCCAACTCCCACGTAGCTTCCTCATCTCCGTGGTGATTCAACAACACCTTCACCAACGGAATCTGCTTGTTCCTCAACTCCTTCACTTCTCGTTCCAAGATAGCCATTGGTCTCTCCTCGTAACTCAGATCCTGAGCAAGAACCACTTGGTCATGCTTGATCACATGTTTTGGGTCGAACACGTACTTTCTCAGTTGAGAAACGTGAAACACGTCATGAACATCTCCGATGCTAGGCGGCAAAGCTAACCTATAGGCAACGGAGCCTATCCTCTCGAGAACTTCGAAAGGTCCAACGAACCTCGATCAGAATCTCACCTCACTTTCCCAAACGAACGACTCTTTTCGCTGGGGAAACCTTATGAAAACGCGATCTCCGATCATGAATCAAGATCCGACGACGCTTGTCCGCATAGGACTTCTCGCCGCCCCGAGCTTCCTTGATCCTTCGCTGATCCGATCGATAACCTCGACCGCCCTGCTGAACCATCTCGGTCCTAACATCTTTCTCTCGCCCACTTCATCCCAATAAAGTGGCGATCGACACTTCCTTCCGCATAACGCTCATGGGAGCCATTCCTATGGTGGCTCGATAACTATTGTTATAGGCAAACTCCACCAAAGGTAGTATCTCTTCCAATTCCGCCCTCGTCGCCACGATCGCCGCAGATGTCTTCCAGAAACTGAATCGTTTTTCCGATCGACCGTCCGCTTGAGGATGGAATGTTGTACCGAGATTCACTTGGTCCCCATTGCTTCCTGCTGCACTCCTCCAAAACCTCGACGTGAACCTCGGGTCACGATCCGACGAATCGATACCGCACACCATGTAACCGTGCGATTTCTTTCGACGTAAAACTGAGCAAGCTTATCTAACCCGTATGTCATCCGAATCGGTAAGAAATGAGCTGACTTTGTCAGTCTATCGACGATAACCCATATTGCGGTGTTTCCTCTCGCTGACCTTGGAAAACTCACCACAAAATCCATACCGATATGCTCCCATTTCCACTCTGGGATAGGTAGCGGTTGCAACAAACCTGACGGACGTTGGTGTACAGCTTTCACTTGCTGACAAGCCAAACAACGTTCCACAAACGCGGCTACATCCTTTTTCATCCCTTCCCACCAAAAGTTCCTCTTAAGGTCTCTGTACATTTTGGTGCTTCCGGACGAGTCAGATACGGTACCTCATGAGCTTCACTCATGATTTTATCTCAATTCCCTATTGAGTGGCACACATAACCTTCCTCGGAATAGTAGCGTTGTCCTTCGCTCTGCGAAACCCTTGCTATCTTCTAGCCTTGCTTTCAAACGATCTTCTCCAGAATTGCCCTCTCAAGACTCACGATGGCTTCTCTCAGTCCGGTTCGCTATCAAAGTCGCGACGAATCCTTGCACCGATTCCGTGGGTGAATCACTTCAGTCGAGCTTCTCAAAATCTCGAATAAGCTCTTTCTCTTGCGAAGAAGATATCCCAACCGCCTCGACTTGCGACTAAGAGCATCCGCTACGACATTAGCTTTCCCGGGTGATAACCGACAGAGCAATCATAATCCTTCACCAACTCTAGCCATCTCCTTCGCCTCATGTTCACTCTTTTGTTCAAAGAAATACTTGAGGCTCTTGTGATCCGTGAAGATCTCACACTTAACCCATAGAGATAGTGCTCCAAATCTTCAACAAGATGAACGATCGCCGCTAACCTGTGTCATGCGTTGGGTAGCTCAACTCGTGCGGCTTCAATCGACGAGACGCGATAAGCTATAACCTTCCTGTTTCAAGATAAGAACGCAACCCAAACCAAGTTTGATGCATCGTGTAGACCGAAACCCATAGTTCCTTCCGCACGGCTAACACCGAGCGGTTGTTTTCTTCTTCAACTCTCGAAAACTTGCTTCACAAGCTTCGACCATGAAAACTTAATTCCTTTCCTAAGTCGCTGCGCCATTGGCCTCGCCAATTTCGAAACCCTTCGATGAAACATCTATAATATCCTACCAAGCCTAGAAAGCTTCAACCTCATCGCATTAGTCGGAACCTTCCGCCATTTCATCGCTCAACCTTCACCGGGTCGACTTTGATTCTTCGCAGACATGATGTGTCCAAGGAACATCACTTCTTTGAGCCAAAACTCGACTTACTATACTGCATACAACCTCTCGTCGTAACGCTTCCGTAATCTGCACGGAGGTGTTCTCTATGCAACTCGCATTCTTGGAATAGATGAGAATATCATCGATAAAAACCAAGACGAAACTATCGAGATACTGATGGAAAACTCGATTCATCAGATCCATGAAAACTGCTGGTGCATTGGTCAAACCAAACGGCATCACAATGAACTCGTAGTGCCCATACCTTATCCTGAACGCGGTCTTCGCAACGTCCTCCTTCCTGATCTTCAGCTGATGGTAGCCTGACCTCAAATCGATCTTAGAGAAGACACTCGCTCCCTTGAGCTGGTCAAACAGATCGTCGATCCTTGGAAGAGGATATCTGTTCTTGATCGTCAGCTTATTCAGCTCTCTGTAGTCAATGCACATCCGCATTGACCCATCCTTCTTCTCGACGAATGTAATCGGCGCGCCCCACGGCGACACGCTAGGTTGGATAAAACCTAGATCCAATAGCTCCTCGCAATCGCTTTCAGCTCTTGAAATTCCTTAGGTGCCATTTCGATGGTGCCTTCGACATCGTGTCGCCTCGGTTCCGGATCAATAGTGAATTTCACTTGTCTATCAGCGGTAAACCCGGCAAGTCCTCGGAAACACGTCCGGATATTCACACACCACCTGCTCCTCTTGCAATCGCTATGCGCTCTTCAGGCCTGTCAAACTCACTAAGAAAGTTTGATGCTTCCTTCCCCGATCATCCTCACCGCCTTCGTCCGAGATCATAGCACGCAAACACCCATCCTTATGCCGTGGAAACAAACTTCCACTCCTCCCGCTATTCGAAAAGCAACTCTCTCGAGACAACGATAGTTGTCCGTGCTTTTCCAACCAATCCATGCCAAAGATGACATCGAAATCTTCCATTCGATGACATGCAAATTGACAAAGACCTTCGCTCACTGATTTCTACCTCCCGGTTCGGCATATCTTTCGCCTTTAGCACTTCTCGATGGGATGCTAATTTGTGGTACTGTGATTTCTTGGGTACCAAACCCAACCTCTCACACGCGATTCTCGAAACGAAAGAATGTGAGGCTCTCTGTATCAAACAAAGCGAAACGGTATATCACCATATGGATTATACCGCAAGATTTCCGGAGCTTGTCGCCGTCACGACTCAAGGTGCACCCTTGCTTGTTGAGGTGGCCTTTGGTTTGTCGCCTAGGTGACCTCCCCGTCCGTTGTTTGTCCTCGCGGAGCTTGGTTTTACCTTCATGAGCTGGATGGTGTCTCATGGCGGGCCGCACCACGACCTCCCGATGGACAATCTCGAGCGTAATGTCCAAACTTCCTACAATGATAACACTAAACGTTACCTTGCCCGCACTCGCCCAAGTGATTCCTCCGCATTTCGGCACCGTTTTTCCACACCGCCCCACCGCCGCACGGGTTGGAAATTCCTTCCCAAGGTCGCTTTCTCTCTTGAATGCCCGGATTCCTTGGAATCATCGACCGCCGGTTCCCTGGAACACCGATTGCCTCTCCTCGATCTTCCATTTCCTTTTGCTCTTCCTCCGCGGGCTATCCGTGGCATCGTTTTCCCGGGCAACATCGACTCAATGTTTAAAGCCCGATTCAAGGATCGTGCATACGCCGATCTCCCCGATCGACGAGTGAAATTCGATCTCGGTCGGAGTCCTCTCTCGAACTCGCTCGCTCTAGCGTCTGTGCCGACCGTGTGCGTAGTATAACGCGGCAGCGATTGAACGAGCGATCGACTCGGTGACCGTCCTTCTTCCTCGACGAAGATTCCGTAATTCATTTACCTTCTCTCGCTCAGACGCCAGCACGCATTTTCCATGAGTTCTTTCTTGAAATCTTCCCACGATACCTTCCCCACCGTCCCGGTGTAGAGTCCTTCTCACGATTCCCACCGTAAATCGCCTCGTTAGTCGAAGATCGCGCAATTCACTTTTACGCTTCTTCAGCCGATGTATTCAAGATCCTTTCGTGGATCGTATCCAGTTCTTAGCGTCGATCGGTTCGCCGAGACCGTCGAATGTAGGGGGATTCTGCCTACGAAAACTCTCGATCGCATGCCGCTGAACCAAAGGTGGTTCTTGGGCTTCTTCCACGTTATTGTTTCTCTGGTTCCTTGTTCTCGCATTCGCACGATGTTAAAACATTAGAAACACGTTCGCATAGATAACGGGTATCATCGCACAACATACATCATCACCCATATCACATATCATCACATATGTCACATATCACGCACGCGATCACATATAATCATGCAATCCTCGTCAACATATCATCGTTATGCATCTCACATAACATCACCACATACCACATAGATCATATATCATCACATAGCTCATATCACATATAAGCATCAAAACATAAACATTCATCATAGGCGTTAGTAGTATTAGTTTTATCCGGCGTCCACGAAGGATCACGCCAAAATACAAGATCAAGGTACGTCACCAAAAGGTCGATATGAGCAAAGAATCGACTTTATTACTAAAAGATGTCGCTCGTCCATGCCATAGCGCATCTGCGACTATCACCGCATATACCGACATGCCTTGATCTGCTCCCCATATCTCGTCCACTACTCTCCGCTTGTCTCAACGGTCCCATTCTCGCCTTTCCTCATCCTCTCTCTCTTCCTATCGTGGCTTGATTGGGCCGCCACTGGTGAAGCGATCCCGCATGGAAACAAGTCTCGTGGGTATGATCCCATCCAAGCCGCGCTCGATTGCCTCGAGTATTAGTGAAAGTTGTGCCCGAGTCCCTATCTCGCGCGCTGCCTTCCTCAACATGCTCGACTCATTAGAGTCATCGGCTATCCGATCACGGGTCCTCCGAGCCCTCACTATCCTCCTCGCCCTCCTCTCGGGTCCTCCTCCTCCTCGTAGTCTCCTTCCTCGGATGCCAACTCGATCTTGCTCGTGGCATGAAGATTCGATCCGGCTTCTTCCCCGCCACCGCCGGATGGACAATCTCTCTCGCCGGGAGGTTCACGCCTCAAAATCGCTCCGGTCCTTCTGAAGGTAAGGATCGTCGATGGAGGTGTAGTGGACGTGTATCTCGACGACCGGTGATCGCTCGAGCGATGGTCGCTCTCCCAAAGGCTCTTGGGAACATCATCCCTATCATCAATACGGATCGGTCCTCGAACATGCCTTGCTATCACATCCTCCTCGATGGTATACCTCGATGATCGGTACATCGCTCCATACCGAGCAAATAACTCGGTGAAATCAAGGTAAGGTGCACGGTGATAGATCCGTCTCGAACATCACATATCCTTGCTTTCGCCCACGGCCGCCAACCTATTGGTAGCCTCTCACAACCGATAGTAAGCCTCATACTCGATACTTTCCCACCGCCTCGGATCTTTCTCCACAATCCAACAAATCTCCCATAAACACTCCCAACGGCTCATGGACATTCTGGTACATTCCCCGAACTTACGGATCGCTTCATCCATCTGTGGGATCTTAACCAACGTTGTCCGCCATCAATATCCATAAACCTACATGTTAGTTCATCAAAATAACAACAAATATTCACGCTTCCTTTTCTCGCCTCACCATCCGGGTAATCATGTCTCAAACACATGTTCATTTCAACACATATCAATATCAATATCGATATTCATCATAATAATCACGTAAGCAACATGAGATTCACTTACAAGCACTCGTTTATCAAAATAAACAAGATTTTCAATCAACAACATATTTCTATGTAAACCAATAGATTCACATCATCCATTCATGATCATATCAATCACATCATACCACATCAATGGTTCCCATGTCACAGCCACACAGGCTCTTTCGTCTCATCGACAATTACTTCCACATCCATATCACCATCCAACCATATCTCATCCACATAACGTTTACATCACGTAAACTCTTACCAGGCCAAAACACATGAAACCAAGATCATATCGAGCATCACGTAACCACATAAAGCATCAGCAAATAAACACATACATCATCCCCTTTTTTAAAGGAGGCGGCCTGACGGTGAGCTGAGGGTAGCCGTACCTGATAAACAGTTTAGAAGAACAAGTTCTAAACACTCAATTTCAAGAACGTACAAGATATAAAGCAAATGAACTGCTTTGATATCAAACAATATAGAAACATACCCAAGGCCGTAAAATCGCTCGATACCATCACTGCCACGCCCAATTCCCGAGGAAGGCACGGATGCGGGGTGTGATTAGGGTGGGGTTAAGCGAGGGAAGAAGGGGGATTACATATAACATAAACGATAAGAAGATGTGACCTCAAAATCGGGCAGCATCTCCTCTATAACTAGGACATATCCGGAAGGGGAGGGGTGCGTAAACAATCCACCAACAGAATAATATCGATACCATAACTTCAATGGACATGATCTTGGTTTATAATAAGTAATGCAAGGAAGCAAAATAGCATTACACCCTGTTGACTAGACCGGTCAACCACAAAGCATGCTCATATCGAGACTCACAGCATAATAACATAATAGCCAATCTTGTTCCCAATCAGAAAGCAAAATGAGGGACAAGAATACATCAACATCAGAATAGGTATATATATCACAACATCGCGGAAGCATAGCATGAAGAACACGAGCTCAACCCCTCGCCGCCTGGCGTCAAAATTCTCCTCCATC
Source organism: Salvia rosmarinus (assembly GCA_036937905.1). NCBI lineage: Eukaryota > Viridiplantae > Streptophyta > Magnoliopsida > Lamiales > Lamiaceae > Salvia > Salvia rosmarinus. The sequence goes on from JAODLM010000631.1 coordinate 139,630, forward strand.
TCGTGAAAAGATTTGAAAAGAGTTTAAAGTGAGTATTAGCGCACTCACCGGGTTTTATTGAAAATCAAATGTCATGATGCCGTGTTCGAGCACTTACCTTAGTAGGTTTTAAAACGTAAATCCACTTCTAAGTAAGCAAAATAGATTTTTTTTCGACACCGATCCGTTATTACCGTTGTTCTCATCATAGAACCAAAGAACCACGGCTCGTAACGTATCTCGCCATTTCATCACATCACATTCATTCGCCCGAACATATCCACCAGACCATAATATCTCGGCTCGAACATATCCAACACCCATGCCCTAACGTATCCAACAAGCTAACTCGGTGTGGACTTCAGGGTCAAACTCACGTAACCATAACCACCTTATTACCATTTCCGTGGACTTAGGGGTCTATCCCTTCGTAACCATAACCACGTGTTCTGGGTTTATCCTCACGATCAAAACTCAAGATGGTGATCAACCCACCGAATAGAGATCGGTGCACAACCACAATAGAACCACATCTCGGATCGAGAACAAGAATAACTTCACCAAAACATTTTACTGGCATATATTTTATTTTGAAATATCAGAGTAAATAACTCAAAATAAGCATATATAACCCAACCTGAACAGACGAAAACGTCAACAAGGAGCTAACCACGAATCCAATAACCTCACCGATCGCACTGGTAGGTACCTGGTAACAAGACGGAACAAGTTTTGGGGTCACATCCTACAAAGCAAAGCAACATCGTGATCCAAACGAAGATCGAAGCAAAACTAGGGTTTTCGACTTTCTGAACCCGCATTTGGCACTCTCCGGATTTTCAAATCAACTCGATGCAGAATGGAAATATATTCAGGGCATCAAGACCTATAATAGGGTACTTTCAAAATGTGCATGCATGCAAGTTGACTCAAATCTTAGCAGCGAAGAAGCTTCAAAAATCGATGCCTATCCTCAGATCTAGGATAAACCATCCAAAATCGATGCATGAAAATAGAAACATAAGCAATATGCATAACCATTAACATGGAATGACAAACTATGTTGAAAATGGATAACCCGGGCATGTACTTCCTTTAGAAAACTCAAGCAACGGAAAACATCCCGACATGCGTAAACACGAAAAAGTAAAACGGAATCGGTACTTTAGTAGAATGCATAGCCGGAACTCAAAACCTAAAGGACCCAGAGCAAAAGGTGGCCGTCGGCCACCAAATCGGCGCCAACAGCCACGGCGGCGGCGGCATTGATTCGGCGGAGGTTCACGTTAAATTGTCGGCCGCCGCGTTTTCCCGTCCGTCCCTTTAGATTCCCGAGTTCTATGCTATACGATCTACTAAAAGGTGGAATCAAAACAAGAAAAGGACAAAACAAAAACGGGCTATGGGAAGGGATGATCGGCGGTGGTGGCGGCAAGAAGCAATGGCGCCGCCGAGCCTCCCCGACTCGATCCCCACTCCTCCAGCGGCGGCAGCAGCACTGAGCTGCTCGGCTCTTCCGTAAACACGTAGAGACGAAGGAAATGAACGTTGAAAATGAAGGCCCTAGCCTCCTATTTATAGGAAAAGAGGGTTACTGTCGTTATGCAATGCCCTTTTCGAAAACGTAAAAGCGACCCAACTTTTACAAACAGACTCCAAATTTAGCAAACTTGGTACCCATGGACTCGAAATAAAATACCGGACACAACTAGTATAAACAAGATATGCTTTTAAAAGACTAATGAAAAGTCCGGTTTTTCGATAACATCCCCGGAGTGCCAAACCTTCATGGGTGGTCGAAAACCTGCATACTTAGTGTCTATGAATTCGTCATAAGACACTCTTCACAACGCCTGATGTTTCGTGACGGTCGCATCACCAAAAAAAAGAGTCAACCTTTTAACTTTTTCTCGAAAAACGTGCCATGCAAAACAGAAGCTTAGAAAGGATGGGGTATCACATGTACTCATGCAGGAAGGTAAGGTAATTGCTTATGCTTCAAGACAGCTAAGATTGCATGAGCTTAATTACCCTACCCATTACCTAGAACTAGCAGCCGTGGTCAATGCGTTGAAGATTTGGAGACATTATTTATATGGATCGAAATGTGAGATCTTCACCGACCACAAAAGCCTGAAATACTTCTTTGAGCAAAATGATCTTAATATGCGTCAGAGAAGATGGCTAGAGATAGTTAAAGATTACGATTGCGAAATCAAGTATCATCTAGGAAAAAGCGAATGTAGTCACCGATGCATTAAGCAGAAAGAGTCGGACTCAATTAGCATTTGTTCTTACCCAGAACGAAGAGCTAGTTAAGGAGTTCGAGAAGATGAAATTAGAAGTGGTGTTACCACCTGAGACCACTCAAGGTATCATCGCAACCCTTGTTCTAGAACCCGACCTGAGAAATCGAATTGTTCAAGCTCAACGTCAAGATGAACAATTAGAAAAGTTAAGGCTAAAGGTGAGAACCGAAGGATCAACAGAGTACCATGAAGCAAGAGACAATGCCCTCATGCTTGGGAACATATTATGTGTACCCAATGATAAGAAATTAAAGGAAGAAATTCTGAAGGAGGCACACAACACGTCTTATACCGCTCACCCTGGAAGCACGAAAATGTATAGAGATCTAAAACGAAATTTCGTGTGGGTGGGTATGAAACAAGAGATATCGTTGTTCGTAGAAAAGTGTTTGGCGTGTCAACAAGTTAAAGCGCTACACCAGAGACCACATGGAAAACTACAACCCTCGACATTCCCGAGTGGAAATGGGACCATGTTGCCATGGATTTCATCACCGACACCTAAGTCCAAGCGTGGAAATACAGTCATTTGGGTAATTATTGATCGATTGACCAAGAGCGCCCATTTTATCCCAATTCCTGTGACGTACGGAGCCGATAAGCTAGCTCAGATTTACGTACGCGAGATCGTACGACTGCATGGAGTTCCTGTGTCGATCACCTCAGATAGAGATTCTAAGTTCTCCTCGCGATTTTGGACAAGTTTCCAAAAAGAAATGGGCACCAAGCTGAATTTCAGTACAGTCTTCCATCAACAGACCGATGGACAAACAGAAAGAACTATTCAGACTCTGGAAGATATGATCAGAACCATTGTCTTAGATCGAGGAGAACAGTGTGAGCAAGCTTTGCCTTTGATCGAATTTGCTTATAATAATAGCTACCAAGCAACCATCAACATAGCACCTTCAGCGTTATGTACGGCAAGAAATGTCGATCTCCTTGTATTGGGATGAAGTTGGAGAAAAGAATTCTCGACACGTAAGATTGAGGAAATGATTAATATCATACGCCAAATTAAGAAGAGAATTCAAGAAGCTCAGGATCGCGTAAGTCTTATGCAGATACGCAACGAACTGAGTTGAAATTCGGAATCGGAGATAAAGTATTCTTGAAGGTTTCACCCACGAAAGGAGTGCACATGTTTGGAATCAAAGGAAAACTCAAGCAAAGGTTCATCGGACCATACAAGATTTTAGAAGATTGGGCATATGCGTGTAAAGGTTGGCGTTACCACCCAATTTTGGTAACGCTCATAATGTATTTCACGATCTCGCCATTCACGAAGTACGTCTACGACCCGAACCATGTTATCAACCAAGAAGACATAGTTCCTGAGTCAAACCTAAGCTATGAAGAGAGGCCAGAACGTATCCTAGATCGAAAGAATCAACAACTAAGGAATAAGTCAATTCCTTTAATCAAGATTCTATGGAGACATCATGGCCCGGAAGAAGCAACTTGGGAATTAGAAGAAAAGATGAAAGAGAAGTACCCTCAGCTATTTACAGAGGTACTAAATTTCGGGACGAAATTTCTTTAAGGGAGAGAGAATGTAATACCCCAGATTTTCATAACTCTGGTTAAGCGCTAAGTACGTAATTGATTAGAAATTAATTACGTGAATGACTTGGAACAATGCATCCTCAGATAAGATTTCATAAAGTTTTAACTCAAAGATTTATTTTAGAATTCTAAAGTTGATTAATTTAACAATAAATTTCAATTTATTGTTTTATTTCAACGTTTATTCTAGAAAGAGTGATTTATAAAGATTTCAACTCACTAGTAATTTCTATATTTCAAATTGAGTTATCTTGATTTAATAAATTAATAAGGATGGATTATATCCTTATAATTTTTTTTGAATATATGTATATGTTCGGATGAGGACATAACGTCCTTAACAAATTGGGCCTAGCATTAAAATGTAGAAATGAGCTCAAATGTTTATTAAAGCTTATTAAAGAAGCTAAGAATTATCTAGAACCTTATAGCTTATCAAAGAAGCCATTTAAATAGCTTATGAGAGAAGATTGAAATAGTGAGATAGGACTTTATATATAAATGTAAACTTAGCCTCCAAGACTTCATTTTCCACCATTTTTCCTCCTTTTTTCCTCTCATTTTCGAGAGCCAAACACCACACATACATACACGAAAATTTCTTCTTCCAAAATCAAAATCCGGACTTCCAATCCTTTTCAACTCGGTAGATCAACGTCTTAAAGAGGTAAATCTTTAACCTTCTTCAAGTTTTGAAGTGAAAATCAAGATGAAAACCCACCCCCAAACCCCCATATGTTTCGGCCATTTAGGCCCTTCCTCTTACGGGTTTTGTTCTTCGATTTTTAGTTGATATATGTATAGATCTACCTATTATGAGTGATATTATGTTGAGAAAACAAAGAAAAATTTCCTTTTCAAACTCCCAAAGTTTCGGCCCTCTTAAAGGAATTTGGGGAAAAACGTTGATCTTTTATAATATGCTTCAATTGATGCTAGATCTAGTGATTATACTTGAATTGTGGGTTAATGTGTCTATTTTCATGAAAATCAAAACTTTAGTCAAGAACCCTAATTTTACTTATGGAATTGTTGATGATTTCTTAAATTGAGCTTGTATTTATGTAATTAAAGATGTTTGAGCATGATTAGAGTCGATAGATGAAACAAAAATCGAACCCTTCGACTTTCTTGTGAGGACCGAAAATGAAGGCTTATATTTCAAGATGATTTGGCTTTGATTTGTTTAAAATAAGTTAGTATATATGTGATTATATATATAGTTGTGTTTGGAGAAAGAAATTGGAGTTAAATCCAACCTATGTGAAAACCCTAATTTAGTATGCTTATGGAATATCAAGAACTATTTATTTTGATTTTATTTGATTAGTTTGATTTCAAAAGTATGATCTAGTATATGAAATTAGCTTATTTTGATTTATTGAGATTTTTCTATGCTTATATGAAAAATTTAGATTTCGTTAATTTGCATATTTCAAAGGACTTTCTGATTATAGTTTGATATTTGGAAATTGATTTCAAAGTATAGATTCTCGTGATTATGTAACTTGATCAAGACTTACTTGATCGAAGTTTCCAAATGAAAAGATTTGAAAGTTGAAGATTTTCTTATATCGTTATGGTACCCCTTATATATATATAAGGAGTTGAAAAGATTTAAGTTCTTATAAAATACATTCTTAATAAGTTGAATAGTTTAGTTTTGGATGCATTGACCTAGCAGAGCTTAGCTTAACCTTAGAGTACCAAGAGAGTTTTAGTAGAGGCTCAAGAGTTAGAAACTCTTAGTTCCTCTTTCCCGTATTTATTCCTCTTATCTCTTTTTAAGGAGCAAGTGGAAGCGAGATAGGGATCAAGAAAGGAAAAGCAGAAAGTCTCGAGTAAGCCAGATTTCCAGGTGGGCTTTCTAAATTAAAAATATGTGTTTGCACAAGTTTATGATAATGAGCATATGCCTATTTTGCAAAAGTTAATCGACTTGTCTGTTTTGAGCATATTGCATATTACCTATCTATGAGAGAATGATGATATCGGTCCTATGCTAGACGAGCTGCTAGTAAGGGTATGTGTACATAGGTGGCCTTTGGCCAAGGTGTTTGAGAAGAAGGCCTACTTCTCAACACGTTTGTGCGTAGATATGGTGTTTATTGATGATTGTCTGCAGACATGTTATGATTAGAATTGTTAGCACGTGCATTGAGCATGAAGTAAGTGATTTCTTAAAGCATGATTCATAGGATATTTCTTAAAACCCCTGTGAATCTAAGAAGTGGTAAGTCGATTATATAGCTCTAAGAGCATGTTTCAGTTGTTTTTAGGCAATTGCCCACTGAGTGCATCAAGTACTCACGCCCTGCATGTTGATAAGCCTCATTTTTACCTGATTTATAAGGTTATATTTGTCTCGTTTCTAATTGATAAAGGTTTGTTTGAGCTGCATTTGTGATATATTTCATTCACTTTGAAAGATATGATGCCGCATGTATTTTGTGTTATTTTAGCATAGGTTTTGATGTCAAAAAGGTGGATCATGATAAAAGAGAAATTGGCTAAAGAAGTTCGGAATTATCGCGAAGGAGATAACGCTTCGCGAGGGAAGAATAAGCTCGCAAGGAAAACGCGCGAGGCAGACACGCGAAGAAGAGGCAGACTTGCCTCGCGACCCGCTATCGCGACCATGGGGCGCGAGGCATTTGGTCGCGAGGAATACAATGCGCGCGCTAAAAGGAGAGCTCGCGACCCGCTATCGCGACCGAAGATCGCGATGGAAGTTCGCGAGGAGACACGGAACGCGCGTCGCGACCAGCTATCGCGACTGAATATCGCGAGGTAGAGAAGAGTGCGCCTCGCGAGGCGAGACTCCTTGTCCGAGTGTAAGTCTGAATCAGAGTCCAAAAAGGATAGGGAATTCACGAGAAAAGGGAGCTCGCAATTCATTATAAAAGGGGGAGAGAGGGCTGTTGTTTTCAACACCATTCCAGAGCAGAACACAAATTCTTCTTTATTTTCTTTTGCAAGTTCTTTTCCCGCTTAATTTAGTTTAGCTTTTTCTTTAAGTATTTTCATTCCAATTTCATAGTTTAGTATTAGAATTGTAATTTCTTCCTGATTCAAGTCGCTACAATTGTTCTTCGTGGATTCTTACGGTTTTATCTATCTATCTTAATTTATGTTTTATTTAATTATTTATTGCTTTGGTAATTTAATTATGCGTAGCTAAAATTCGCATCGATCCTAGGGTTTGCATGATTCGATCCTATATGTTGTGATTCCCGTTATCGCTATTTACCTTCCGGCATCGATTCATGATTCTTGGTGCTTTATTATATGTGTTGATTTCGATCAATCTTGATGCATATCTAGTTGTCGGTTAATTACGTAATTGTATTAATTGTCAATCAATCTTGAATGCATGATACGAATAAGTTCTCGAGTCGAGGCGAGATAGGATATTCGTAGGAAGCATATTCTTAGTGATCCTTTTGGA
>JAODLM010000141.1:0-49566 GCA_036937905.1 Salvia rosmarinus
GGATTATGGTATTACACGCTTTTGCTCGAACCTAGAGTTGACATTAGGATCCTTAAGGTTACGGCTAACGACCTAAACATAATACCATGGATGATGTAGACATAATCCTCGGAATGGTGGTTAGCTAGAATCATTCGATTCTGTAAGGAAAGGAAAATTCGTTTTCACTCTGGACAGCTCACAGCATTTTCGGGATCGGCATGGGAAGGAGGATTCGATGGTATCAACACTACTGCTAGGAGGATGATGAACGGAAGGATGCCATGCATTCCTTGTTTATTCAAACGATGAGGATGAACACGAGCGGGTGAAGACGTTGAAGTTGTCAGGAATTTCAGAAAGTACAATCTACAGGGAATACATCTAACAGATTTCAATGGGTTTACCATCGACTTGGAGCAGGGATCAACCCGGTTTCGAAGGCCCTATAGGATGGCCCAGGAGCTAGAAGAGCTAAGATCGAAATCGAGCTTTTGGATGCGGGATTCGATGGGCAGAGTGTTTCGCCTTGGGGAGGCCTTTGTTTTGTTTGTTAAGAAGGATGGTTCTTTGAGGATGTTATCGATTATGAGGCTAAATAAGATGACACTAAGACAAATACCCTTTACCAGAATAGATGACTGTTTGATCAATTCGAGGCGGGTGTATTCGAAAATTGATCTTAAGTCGAGATACCACCGGTGAAAATCTGACCTTAAGATGTACCGAAGCGCATTCCGAACAGATATGGCCACTATGTGAATTCATAGTTATGCCATTCGGGTTAACAATGCAGGTAGTGTTCATGGACCTCGTGAGCAGTATTTCATCCATTTTGGATAAATTTGTTTTATGTTCATAGATGACATCCTTATCTATTCAAAGAATGAAGAAGATCATAAGGACATCTCTGACGGTTTGACCTTGAAAGGAAAGACTCTTTGCTAGTTTAGCAAGTGTGAGTTTTAATTTGAAGGAAGTTATGTTCATGGACACATTGTGTCTGTTGAAGGTATAAAAGTAGATCGGCCAAGTAGAGGCCGTGCGAGTGGAAATCACCTAGAACCTGCCGCGAAATTAGAGTTTCCTAGGATTGGTGGCTACTATGGAGATTCATGAAGGATTCTCCAGATTGCAAGGCGATAACTTGACTACTCAGGAAGGGATCAGTTGATTGGCCGATGAGTGCGGCGGTTTCAAATACTCGAAAAATGACGGTTGCACCGGTTCTAGCGAGTCCGAAGCGAGCAAGGTATGTGGTCTGCTCTGCAAGCCGTCTAAGGCGGGCTGGTTGTGTTTTGATGCGAAGGAAGAAAGTGATAGCACACGTCTGACCTCAGGACCCATTGAACTACAACCCGCGATTTGGAATTAGCGGTAGTGGTTAGTACTAAAATTTGGAGACACCATCTACATGGTGTGAGATGTGAGATCTTCACGGATCATAAAAGTTTAGTATTTCTTGAACAAGAGATCTGAACATGAGACAAAGAAGATGGCTGGGGTTAGTAAAGATTACGGTGTGGTATTAACTATCACCGGGCGGCAGATGTAGTAGTGACCTTGAGTCGTAAAACCCGTACAGATGGGATGTCTCTTTTGCAGAGAGGACAAACTGGTTGAAGAGTTTGGCGGGATGAAGATGAACTAGTTGAACCACCCGAGGACAATCGTGGTGTGTCGCTACACTCGCAGCGACATCGATCTAAGGAAAAGAATTGTCGAGACAAAGTTGAGGAAAAGTTGGAAAGATCAGAAAGACTAAGGTGCGAAGGATTGAGAATTTCAAGGCGCGATAGCATATTGTTTGAAGGTAGGATATGCGTTCTGACGGCCGACTTCGGGCGAAATCATGGTGAGCTCGCGTCCCTACAGCCCACCGGGTAGTCTAAGAAGATGTCGGGACACGAAGGAAAAATTTTGGTGGGGAAGGCGTGAAGCGAGACATAAACTGCTTCGTGAGAGCATTGTGCTTGTTTGTCGACAAGTAAAAGCACTACCAACGTCCTATGGGAAGTTCAATAGTTAAATCCCGAATGGAGTGGGACGATATGCGATGGTTGGTTACAAGCACCGTCGAGAAGAAACACGACCGTATGGGTAATTGTGGATAGACTTACCAAAGTGCTCACTTTTTACCTATTGACTTTATGGATCGGATAGGATGGCCGGGTATGCGTTAAGGAAATTATGCGACTACATGGAGTGCCAAGTCTATACCTCTGATCGAGACTCCAGTTCACATCCATTTTGGATTAGCTTGTAGAAGGCGGGTGCGAGATTAAACTTGATCTGACATTCCCCACAAACCGATGGGCGGTCGGGAGGGCGATCAAGCAGTGAAGATATGCTTAAGCGTAATTTTGGATCGCGGTACAAAATGGGAAGATATTTTACCTACGATTGAATTTGCTTACAACACGATTATCAAGCGACGATCGGCATTGTCACGCCCCAATTCAGGAAGACGGATCTTGGGGTGTGATTAGGGGTGGGGGTTAAGCGGGGAAGAAGGGGATACATATAACATACATGATAAGAAGATGTGACCATGAAATCGGGCGTCTACATCTATAACTAGGACATATCACGAAGGGAGGGGTGCAAACAATCCACCAGCGAGAATAATATCGATAACATAACCTCGAAAAACATGATCTTGGTTTATTATAAGTAATGCGAGAAAAATAGCATTACATCTGTCGACTAGACCGTCGACCACATAGCATGCTCGTATCGAGACTCGCGGCCGAATAACATAACAAATCTTGTTCCCAATCAGAGAAAGCAAATAAGGGGACAAGACGCGGATTGTCAGTGCGTATACATAACACTGATATCGGCGGAAGCATAGCATGAAGAACCAGCGACTCCGCGCCAGTCGTGGTCGGACTCACTAAAATACGTGAAAAGATTTGAAAAAGAGTTTGGGGTGAGTACTAAGCGCTTTCGGTGGGGTTTTATCATAAATCAAAAGAATCATGAGGCCGTGTTTAGAGCACTTACCTTAGAAGGTTTTAAAGCGTAAATCACTTCAAGTAAGCAAAATAGATTTTCATTTTTCGATACGATCCGTTATCATTACTTCCGTCGTGAACCATGAACCACGGCTGGGCGTATCTGCCGACCCGTCACATGATTCATTCGGCGGGAACATATCCGATCGTACGCGGGCGTATCCGACGGCTAACTCGGTTAATGGACTTGATCAATCCCGTCGAACCATAACCACCTCATTCGCTTTTTCGTGTGGACTTAGGGGTCTATCCGCTGAGAACCATAACCACGTGTTCGGGGTCTGTCCTATGATCAATACTCGAGATGGTGATCGAACCCACGAATAGAATCCGTGCACAACCATGATAGAACCATATCTTGGATCGGAGAGATAATAATTTCACAAAAACATTTCACGTACGTGTTTTATTTTGAAATATCGAGTAAATAACTTCAAAATAGCATATATAACCCAACACGAGCAGGCGGCGTCGGTAGGAGATATCTGGATCCGATGACTTCACCGATCGCCTTGGTAGGTGCACAGTAACAAACGGAACAACTTTTGGGTTACATCCCACAAAGCAAAAGCAATGATCAACGACGATAGTAGCAAAATTAGGGTTTTCGACTTTACGAACCCACATTTGGCACTCTCGGGTTTCAAATCAACTTTCGTGCGGAAGGAAATATTGAGGCATCGAGATCTATAATAGGTCCTTCAAATGCGTGCATGCAAGTTGACTCGAATCTTAGCGTGAAGCTTCAAAATCGATGCTATCGCCGGATCAGGATAAACCGTCCAAATCGATGCATGAAAATGGAAACATAAGCAATATGCATAACGTGAACATGGAATGACAAGCGGCGTTGAAAATGGATAACTTGGGGCATGTCTTGGCTAGAAAACTCGAGCGTGACGGAAAACATCGGGCTTGTCTGAAGCGAAAAGCGAGAAAAAGCGGAATCTTTTAGTAGAATCATGGCGGATTTCGAAACCTAAAGGACGCGTGGCAGGTGGGCCGTCGGCCGCAAATCGTGACCAACGACCACCAAATCGGTGACGATGGGCGTGGTGGTTTCGACCGTCGGCGACCTCAAACGTTTTCCGCCTCGTCCTTTAGAAACCGAGTTCTATCTATCGATCGCACTAAAAGCGGAATCAAAACAAAGAAAAAAACCAACGGGCTGCGGGGGTGGTTGATCGTGATGGTGGCTCGGCGGTGTGATAAGCGCCATATTGAGCCTCCAACTCGATCATCTCGGTGACTTCGCGGCGTACACGAACTCTTTCGGCTCTTCAGTAAACACGGAGGCGAAGGAAATGAGCGTTGAAAATGAAGGCCCTAACCTCCTTTTATAGGAAAATTGAAATTTCTTGTGTTTAATAGCCATACCACTTTCAGCATAGCGATCTCGACTTTTTGACGGACTCAAATAGCAAACTTGGTACCCGTGGACGAAATAAAATCGGGACAATGATATAAGCAAGATATGCTTTTAAAGACCGATGAAAAGTCCGGTTTGATAGCTTCCGGTGCGAAACCTTCATGGTGGTCGAAAACACTGCATGCCAATAATACATGAATTAGTCATGAAGACACTCTTCCTTAGCGCGAGGTTTCGTGATGGTCGCGTCAGCAAAGTCAACCTGACCTTTTAAACGTGCCATGCAAAGCGAGCTTAAAAAGGCGTTACATCCCTCATCACTTATAAAATTTTGTCCTCGAAATTTCAAACCGTGAAGAAAACAACTCGAGTCTTGAGCCACGAACTTGTCTTCCAACTCGCGACGTAACCCTTGGTGATTCCAGACACCTTCAGTGAATCTTGCGTTCTCAATTCCTTGACTTCTCGTTCCAAGATAGCCAGCGGCCTTTCCTCGTAACTCGGATCTGAGAGCAGGTCTTGATCATGCGATCCGTGTTTTGGGTCGAATTGCGTACTTTCCGGTGAGAAGCGTGAAACTCGTCGTGAACATCTCCGTCTTTGGCGGCAAAGCTAACCTATGAGCAGCGGGGCCTATCCTCTCGAGAACTTGAAGGTCGGCAGACCTCGGTTAGTAACACCACTTCCCAAAGCGAGCGACTCGCCATTGGGCGCCCAGGAAAGCGATCTCCGGTCATGGGCGAAGATCCGTCTGACGTCACGCATAGGATTACGCACGTCTTGCGCTTCCTTGATCCCGCGGCAGTCGATCGATAACCTCGTCGTTGAACCATCTCGGTCTAACATCTTCACCTGCAACCGTCCCGATAAAGTGGCGTCGACATTCCTTCCGTCTGCAACTTCATGGGAGCCATTCTGGTGGCGATAACTATTGTTATGGCAAACTCTGCAAGTGATATCTCTTCCCAATTACTCCTGCTGTCATTGTTGCTTTCATGTCTTCCAAAACACGAATGCGTCATTTCCGGTGACCGTCGGTTTGAGGATGGAATGCCGTACTAAGATTGACTTGGTCCCGTGGCTTCTGCGAGACTCCTCAAAACCTTGGCGTGAACCTCGGGTCACGATCGTATGTCGATCGGCACACCATGTAACCGTCACGATTTCCTTGGCGTAAAGGCGAGCAGCTTATCTAACGTCGTCATCCGAATCGGTAAAATGAGTGACTTCGTCGGTCTATCGGCGACAACCCATATGCGGTGTTTCCTCCGGACCTTGGAAAACTCACCACAAAATCCATACGATATGATCCCGTTTCCTCGGGTTGGTGGCGGTTGCAACAATCTGACGGACGTTGGTGCGGACTTTCAACAGCGACAAGCGAACAACGTTCCAAGCCGACTACGTCCTTTTCATCCCTTCCCAAAAGTTCCTTTTAGGTCTGTACATTTGGTGCTTCACGGATGAAATTTGTATCGATTGCCTCATGAGCTTATCATGATTTTATCTCTCAATTCCTATTGGTGGCACATATAACCTTTCTCGGAATAGTGGTAGTTATCCTCTATCTGGCGCGCTTTCAAGCGCATCTTCTCCGAGAATTAGTCTCGCCAGCTGCGCTTCACGATGGGCTTCTCTCAAATCCGGTTCGGTGTCAAAATGCGATGAATCTTGCGATTCGGCGGATGAATCCTTTCCGGTGACTAAAATCTCGAATAAGCTCTTTCTCTTGCGTGAAGATATCGACTTCGCTCTCGACTTGCGACTAAGAGCATACGCTCGACATTGGCTTTTCGGGTGATAGCGTAGAGCAATCATAATCCTTCACCAACTCTAGCCATCTCGCACCTGTTCGCTCTTTGTTGAAGAAATACTTGAGCTCTTGTGATCGTGAAGATTTCACTCCATAGAGATAGTGCTCCGAATCTGTGCTGAGCGGCTTGCATAACTCGGATCGTGGTTGGGTGGCTCAACTCGTGCGGTTTCAGTGGCGAGGCAGCGTAGTACTCTTCCGTTCGCGAAACGCTGCCAAACCAGTTTGGATGCATCGGTGTGAACCACAAACCCATCGTTGCCCGTGGCGGCTAACAACGGGCGGTTGTTAACCTTTCTTTAACTCTTGAAACTTGCTTCCGGACTTGGACCATGAAAGCTTGATTCCTTTCACGGTACATTGCGTCGTCGGCCTTGCCAACGAAAACCCTTGATGAAAGCGTCTATAATATCCGGCCAAGCCAGCTTGAACCTCATTGGCATTAGTCGAACTTCCGGTTACTTACTGCTTCAACCTTGTTTGGGTGACTTTGATTCCTTCTGCGGACACGATATGTCGAACATTACTTCTTTGAGCGGCTTCGCACTTACTATACTTGGCATACAACCTCTGCTCGTAGCGTTTCGAGCAGTGCGGTGTTCTATGCAACTTGCATTCTTGGAATAGATGAGAATATCATCGATAAAACGAGGCAAACTATCCGGTGCGATGGAAAACTTCGATTCATCGGATCCATGCCTATTGGCGCGTTGGTCAAACCAAGCGGCATCACGATGAACTTCGTAGTGCCCGTACCTGCGTCTGAGCGGTTCTTTGCGCGTCGCTCGCTACGATCTTCGGCGATGGTAGCACGATCTCAAATCGATCTTAGAAGACACTCGCTCCTTTGAGCTGGTCGAAAAGATCGTCGATCCTTGGAAGAGGATATCATTCTTGATCGTCGACATTGACTCGTGGTCAATGCATCCGCATTGACCCGTCCTTCTTCTTGCGAGCGAGGCTGGCTCTGCGGCGACCGCGCTGGGTCGGATAAAACCTGAATCAACCGACTCACCCATTGCGCTTCGGTTCTTGCAATTCTTTAGGTGCCATTACGTATGGTGCCTTTGATCTTCAGATCTTTGCTCGGTTCCAAATCAATAGTGAATTCCACTTGTCATCGGTGGTAAACACGAAGTCCTCGAAACGCGTCGGATATTCACACACCAGCGGCTCCTCTTTGGCGCTTGCGTTCATCGTGCCTGTCGAACTTACGAAAGTTTGACAACTTCCTCACGATCATCCTCGCGCGCCTTGTCTTTGAGATCATTGACGCGAAACACCGTCATATGCGTGAAACAAACTTCCAGCCGGTGTCCGAAAAGCAACTCTCTCGGGACAATATAGTTGCCGTGTGCTTTTCAACCAATCCATGAATGATGACCGAAATCTTCCATTAGATGACATACCAATTGACAGACCTTACGCTCTGATTTCTACTTCACAGTTACGGCATATCTCTTTTGCCTTTAGCACTTACTGACGGGATCTAATTTCGAGGTACTACTGTGATTTCTTGGGTACCAAACCCAACCTCTCACCACCGATTCTCGAAGCGAAAGAATGAGGCTCTGTATCAAACAAAGCGGCGGGTATATCACTCGTATGGATTATGCAATTCAGGGAGCTTGAGCTGCCTGCTTCGCGATTCAGGCGTCCACTTGCACTTTGCTGGGTGGCCTTTGGTTTCTTTGCCTAGGGTGACCTCCTTTCCGTTGTTTGTCCTCGGCGCATGATTACTCTCTGAATGCTGATCTTGCCTTCTTGGCGGCTGCTGCTGCCCAGCCCTCTAACCCGGACAATCTCGGCGTAATGTCGGGACTTCTTGCGATAGCACTCGGTGCTTTACCTTTTTCGCGAAATGATTCCTTTGGCATTTACGCAGGTTTTCAACTCACACGCATGGGTTGGAAATTCCTTACAGCCTTTCTCTCTTGAATGCGATTCCTTGGAATCCGGGCCTTCTGGTTAATGGAACTGCACGATTGCCTTTCGCCGATCATTTCTCTTACCTTCTCCCAAGTCGGATGGCTGTCAAGGTTGGCATCGTTCTCTTGAGGCAACATGACTCGATGTTTAATGCCGGTTCGAGGGCTGCGCATCGTCGGATCTCACGGTGACGGCGAAATTCGATCTGCGGTCGGGTCTCTCGAACACATGCGCCACGGCGACCTCGGTGCCAACCAAATGCGTAGCATAGCGTGACGGGCGATTGAGCGGCGATGCGTACTCGGTGACCGTCGCTTGCGGCGAAGATTCGAGTCGTTTGCGCTTCTACGCACGTAGCGCGAGCATACTTTCATGAGTTGGCGAAATCTTCCGTATACCTTGCCTTTGTCACCAGTGTTGGGGTCGCCTCACGGTTCCACGAAATCGACCTCGTCGGTTGGCGAAAGATCGCGCAATTCAGCTTTTACGCTTATGACCGATGTATTGAAGATCCTTCGGTGGATCGTATCCGGTTCTCGGCGTCGATCGGTTCGCGAGGCCGTCGAATGTAGGGATTACACTGCGAAAACTCTCGATCGCATGCCGGCTGGTGAAAGGTTGGGCTTCTTCCACATTATTGTTCACGATTCCTTGTTCTCGGCATTACATAAAGCGTTTGAAACATTAAGCAGCTTTCGCATAGATAGCAGGTATCATCGCATAACATATATCGCCCATATCACGTATCATCACATATATCACATATCGCATACGATCATATAATCATGCAATCTGTCAACATATCATCGTTATGCATTTCACATAACATCGTCGTCCACATCGCATAGATCATATATCATCGCTGGCGTAGCTCATATCACGTATAAGCATCAAACATAAACATCCTGTCGCCAAACGGCGTTAGTATCGATAATATTCGGTGTCCGTGAAGGGCGGTAATCTGAATCCAAGGTAGTCGATCAAAAGGTCGGATGTGAGCAAAAGAATCGACTCGGTCCTTTGTCGAAGATGCCGCTTCATCCGTACTACAGCAGACTTCTGCGGTCATGTACACCGACTACCTAGATCTCGTCTCCATATCCATCCACTATTCCCATAGTCCCAGCGGTTCCATTACTGCCTTTCCTCATCCTCTCTTTAGCTGATCGGGCTTGGTTGTTTGCCGGCTTGAGCGATCTGCGTGGAAGCAGCTCTCTGGGTATGATCCCGTCAAGTTGTGCTCGATTGCACAGTATCGGTGAAAACGTGCTGAGTCCTGTCTCTGGCGCTTGCCGCTTCCTCGATGTGCGGGCTCCGTGATCGTGACTGCTCGGATCACGGTCCTCGAATCCTCACTATCTCCCTCGTTCTCGTCGGGTCCTCTTCCCGCCGAGTCGTCTTCCACGGATGCCGGCTGACCGGTTCGGTGGCATGAAGATCGATCACGGCTTCGCCGTTGCCAGCAGCCGGACAGACGATACCTCTCGTCACAGAGTTCCTGCCTCAAAGTCGTTCGGTCCTCCGGAAGGTAAGGATCGTCGATGGAGGTGTAGTGGCGGTGTATCTGTTGCTGATGATCGCTGATTGATGGTTGTTCTCCCAGCGGCTCTTGGAACATCATCCCTATCATCGATCGGATCGGTCCTCGAGGTGTCTCGCAACCACATCCCACTCGGATGGTATACCTCGGTGGTGCATCCTTGTCTCCATACTCGGCGGCGAACTCGATAAAGTCCAGGTAGGTGCGCCGTGATAGGATCCGTCTGAACAACACATGTCCTTGCTTTCTCGCCCATGGTTGCCAACTTCCGGTAGCCTTCGGTCATCCGATAGTAGGCCTAAATACGACACTTTCCACTTTCTGAACCTTTCTCCATAGCCAACAAATCTTCCCGAAATACTCCCGATGGCTCGTGAATAATCCTTGTACATTCACGAATTTACGGATATGCTCGTCCGTTACAGAGATCTTAACCAACGTTATGCGGGCCGCGAATATCCATAAACCTACATGTTAGTTCACGTAAAACAACAACAAATATTCGCGTTTCCTTTACCATCGGTCGTACGGGTATTCGTATCTCATACTGTGTTCATTGACACATATCCATATCAATATCAATATAATCACGTTAAATCTGATTCAACAAACACTCGTTTATCAAAATAAACAAGATTTTCAATCAACAATACATTTATGTAAACACATGACTTACATCAACCATGCGATCACATTAATCACGTCATATCATATAGGCGATTTTCATATCCGCGACCACAGGACGCTTTTTGTTCCATCAACAATCAACTTCCATATCCATCACCATCCAACATACCTCATCCACGTCACGTTTACATCCGTAAACTTCTTACCATGCACATGAAACCAGATCATATCAAGCATCCTTAGCCACATAAGCATCGGCAAATAAACATACCCGTCCCCTTTTTAAAGGGAAGTGACGGTGGTGAGGGTAGGCATGCGATGAGCAGTTTAGAGAACAAGTTCTAAACACTCAATTTCGAAGCACATGATATAAAGCAAGCGAAGCGCGATATCAAACAACATAGACATACCCAAGCGAGCGCTACGATGGTGGTATCGGATAAGAAAGAATAGATGTCGGGGCGAAACAACGCTACGATGCCAGTACGTCACGATTCGAGGAAAGCGCGGATCTTGCGGGGTGTGATTAGGGGTGAGGAGTTAAGCGGGGAAGAAGGGGATATATAACATACATATAACATACGATGATAAGAAGATGTGACCATGAAATCGGGCATCTCCTCTATAACTAGGACATATCCTCGGCGAGGGTGCACAAACAATCCACCAATGTAATAATATCGATATCATAACCTCGTAAAACATGATCTCGGTTTATTATAAGTAATGCAAGAAGACAAAATAGCATTACATCCTCATCAACTAGACCCGTCAACCACATAGCATGCTCAGACGAGACTCACGGCGAGAATAACATAACAAATCTTGTTCCCAATCGAAGCAAATAAGGGACAAGAATACATAGTTATCGTAGTACGATATAACACAACATCGCTGGAAGCATAGCATGAAGAACCCGCAGCCCACCCCTCGCCGCCGCCTGGCCCAAATTCTCCTCCATCCGTGTGAAAAGATTTGAAAAGAGTTTGGGTGAGTACTAACACTCACCGGGTTTTATCATAAAACAAAAGAATCATGAGGTTTGTTTAGAGCACTTACCTTAGAAGGTTTTAAACGTAAATCCACTTCTAAGTAAGCAAATAGATTTTTCATTTTTCGACACCGATCCGTTATTATCAGCATTCCCATCATAGAACCATGAACCACGGCTCGGAGCGTATCCTGCCAGCCCATCACATGACATTCATTCGCCGGAACATATCCACCGCCCACGGACGTATCGGTAGGGTTAACTCGGTGTGGACTTCAGGGTCAAATCCCATCGAACCATAACCACCTCATTACCTTTTCCGTGTGGACTTAGGGGTCTATCCCTTCGTAACCATAACCACGTGTTCGGGTCTATCCTTATGATCAATACTCAAGATGGTGATCAACCCACAGAATAGAGATCCGTGCACAACCATGATAGAACCATATCTTGGATCGAGAACGATAATAATTTCACAAAACATTTCTGGCGTATATGTTTTATTTTGAAATATCGAGTAAATAACTCAAAATAAGCATATATAATGACTGAGCAGATCGAAACGTCAACCGAGAGATATCTACGGATCCGATGACTTCACCGATCGCCTTGGTAGGTACACAGTAACAAGGCGGAACAACTTTTGGGGTTACTTCCACAAAGCAAAGCAACAACGTGATCAAACGACGATCGTAGCAAAATTAGGGTTTTCGACTTTACGAACCCACATTGGCACTCTCCTGTTTTCAAATCAACTCGATGCGTAAGGAAATATATTCGGGGGCATCAAGATCTATAATAGGTACCTTCAAAATATGCATGCATGCAAGTTGACTCAAATCTTAGCGAATAAGAAGCTTCAAAATCGATGCTATCCTCGGATCTAGGATAAACCATCCAAAATCGATGCATGAAAATGGAAACATAAGCAATATGCATAACGATCGAACATGGAATGACAAGCAGCGTTGAAAATGGATAACTTGGGCATGTACTTCCTTTAGAAAACTCAAGCAACGGAAAACATCCCGACATGCGAAACGCAAAAGCGAAACTGAATCGGTGCTTTAGTAGAATGCATAGCCCGGAACTCAAAACCTAAAGGACCCGGCTGCAGGTGGCTCGTCGGCCGCAAACCGTGACAAAGCTCACGGCGGTGGCGGCCTTAACGCGGCGGCGGTTTGGCCAAATAGGCCGACCTCGTGCGTTTTCCATCTCGTCCTTTAGAATCCCGAGTTCTATGCTATCGATCTACTAAAAGGCGGAATCAAAACAAGAAAAGGACAAAAACCGAAAAGCGGGCTGCGGGGTGGTTGATCGGCGGTGGTGGCTCGGCGGCGCAATGGCGCCGCCAGGCGAGCCTCCCGGCTCGATCCCCACTCCTCCGTGACTTAGCGGCGTACACGAGCTGCTCGCTCTTCCAGTAAACACAGAGGCGAAGAAATGAGCGTTGAAAATGAAGGCCCTAGCCTCCTATTTATAGGAAAATTGAAATTTCTTTGCATAAGCTGTCCTTTTCAGCATAGCGATGCAACTTTTGCAAACGGACTCCAAATTTAGCAAACTTGGTACCCATGGACACGAAATAAAATACGGACACAATGACTATAAACAAGATATGCTTTTAAAAGACCAATGAAAAGTCAGGTTTTCGATAACTTCCTGAGTGCGAACCTTCATGGGTGGTGAAAACCTGCATACTTAGTGTCTATGAATTAGTCATAAGACACTCTTCCTGGCACGCCTCGGGTTTCGTGACGGTCGCATCACCGAAACAAAAAGTCAACCTTTGACCTTTTCTAAAAACGTGCCATGTAAAGCGAAGCTTAAAAAGGCGGTTATTACATCCTCCCTCCTTATAAAAATTTAGTCCTCGAAATTTCAAACACGTGGAGAAAACAACTCGGTCTTGAGCCACGAACTGTCTTCCAACTCGCACGTAGCTTCTTCCTCTCAAGTGGTGATTCACAACACCTTCACCAACGGAATCGCTTGTTCCTCAATTCCTTGACTTCTCGTTCCAAGATAGCCAGCGCCTTTCCTCGTAACTTTCGGATCCCGAGCAAGAACCACTGATCATGCTTGATCACGTGTTTTGGGTCGAACACGTTTTCTCGGTGAGAAGCGTGAAACACGTCGTGAACATCTCCGATCTTAGGCGGCAAAGCTAACCTATAGGCAGCGGGGCCTATTCTCTTGAGAACTTGAAGGTCCAGCAGACCTCGGTCGTAACTTACCTCGTTCCCAAAGCGAGCGACTCCTCTCGTCGGAAACCTTAAGAAAACGCGATCTCCGATCATGGGCGAAGATCAAGATCCAGACGACGCTTGTCCGCATGGGACTTACGCACATCTGAGCTTCCTTGATCCTTGGCTGATCGATCGATAACCTCGACCGTCTGTTGAACCATCTACGGTCCTAACATCTTCCTCTCGCCGTTCATCCCATAAAGTGGCGATCGACACTTCCTTCCGTATAACGCTTCATAGGGAGCCATTCTATGGTGGCACGATAAGCTGTTGTTATAGGCAAACTCTACCAAAGTAGTATCTCTTCCCAATTTCCACCTCGTCGGCCACGATTGCTTTCGCACATGTCTTCCAAAACACGAATCGTTCTTTCCGACCGATCGGTCCGGTTTGAGGATGGAATGCCGTACTAAGATTGACTTGGTCCCCACGGCTTCCTGCAGACTCATCCAAAACCTTGATGTGAACCTCGGTCGCGATCCGCGTGTCGATGCCGGCACCATGTAACCGCGATTTCCTTGGCGTAAAAGTGAGCAAGCTTATCTAACCCGTCGTCATCCGAATCGGTAAGAAATGAGCTGACTTCGCCGGTCCATCGACGACAACCCATATAGCGTTGTTTCCTCTCATTGACCTTGGAAAACTCACCACAAAATCCATACCGATATGATCCGTTTCCACTCGGGATGGTGGCGGTTACAACAAACCGACGGACGTTGGTGTACGACTTTCACTGGCGACAAGCCAAACATCGTTCCACAAACGCTACATCCTTTTCATCCCTTCCCACTTTAAAGTTCTCTTAAGGTCTCTGTACATTTGGTGCTTCTGGATAATTTGTATCTGATGCCTCATGAGCTTCACCCATGATTTTATCTCTCAATTCCTATTGAGTGGCACACATAACCTTCCTCGGAATAGTAGCGCGTTATCCTTTGCTTCGTGAAACCCTTGCTATCTTCTAGCCTTGCTTTCAAACGCATCTTCTCCGGAATTGCCTCCTCGCTTGCACTCACGATGGCTTCTCTTAGATCCGGTTCGTTTGTCAAAGTGCGATGAATCCTTACTGCGATTCCGTGGATGAATCACTTCGGTGAGCTTCTCGAAATCTCGAATAAGCTCTTTCTTGCGTGAAAGATATCCCAACTTCGCTCTCGACTTGCGACTAAGGGCATCTTTCGACATTGGCTTTTCGGGTGATAGCGATAGAGCAATCATAATCCTTCACCAACTCTAGCCATCTCGCATGCCTCATGTTCAGCTCTTTTTGTTCAAAGAAATACTTGAGGCTCTTGTGATCCGTGAAGATTTCACACTTAACTTCATAGAGATAGTGCCTCCAAATCTTGTGCATGAGCATCGCCGCTAACTCCAGATCGTGAGTTGGGTAGCTCAACTCGTGCGGTTTCAGCCGACGAGACGCGTAGCTATAACCTTCCGTTCGCATGAGAACGCAACCCAAACCAAGTTTGGATGCATCGGTGTAGACCACAAACCCATCGTTCCCTTCCGCACGGCTAACACTGGGCGGTTGTTAGCTTCTTCTTTAACTCTTGAAACTTGCTTCCTGAGCTTGGACCATGAAAACTTGATTCCTTTCACGGTATTGCGTCATCGGCCTTGCTAACTTCGAAACCCTTCGATGAAACGCGTCATAATATCCGGCCAAGCCTAGAAAGCTTGAACCTCATTGGCATTAGTGGAACCTTCCAAGATTACTACCGCTTCAACCTTCATCGGGTGACTTTGATTCCTTGCAGCGGATACACGATGTGTCCAAGGAACATTACTTCTTTGAGCCAAAACTTCGCACTGCTATACTTGCATACAACCTCTCGCTCGTAACGTTTCCGAGCAGTGCGGAGGTGTTCTCTATGCAACTCGCATTCTTGGAATAGATGAGAATATCATCGATAAAACCAAGACGAAACTATCCGTAATCGATGGAAAACTTCGATTCATCGGATCCGTGAAGGCGCCGGCGCGTTGGTCAAACCAAGCGGCATCACGATGAACTCGTAGTGCCCATACCTCGTCTGAGCGCGGTCTTCGCATAGCGTCCTCCTTCACGATCTTGACTGATGGTAGCGACCTCAAATCGATCTTAGAAGACACTCGCTCCTTTGAGGCTGGTCAAAAGATCGTCGATCATGGAAGAGGATATCATTCTTGATCGTCGACATTCGACTCTCGTAGTCAATGCACATCCGCATTGACCCATCCTTCTTCTTGACGAGCAGGCTGGCGCCCCCACGGCGACACGGCGGGTCGGATAAAACCTAGATCCATCAGCGGCTCAATGCAGCTGCCAGCGGTTCTTGCAATTCTTTAGGTGCCATTACGTATGGTGCCTTTGATACTGCCATGCTTGCTCACGGTTCCAAATCAATAGTGAATTCCACTTGTCTATCGGTGGTAAACCCAGCAAGTCCTCGGAAACACGTCCGGATATTCACACACCACTGGCTCTCTTGCAATCGCTGCTTGCGCATTCATCGTGCCTGTCAAACTTACTAAGAAAGTTTGACACTTCCTCCTCGATCATCCTCAACGCCTTCGTCTTGAGATCATTGCACGCATAAACACCCGTCCTTATCTGGTGAAACAAACCTCCACTCCTTGACTGTCCAGAAAAGCAACTTCTCTCGAGACAACGTATAGTTGCCATGTGCTTTCAACCAATCCATGCAAAGATGACATCGAAATCTTCCATTCGATGACATGCAAATTGACAAAGACCTACGCTCACGATTTCTACTTCACGGTTACGGCATATCTCTTTGCCTTTAGCACTTCCTGACGGGATGCTAATTTCGAGTACTCTGTGATTTCTTGGGTACCAAACCCAACCTCTCACACGATTCTCGAAGCGAGCGAATGTGAGGCTCACGTATCAAACAAAGCAGCGGGTATATCGCTCATATGGATTATACCGCAAGATTTCCAGGAGCTTGAGTGCCTTTGGCGATTCAAGGCGTACACCCTTGCTGCTTTGCGGTGGCCTTTGGTTTCTGGCCTAGGGTGACCTCCTGCTCAGTTGTTTGTCCTCGGCGAACATGATTACGCCTCAGGGGCGGATCTTTGCCTTCTTGGCGGTACCGCTGCTAGCCTCCTAACGGACAATCTCGGCGTAATGTCCGGACTTCTTAGCGATAACTTTTCGGTGCTACCTTGCACTGCATTCACCGAAATGATTCCTTTGGCATTTCGCACCAAGGTTTTCCACTCGCCGCATGGGTTGGAAATTCCTTCCCCAAGGTTGCCTTTCTCTCTGAATGCCTTGATTCCTTGGAATCATCGACCGCTCTGGTTCCCTGGAACACTGATTGCCTTTCCTCGATCTTCCCATTTCCTCTTACCTCTTCCTCGTCGGATGGCTGTCCGGTGGCATCGTTCTTTCACGGGGCAACATTGACTCGATGTTTAATGCCCGGTTCAGGGGCGCATCGTCGATCTCCACGGTGACGGCGAAATTCGATCTACGGTGAGTCCTCTCTCGAACACATGCCCTGGCGCCCTCGGTGCCAACAGTGCGTAGCATAACGTGACGGAGCGATTGAGCGGCGATCGTACTCAGTAGCGTCCTTCTTCTTCGACGAAGATTCGAGTCGTTTGCCTTCTCTGCTGTAAGCGCCAGCACGCACTTTCCACGAGTTCTTCCTTGAAATCTTCCCACGTATACCTTGCCCTTGTCACGGTGTTGGGTCCTTCTCACGGATTCCACCGTAAATCGGCCTCATCGGTTAGTCGAAAGATCGCGCAATTCAGCTTTTACGCTTCTTCGCGGCGATGTATTGAAGATCCTTCGGTGGATCGTATCCGGTTCTCGGCGTCGATCGGTTCGCCGAGACCGTCGAATGTAGGGATTACGCTGCGAAAACTCTCAATCGCATGCGGAACCAAAGGTGGTTCTTGGGCTTCTTCCACATTATTGTTCCTCTGGTTCCTTGTTCTCGGCATTACGTACCGACGTTTGAAACATTAGAAACGCTTTCGCATAGATAGCAGGTATCGTCGCATAACATATCATCACCCATATCACATATCATCACATATATCACATATCACGCGCGATCACATATAATCATGCAATCTGTCAACATATCATCGTCATGCATTTCACATAACATCATCATCACCGTCACATAGATCATATATCATCATGGCATAGCTCATATCACGTATAAGCATCAAACATAAACATCACGTCATGTAGGCAGCGTTAGTATCGATATATCGGTGTCCATGAAGGGCGTCAAAATCTGAATCAAGGTATGTCGGTCAAAAGGTCGATGTGAGCAAAGAATCGACTCGGTCCTTTGTCGAAAGATGCGCTCTGTCCATGCTTCTAGCGGATCTGCGGCGCCACCGTACACCCGACTACCTAGATCTCTCTCCTCCATATCCATCCACTATTCCCGCTAGTCCGTGGTTCCATTCTGTCTCTCCTAATCTTCCTTTCCTTCCAATCGTGGCTTGAATTGGCCGCTTGAAAGCGATCTGCATGGAAGCAAGCCTCTCTTGGTATGATCCCATCAAGCCGTGCTCGATTGCTCGAGTATCGGGTGAAAGGCGTGCTGAGTCCTCGCTCTCGGGCGCTTGCCCTTCCTCAATGTGCCCGACCATCGTAGTCATCGGCTATCACGGATCACCGGTCCTCCGAATCCTCACTATCCTCCTCGTTCTCATCTCGGGTCCTCCTCTTCCCTCGTAGTCGCCTTCCACGGATGCCGGCCGATACGCTTGGTGGCATGAAGATTACGATTACAGGCTTCTTTCTTGCCTTTGTCGGACGGACAATACCTCGTCACGGAAGTTCACGCCTAAAGTCATTCCGGTCCTCCGGAAGGTGAGATCGTCGATGGAGGTGTAGTGGTTGGTGTATCTGTTGCTTTTGACCGTGATCGCACGATTGATGGTTGTTCTCCCAATGGCTCTTGAGAACATCATCCCTATCATCGATCTGGATCGGTCCTCGAGGTGTCTCGCAACCACATCCTCCTCGGATGGTATACCTCGGTGGTGCATCCCTTTGCCTCCATACTCGAGCGTGAACTCAAGTAAAGTCCAGGTAAGGTGCCTCGTGATAGGATCCCGCCTCAACAACACATGTCCTTGCTTTCGCCATGGTTGCCATCCGGTCGGTAGCCTTTCGGTCATCCGATAGTAGGCCTCAGATACGACACTTTCCCACCGCCTCGAACCTTTCTCCATAACCCAACAAATCTTCCTGAAATACTCCCAATGGCTCATGAATAATCCTTGTACATTCCACAATTTACGGATATGCTCATCCATTCATGAGATCTTAACCAACGTTATGCGGGCCATTGAATATCCATAAACCTACATGTTAGTTCACCATAAAACAACAACAAATATTCACGTTTCCTTTACCATCCTACTCATCCGGGTAATCATGTATCAAACACATGTTCATTTCAACACATATCCGTATCAATATCATATAATCACGTAGCAAATCGAGATTCACTTACAAGCACTCGTTTATCAAAATAAACAAGATTTTCAATCAACAATATATTGCTATGTAAACACATAGACTTACATCAACCATACGTGATCACATTAATCACATCATATCATATAAACGATTTTCATATCACAGCCACACAGGCCCTTTTTGTTCCATCAACAATCACTTCCACATCCACATCACCATCCAACCATACCTCATCCACATCACGTTTACATCACGTAAACTCTTACCATGCCAAAGCACATGAAACCAAGATCATATCAAGCATCACATAGCCACATAAAGCATCAGCAAATAAACACATACCTCATCCCCTTTTAAAGGAGATGATCGACGGTGAGTGAGGGTAGGCAGACTCGATGAATGCTTTAGAAGAACAAGTTCTAAACACTCAATTTCAAGAACGCACATGATATAAAGCAAACAAACTGCTTTGATATCAAATAACAAAGCTAGAGCTCAAAGCCAAGAAACCATTGCTCTGATACCATGCTGTCACGCCCCAATTCCCGAGGGAAGGCACGGATGCCGGGGTGTGATTAGGGGTGGGGGTTAAGAAGCGGGGAAGAAGGGGGATACATATAACATACATGATAAGAAGATGTGACCATGAAATCGGGCAGCATCTCCTCTATAACTAGGACATATCCTGAAGGGGAGGGGTGCACAAACAATCCACCAACAGAATAATATCGATATCATAACCTCAGAAAAACATGATCTCGGTTTATTATAAGTAATGCAAGAAGACAAAATAGCATTACATCCTGTCAACTAGACCGGTCAACCACATAGCATGCTCATATCGAGACTCATGCGTGAATAACATAACAAATCTTGTTCCCAATCGAAAGCAAATAAGGGACAAGAATACATAGTTATCGAGTGCGTATATAACACAACATCGGAAGCATAGCATGAAGAACCGGCTCCACCCTCGGCGTCGCCCGTCCTCCTCCATCCGTGAAAAGATTTGAAAAGAGTTTGGGGTGAGTACTAGCGACTTTCAGTGGGTTTTATCATAAAACAAAGAATCATGAGGTCGTGTTTAGAGCACTTACCTTAGAAGGTTTTAAAACGAAATCACTTCTAAGTAAGCAAAATAGATTTTCATTTTTCGATACGATCCGTTATTATGTTACTCCCATCATAGAACCATGAACCACGGCTCGGGCGATCCTCGCCAGCCCATCACATGACATTCATTCGGCGGAACATATCCATCGGCCCACGCCGGAACGTATCCACGGCTAACTCGGTGTGGACTTGATTGGTCAAATCCCCATCGAACCATAACCACCTCATTACCTTTTCCGTGTGGACTTAGGGGTCTATCCCCTTCGAACCATAACCACGTGTTCGGGTCTGTCCCTTATGATCAATACTCAAGATGGTGATCAACCCACGAATAGAGATCCGTGCACAACCATGATAGAACCATATCTTGGATCGAGAACAAGATAATAATTTCACAAAACATTTTACTGCATATGTTTTATTTTGAAATATCGAGTAAATAACTCAAAATAAGCATATATAACCCAACAGAATGCATCGTCGCCAACCGAGAGATATCTACGGATCCGATGACTTCACCGATCGCCTTGGTAGGTACACGTAACAAGACGGAACAACTTTTGGGGTTACTTCCCACAAAGCAAAGCAACAACGTGATCCAAACGACGATCGTAGCAAAATTAGGGTTTCGACTTTACGAACCCACATTTGGCACTCTCCGGTTTTCAAATCAACTCGATGCGAGAAGGAAATATATTCGTGGCATCAAGATCTATAATAGGGTACCTTCAAAATATGCATGCATGCAAGTTGACTCAAATCTTAGCGTGAAGTTTCAAAATCGATGCCTATCCTCGGATCTAGGATAAACCATCCAAAATCGATGCATGAAAATGGAAACATAAGCAATATGCATAACGACGAACATGGAATGACAAACGACGTTGAAAATGGATAACCCGGCATGTACTTCCTTTAGAAAACTCAAGGCGGAAAACATCCCGACGTGCGAAGCGAAAAACGTAAAAACGGATCGGTACTTTAGTAGAATGCATAGCCCGAACTCAAAACCTAAAGGACCCGTAGCTGTGGTGGCTCGTCGGCCGCCAAACCGTGACCAAAGCTCACGGCGGTGGCGGCCTTAATCAATGGCGGTTTGGCCAAATAAGCGGCCTCGGCCGTTTTCCGCCTCGTCCTTTAGAATCCCGAGTTCTATGCTATACGATCTACTAAAAGGCGGAATCAAAACAAGAAAAGGACAAAACCGAAAAACGCAGGCTGCGGGGGTGGTTGATCGGCGGTGGTGGCTCGGCGTATGATAATGCGCCGCCACGAGCCTCCCGGCTCGATCCCCACTCCTCCAGCGCCCGCGCGTGCACTCGAGCTGCTCGGCTCTTCCGTAAACACAGAGAGACGAAGGAAATGAGCGTTGAAAATGAAGGCCCTAGCCTCCTATTTATAGGAAAATTGTGGGTCTTGCAGTCGCTACATAATGCCACTTTTTCGAAAACGCATAAGCGATGCAACTTTGCAAACGGACTCCAAATTTAGCAAACTTGGTACCCATGGACACGAAATAAAATACGGACACAATGACTATAAACAAGATATGCTTTTAAAGACCAATGAAAAGTCCTTTTCGATAACTTCCCTGGTGCCAAACCTTCATGGGTGGTCGAAAACTGCATACTTAGTGTACATGAATTAGTCATAAGACACTCTTCACAACGCACGAGGTTTCGTGGCGGTCGCATCACCAAACAAAAGTCAACCTTTGACCTTTTCTCGAAAAACGTGCCATGCAAAGCGAAGCTTAAAAAGACGGGGTATTACAGATAATCCCCAACCACCGCCTCCACCTCAACCCGATCGCGGGATCGAAGAACTATTCTTGAGGCAAACCTCCTGCTTTTAACGGAAGGGAGCCGGAAGAAGCCGAACAATGGGTTAGGGCCGTTGAGCGGTTTTCACTTTCCTATGTGCAGCACAGAAAGGATGTCGTGTTACTTTCCACCATCGGACCACCGACTTACGGTGGGAGGCCGGGAAGAAGACCTTCTGGTGAACAACTAGAAGAGTTCTCGTGGAGGATTTCAAGAGAGTGCAGAAAAGTATATCCCCAAAAGTTATAGGGGAAAAGAGTGAATTTTTCCCGCTAAAACAAGAAAATTATCCAGAATCGACCACGATCGCACTTCTGCGAGACGTCAAGATATCTTGCCGGATCTAGTAGACACCGACTTGAAGATGTCGGAAAAGTTCGAGCGGTTAAGAATGGAGATCGCATGTCTCTTGCCACCATGGAGACCTATCTTACAATCAAGCTCTAGCACGAGCTTTGATATTGAGGCGACTATGAGCGAGAATAAGACAAAGTCGCCTCGTGCACACGGAAATTGGATAAGGGAAAAGGAACGGGAGCCCAACCGCGGAAATAACAACCATGAAACTACGGAAGCAAGTCACAAGCGCCGTGGCGAAACCCCGCAAGCAGCAGGACAAAGTCGAAGAGAGCAGCTCATGCTCCACCGGCAAGGGGACCACAGACCAAATCAAGGGCACCTCAATGCCCTAGATGCCATAGAGCACACACGGTGTGTGCACGGCAAACGTGGTAAGTCGTTACAAATGCGGGTGAACAGGCACTACGCCAACAATCGCTCATGTCACGCTCGGATGGAAGGCGAACCAAACGGGCAATGCTCACCATTGAGGGCTATACGTCAGCCCCACCACCGCAGCGGCTCCAAATTTCAACCCCAGAACTCCAAAGGGCAAACACCCCAGCCTCAACAACAACAACTCCAGCAGCCGCAACAGTGGCAGCCGCCACAACAACAAATCCCGCAACAGCAGTGGCAGCAGCCACCGCCACAACAACAGCAGAGGCGACAACCACCGCGCCAACGCCAGCAGCGGCAGCAACAGGCCAGGCAACAACCGCCAAATCAACAAGGACCAGCGCCCCGTCAGCCTCAGCCGGCTCGCGTGAGCTACACGCTGCATTGCGAGGCGAATCTAATGTAACCAAGGAAACTTGGCAGGTATGGGAGTTCTTCTCAACCTACCTGTTATAGTACTGTTCGATACGGGTGCTTCGCATTCTTTTATTGCAAAATCATGCGTAGAAATGCTGAGCCTTAGGTCTGAAAAATCAAGCCAGGATATGAGAATCTCATCGCCTATAGGAGGATTATGATCATACCCACTTTTGCTCGAACCTAGAATCGACATTAGGATCACTTAAGGTTCGCTAACGATCTAAACATAATACCCATGGACGATGTAGACATAATCCTAGGAATGGATGGTTAGCTAGGAATCATTCCACGATTCTCTGTAAGGAAAGGAAAATTTCGCTTCACTTTCCGGACAAGAAGCTACGCATTTCCATGGGATCAAGATGGGAAGAAGAGTGCCAATAGTGTCAAGACTACAAGCTAGGAGGATGATGAACCGTAAGGGATGCCATGCATTCCTTGTTTATTTAAATGATGAAGATAAACCCAAGCACGGGTAGAAGACATTGAAGTTGTCGAGAGTTTCCTGGACGATTTCCCGAAAATCGCCAGACTACCTCCTAATAGACAATCTGAGTTTACCATCGACTTGGAGCCGTGATCAGCCCCAAAGGTCGGGCGCCTATAGGATGGCCCCAAAGGAGCTAGAAGAGTGAAAATCCAAATCCAAGAGCTTCGGATCCGGGATTCATTAGCCGAGTGTTTCACCTTGGGAGCACCTGTTTTGTTTGTTAAGAAGAAGGATGGTTCTTTGAGGATGTGCATCGATTATAGAGAACTAAATAAGATGACACTAAAGAACAAATACCCTTTACCTGAATTGATGACTGTTTGATCAATTGCGAGAGCGGGTGTATTCTCAAGATTGATCTTAAGTCGATACCACCAACCTAAAATACTGACTGAAGATGTACCAAGACCGCATTCAACCGATATGGCCACTATGAATTCATAATTATGCCATTCGGATTAACCAATGCACCACCGTGTTCATGGACCTCATGAATGTAGTATTTCATCCATTTTGGATAAGTTTGTTTTAGTCTTCATAGATGACATCCTTATTTATTCAAGAATGAAGAGGATCATAAGAACATCTACGAACGGTTTTGCAAACCTTGAGAAATGAAAGACTCTTTGCTAAGTTTAGCAAATGCGAGTTTTAATGAAGGAAGTTATGTTCCTTGGACACATTGTGTCTCTTGAAGGTATAAAAGTAGATCCACCAAAGTAGAGGCCGTGCAAGAATGGAAATCACCTAAACACAAAGACGAATTAGAAGCTTCCTAGGATTAGCTGGCTACTATAGGAGATTCATCAAGGATTCTCCAAGATTGCAAGGCCAATAACCCGCCTACTCCGAAGGGAATCAAGTTCAATCGATGACGAGTGCGAGATGAGTTTCCAAATACTCAAAGAGAATTGACCAAAAGCACCGCCTAGCGAATCCCGTAAGCATACAAGGGTATGTGGTCTATACCGACGCATCTAAGACCGGACTGGGTTGTGTTTTGATGCAAGAAGGAAAAGTGATAGCTACGATCTCGACAACTCGGACCCCACGAGCTGAACTACCCAACCCACGATTTGGAATTAGCACCGTAGTTCATGCCCTAAAAATTTGGAGACACCATCTCTATGGTGTGAGATGTGAGATCTTCACGGATCATAAAAGTTTGAAGTATTTCTTCGAACAAAGAGATCTGAACATGAGACAAAGAAGATGGCTAGAATTAGTAAAGGATTACGACTGTGGTATTAACTATCACCCGGGCAAGGCGAATGTGGTAGCTGACGCCTTGAGTCGTAAGAGCCATACCAAGTTAGGATGTCTCTTTGTACAAGAGGAAAAACTCGTTGAAGAGTTTGGCAGGATGAAGATTGAACTAGTTGAACCACCCAGAACAATCGTGAGCTGTATCGCTACACTCACACTGACCTCTGATCTAAGAAAGAGAATTGTCGAGAGACAAAGGATTGAGGAAAAGTTGGAAAAGATCCGAGAAAGACTAAGGTCTGAAGGATTCAAGAATTTCCAAGAGGCGCCGGATAACGCCTTATTGTTTGAAGGTAGGATATGCGTTCCTGACAACGCAGAGCTTCAGAACGAAATCATGAGTGAGGCTCACGATACACCCTACACCGCCCACCCAGGTAGTACTAAGATGTACCAGGACCTGAAGGAAAATTTTTGGTGGGAAGGCATGAAACGAGACATAGCTTCCTTCGTAGAACGCTGTCTTGTTTGCCAACAAGTGAAGGCTTTACACCAACGACCCTATGGGAAGTTACAACCGTTGAAATCCCGAATGGAAGTGGGACGATATAACGATGGATTTCGTTACAAGCTTACCCAAATCAAGAAGATAAACACAGCCATATGGGTAATTGTGGATAAGCTTACCAAAAGTGCTCACTTTTACCTATCCAAAGCACTTATGGATCCGATAAGTTATTGGTTGTATGTTAAGGAAATTGTACGACTACATGGAGTGCCAAAATCGATTACCTCGATCGAGACTCCAAGTTCACATCCGATTTTGGATTAGTTTGCGAGAGAACTGGTACGCAGATTAAACTTGATCAAAGATTCCACCCACAAACCGATGGACAATCGGAGAGAACGATCCAAACGCTAGAAGATATGCTTAGAACTCGTAATTTTGGATCGAGGTGCGAAATGGGAAGATATTTTACCTCGATTGAATTTGCTTACAACAACAATTATCAGCGACGATCGGCATGGCCCCATACGAGCCTCAGTATGGCAAAAGTGTAGATCACCACTTTATCGGGATGAAGTCGGTGAGAGAAAAGTCATAGGGCCTGATGCGGTGAGTGAAATGATCGAAATCGCTCGACAAATTAGGATGAGGATAAAGAGGCTCGGGACAGACAAAATCTTCTACCGATCGCCGAGATCCGAGCTACGCTTTGAGGATGGGGACAAAGTATTTCTTAAAGTCTCTCCATCAAAAGGATTGTCGTGTTTGGCCCGAAGGAAAGCTTAGACCCGCTACATAGACCCATGAGATCCTAGAAAGGATAGGTCCAGAGCTTATAGGTTGGCTCTTCCGCCAAACCTAGGAAATGTCCATAATGTTTTCACGCCTCACAATTACGAAAATACGTCCACGACCCAAAGCACGTGATTCATCAAGACGACGTGATCCTCGAGTTTACATGAGCTATAAGGAAGAACCCGCAGCCATACTTGACCACAAAGTTCAAAGAACTACGGAGCAAGTCGATTCCGTTAGTAAAAGTCTTTGTGGAACACCACAGACAAGAAGAAGCCCGTGGGAACTTGAAGAAGCAATGAAGGAAAAGTACCCCGACTTATTTTTCTAAAGGTATACAAATTTCGGGACGAAATTTTTCGTAAGGGGGGTGGAATGTAATATTCCAAAGAAACGAATATACGATTACGGTATTCTGAGCCCGTAATTAGGGTTTTGCTGTGTATTAACTTTTTACGACATCGAATCTTGTGACTTCGATACGATATCGTTATAACGAATTCCTTTTCATAATTCAATAAGGATTGTGAATTAAAGGATTGAAATATTACGAAATGATTCGTCAATATTTTTAAAACGTCAAACGCGTATCGAACGTCAGCTTTTCATGAAAATTTCGAGAAGTTGAAGCTTGGAATTAATTTCCATCTTAATTCCTTTATTAAATGGAATATATTTACTTAGTAAGTATGAACTTATCATGACCATTTTGAGATGAGTCGATTTCAACGCTTTGAGACGTTTTGAACGTTAACGCCTAGAGACGCTTTTGAAAATGAGTTTAATGCTCGGAAATTATAATAATTAATTTCCTATTATTATTTTGTGTAATTACAGTATTAATTATTTTTAAAACCAATATTTGAGTATTAAAACTCGATATTTCTTATTTACAATTTCAAAACCCTAATCTTATAAATAAGGGTTTTATCACATGAAATGATACCATTAAATTATCCTATGGTATCTAAACTTTATAATATGATATATATGAATAATATTAAGCATTAAATCAGATTTTCAGCCATAAAAATCGAAGGATTCAGTTTTTATAAAAATTAAACCCAAACTTGCGAAATTAGGGTTTTTATTCATGAAATGTGTAATAATTATATCCTATGCTATTATTTAATATCTAAATCATATATTATGATATATATGTGTATATTTGGGACTAAAATTACATGAGTATCAATAATAGGTGTAATTTATATTTTAATCCTATTTTTCAATAATTGACTCGGTAATATCAATTTTGCATATATTATGTTTTAATTATTTTTATGGCATGTATTATATATCTATGAACTATACTATGATTAATACTTGTATTAAGAGTATTTTAAAATTAAAAACAGCCCCCTTGAACCCCCCCATGCGCCGGCTCCTTCACCCCATAAACATGATTTCACTTTAAATTTTGCCCAATGCATGGAGAGCTCTTTAAACACTCCATAATCATCATTTTCCCTTCCCAAGTGCAGCAATTATTTCCCCTATGTGTGTGTGTAACCGTGTAGAGAGAGAGTATTAGGAGAGGATCTCTTTCATTCCTCTCACAATTTCAAACACACAAAATACACTTCCATTTCTCCATTTTCAGACTCCAAAACCGGTAGCAACCTCTCCATTTTCAAAATTTTTGTTCTTCCATTCTTCTCCATTTCTCCTCCCAAACTTGATACCATTTAGTGTTCTTGTCATCCTAGACATTCTCAAGGTAATACATGGTCTATAGCTTCGATTTTATCCTCCTATATGCTGAAAATTTCAAACTGCTTTATATATATTTATAGGTTTCGAAAGTTATATATATATGCACACATGTGTTTAAATGTTCTTAAGCATGAGCTATTGTTTATATACATGTTCTTGAGGATTTTATTTACAAAATACATGTGAATATGCTTAGATGAACACAGGTTATGGTATATGAAATGCATGAATGTATCTTGCATATATATGATTTTCAACCATGGTATATATTGATATAAATTTTGAAAATGCTATGAAATGTTAAATGAAGGCGAATACTTTTGATATATTCTAAGCATGTATTATTGATCTATGATATGATTTAAGACTATAGTATCGATTTAGGAATTTTGAAAACCATAGCTTAAATTTTGAAAATGCCGTGAGATATATATATGTATATCTTGATGTATAATTTTATTTCAAGCATGCAATGACATATTAATGCTTTAGAACCTTGATTATATGTTCTATGATTTAATTAGAATTTTGAAAATCATATAATTATTTTTCAAAATTACCGTGAGCTATATAAATATATAGGTTGATGTATGATTTTATTTTGAACATGCAATGGTGTATTAATGCTCTAGTATATTGTTTATACATTGTGTAAAATTATTAGAATTTTTGGAAATCAAATACTAAATTAAATCAAATAAACCGTGAGTGATATGCTCTTGAAGGTGATGATTTAATTAGTTTTGATAAATATTATGATGTTACATTACTATACTATAGTGTATAAACATAGTATATAATTGTTGAATTTTGAAAACCAAATGCTAAATAAATCGAAAAGCCGAGAGCAACATAAGCTCATATGGTGACGATTTAAATTAGTTTGGTTGATGTTATGATGTTACAATGTTATAATATAATGTTTAATGATGTTGGAATTTATTTAGAATTTTTAGAAATTGTTTGCTATTTATTTGATAATTATCTCATAATTACCGTGAAATATTGTTATATATTGAAATAAATAGTTATGATGAACTATGGGTTATGAAAATATTATATACTGATGTTGAGATATTATAATAGGTATATACCAATTTTGGGAATTTTGGATGATTATTCCTAATTATTGAATTACCGTGAATATTTATATATGTATATATATAAATAAATAGCAACAGTACTATATGAATTTGATAAATTCATATTCTTGACCATAGTGTATAATAATACACTATATTAATTTAGAAAATTTTTCAAGGGTCGTTTGTTATTTTTAGGACAATTATCGAAAATTTCGATAATTAATAAGGATATTAAATCCTTTTAAAACTGCTTAATTATAAATTTTGGTAAATTAATATTCTGGACAGTTTTCAAATATTACAAAATTTTATAAACATAGATTGCTATGTTTGAGACGAACGCTCATTTTGTAACGCTTTTAAAACCAAAATACGCTTTTTAATTATAAAAGAATTATTAAAATGCGAAAATAATTATAAGTCCTCGATTTACAAGATAAATCGAGGAATAGGACTTTACGCTTTCAAATCGATTAAATTCGATTTATAAAGCAAAATAGTAAGAAATTACTATTTAAAAGTCAAAATCATCGACTTTGTCGACCAAAGTCGACTTCGCCGACTTTTCGCGTCAAACGTGCGATTATACGCTTATAAATATGTCAATACGCCGTAAGGTATACTACTTGAGTATGATGCCTCATTAGTAAGAAAGGATTTCATAAATGAAACCATATATCGAAAACGCATTTATATCGCCGAACGATCTCGAGGAACGAGAAAAGTCAATCGATATCACGATTTAGCGACGTATCAATTCACTAAGGAATTCAGTCTCACATCGATACGAAATATCAAAGTTATCTTAAGTTTTCGAGAGTCTCGATAGACTTGAGCGACGTACTAAAGCCTCGCCAGTAAGGTGTGGACGCCAACGCAATGACGGGACTCGACGAACAATCAAACCTAGGACTTTACAACGAACCGTAGTCCAGGTGGGCTTTCCCTTCTTATCTCAAAAGTGGGCTTCTTATCTTCAAAATGTGGGCCTTTTCTTACCCCACTAAAACGTGACTTTACTGTTATATCAAATGAGTTTATTTACAGCACTTATCCTACAACTGTTTAACAAATGTTTTACTACATTACCTGCCAAAAATATTTCGTTTTGTGTATGGATCCTATCTGTTATGCCCGGTAGGCTGTGGAGATGGTTGGAACTATTATATCAATTGTTGTGGTAGCACCCAACCTTTTAATGTCGGGTCCCGTGTCTTGGATGATAAATGCCCAGCTAGGATTGGCGTGAAGGTCGGAACTATACCGTGTTAACATATGCTTGCAGAGTGATCAGTGTCTTTGTCGACGGATTACGGCCGTCACGGCGTCGTAGATGGGAGGCCTCCTCTCGACGCTTATATAATTATTTATTATTATGTATTGTGACTATGAGATACGGACCATACACACCAAGAAAATGCCCGCCAAAGCTATGTTTATTTAACCGAATGATTTGGTAAGCACAAGGCATTTTAACTAAAACCCTCGCGACTTACTCGATATTGGCGGAATCCAAATATCATCAAATGTTTTCGCATAAGTCCACCGAGTGCAATTTCTTGTACTTAGCCCCGCATGTTTGTTTTTAAATGTGCGGTTGAGCTCGATGGTGATGATGGGGATGTGTTGAGGAGTCTAGTGTCCTCGCCGATTTACTTGAATGTTTGGGTTATACCTTGAATGCATATCGTCATATATGTATTCACACACTTCCACCGCTATACTCGAACTCCTTTATTTATGTTTTATGTTATGAACTATCAAGGCCCATCGGATCGTGCCAAGTTTTGGGGTCCGATGGCCTGACCTTCTTCAAAAACATTATAACATCACCTTATATTCTCGCTCAAGCATGTTAGTTTATTCTTATGCATTTTTATTTTACCCGTAATCCCCAAAATACTACTCCTAGTATTAGTCGCCTCAGCTGGGTTGGTCCTAATGGGGTCGTGACAAAAGTGGAGAACATTTTGTGTGTGTGTGTTCAAAATGGGAGGGAGAAATAGCTTGAGGATGATCTTGAATGAATATAGTTCTAGAAGTTGTATATATATAGATTTATTCCTTTATTAATTCATTTCTTTTTATTTCCTACAATTATTGAAAATTGCATAAGTATTTTTCTAAAATTACTAAGGTTGAACATTAATATTCTTTAATAGTAAAAACTCAATTTTCTCATTAATATAAAGATCCAAAATAATTAAATCCATTATTGGAACACATATCATACAAATATAGATTTAATTCTTTCATATGCAAAATTCAAATAATTATTCTTTAAATTCATAAATTTCAAAAATTATAAAAAATAATTTCTTTATCACTAGATATAAATAAAATAAATTTATTTAAGCCATTTAATAGCTTAAACATTATTTCATTTCATTTTATAAATAAATCTCACATAAACAATAATTAATTCATTTCTTTAGAACATTTTCTATTTCATGAAATTTTTATCCAAACACACAATATTAACCATATATCTCCTATTTTATCATAATAAAACTCGTTTCTAAATAATCTTTACTTCTTCTAAATTATATTCATTTGATTAGAAATTAATCGAATGTCTATCGCTTAATAATTTATTATGCACTTATTTATAAGTTTTTAGGGATTGAATGCCTTTAAGCTCCTAATTAATACTTAATTAGGATCTAATTAGGACTAAAAGATTTTCGGGTTACTACATTCCCTCCCCCTTAAAATAAATTTCGTCCTCGAAATTTGGTACCTGATAAAACAACTGTGGATACTTCTCTTTCATCTGGTCTTCTAGTTCCCAAGTCACTTATTCTAAACCATGATGTTTCCACTTAACTTTAACTAAAGGAATAGTCTTATTCCTTAGTTTTTGCTCCTTTCGATCTAGAATGCATTCTTGTTTCTCTTCATAGCTCAAATCAGGCTCGGGAACTATTTCTTCATAGTGAAGAATGTGTTTAAGGTCATACACATTCTTCCTAAGTTGGGAGACGTGGAACACATTATGAACATTAGCGAAATTGGGTGGTAACACCAATTTGTATGCTACTGGCCCGACTCTTTCCAATACTTCATAAGGTCCGCTAAATCGCGGTTTAAGTTTTCATTTTATTCCAAAACGGTGAACTCCTTTGGTCGGGAAAATTTCAGAAGACTTTGTCTCCTACTTCAAAATTTAACTCGTTCGACGATTGTCTGCAGAGGATTTTTTTCTATCTTGGGCTTCTTGCATTCTCTTCTTAATCTGCCGCACTATTTGAATCATCTCTTCTACTGCTTCGAGACCAAGGACATTTCTTTCCCCAACTTCATCCCAATAAAGATGCAACCTACATTTCTTACCATATAATGCTTCGTAGGGTGCCATGTTTATTATTACATGATAACTGTTGTTATAGGCGAATTCGATAAGTGGTAGAATTTGTTCCCATTGTTCTCCTCTGCCTAACCCTACCTGTTCGATCATATCCTCAAACTTTTGTATGGTTCTTTCAGTCTGGCCGTCAGTTTGTGGGTGAAATGTTGTACTGAAGTTTAATTGAGTACCCAATTCCTTTTGGAAGCTCTTCCAAAATTGGGATGTAAACTTAGAATCTCTGTCTGAAGTAATCGAGATTGGCACTCCATGTAACCGAACAATTTCACGAATGTAAATTTGTGCTAGTTTCTCGGCTCCATATGTCACAGGAATCGGAATGAAATGAGCACTCTTTGTTAGCCGATATACTATCACCCAAATCACTATGTTTCTCCGCTTCGATCTAGGCAATCCCGTTACGAAATTCATAGTTACATGATCCCACCTCCACTCAGGAATTTCCAAGGGTTGCAACTTTCCATACGGCCTTTGATGCAATGCTTTAACTTGTTGACAAGTTA
The DNA here is from genome assembly GCA_036937905.1 of Salvia rosmarinus. NCBI lineage: Eukaryota > Viridiplantae > Streptophyta > Magnoliopsida > Lamiales > Lamiaceae > Salvia > Salvia rosmarinus. Next base: position 32,743 of record JAODLM010000141.1, read on the forward strand.
AGCATCGTTCAACATATGACGCTATTTCTTGTTTCATTCCTGTCCAAACAACTCTTTACTTGGGATCTTGGTACATTTTTGTACTCCCCGGGTGCGCGGAATATGGAACATTGTGAGCTTCACTCAAAATTTCGTCTTTCAACTTTTCATTATCGACATGAATATCGATTACCTAGCATAATCGCATTATCTCCACTTCATGATATCCTTGATAGTCTCCAATTATAATCCTCTCTCGTAATTTTTCAATTTGTGCATCTTGTCGTTATACCAATTATCCGAGCTCTTAAATTTGGTGTCACCACTAATGCTGCTACAATTTCTTGAGTAGTTTCAGGTGGTACTACTTCTAGCTTCATTCTTTAAAATTCTCTCAGCAACTCTTCATTCTCGGTTAGTAAAAATCCTAACCTTTCTTGACTTTTCCTACTCAAAGCATCAGCAACGACATTTGCCTTTCCCGGATGGTATTTAATTTCACAATCATAGTCTTTGACTAACTCAAGCCACCTTCGTTGCCGCATATTTAAGTCTTTCTGTTCGAAGAAGTATTTCAGACTTTTATGATCAGTGAAGATTTCACACTTTGATCCATATAAATAATGTCTCCATATCTTCAATGCGTGAACCACTGCGGCTAACTTCAGGTCATGAGTGGGAATATTAAGTTCATGGGGTCTTAATTGTCGTGAAGAATAGGCGATCACTTTCCCCTCTTGCATAAGAACACATTCTATCGCATTTCTCGACGCATCGGTATAAATGGTGTATGCTTTCTCTGGATCAAGTACTATTAAGACAGGAGCAGTGGTCAGTCTATCTTTGAGCTCTTGAAAACTGTCTTCACATTCCTGAGTCTATTAAAACTTTACTCCTTTCTTCAACAACTGCGTCATTGGCCTAGCTATTTTAGAAAATCCTTCGATGAATCTTCTATAATAACCTGCTAAGCCTAGAAAACTTCAAATCTCGATAGGAGTTGTAGGCGATTTCCATTCCTGAACAGCTTGCACTTTCATAGGGTCAACTTTAATTCCTTCTGCCGAGACAACAAGAAAATTCACATCTTTCAACCAGAATTCACATTTACTGAATTTGGCATATAGCTTCTCGGTCCTCAACTTCTCCAAAACGGTTCTTAAATGCATTTCATGCTCTTGTTCACTTCTTGAATATATCAAAATATCATCGATAAAACCAATACAAATTTATCAAGATATTCATGGAAGACACGATTCATAAGATCCATAAACACGGTGGAGCATTGTCAATCCAAACGGCATCACTACAAACTCGTAGTGTCCGTATCTAGTCCGAAAAGCGCTGGGTATATCTTCCGATTTAATCTTCACTTGATGGTAACCCGATCTTAAATCAATCCTTGAAAATACACTCGCTTCCTTAATTGATCAAACAAATCATCTATCCGGCGCGGATACTTGTTCTTTAAAGTTAACTTATTCAACTCTCGATAATCGATACACATTCGTAATGTATCGCCTTTCTTTTAACAAATAGAACAGGCGCTTCATGGTGACGCTTTCGTAATATCCCAAAGAATTAAATGCCTAATTACTTATATTTAAATTGTAAATTAAGGTTTCACGAAATAATTGAATTAGTAATTTATCGAATAATGATTTCGATTAATTACGAGTAATGAATTCTATTTTATATTCACTAAGGATTGTGAATTAAGGAATATAATTTTATAAAGTATTTCTAAAAGAGTATTTTAACGTCGATCGAGTATCGATAGTTAAAATTTCGTAAAATTTTCTAAGGAACGAAGCTTAGAATTAAATTCCATTATTAATGGAATAATTTAATAAAGTGATTACGACTTTATTACGACCATTTTGAGATGAGTCGATAATGAACGCTTTTGAGACGCTTCAAACGTTAACGCTTAGAGATGAATAGAAAATGAGTTTAATGATCAAGGAATTATAATATTTAAATTCCTATGATTATTATATGTAATTAGAGTATTATTTAGCATTAAGATAATGCTAGAACATTAAGGATTAATTATTGGACAAGTTTAGAATTTTCGAAACCCTAATTCAAAATTGTGGTTTTCACATGAAATGATACTAATAATTTTTCCTATGATATAATTTATCATCTAAAACATATATTATGATATATATCTATAAATAGCATGAAAATAAAATATGTACCTTTGCATTATGGAAATAGAGACTTATGTATAGTAATAACATGATTTACGTGAGTTTTGTGCTAGATTTGCTATGTTATGTGATTAAATGAATCAAGTGGGATATAATTACACTCTAACCAAGTAAAGTAAATGAAGAATGGAATCAAGTGATGTGTGATGATGAGAACCGTATATAATGTTGGAAAATGAGGTAAGAAGCTTTGACACAACTCTTAAGTAATGATGTATTCTACATTTGGGAATGTGTATTATATTATACATGTATTAGACACAAAAATTGAGATTTGTTTCCTTCTTACAAGAGAGTCACGGCTCTTATATCCAAATTCAAAATCAAAACTGTAGGAATTGAATTGTTCAAGAAAGAAAATGGTGTAAGAAGTATTAACTCCCATGACATATGAATTGACGAGTCATAATAAAAATTTGTGTCTTCCTTGTGTGTGTGAGAGTGCCGACGGCACTTGTCCAAAGCAAGTGAGGAATGAAATTGTTTATTTCAAAAATAATATGTAAGACATATTTACTATAGTGATGTATTCATTGATGAGTCATAAAGTGTTTTTAGAAAAGGCTTCCAAATTGTATAGAGAGAGAGAGACCGAGAGAGAGAGAGAGAAGTGATAGGAGTGTATCATTTAATTTACATAAGTAATAGGTATTCATTAAAGCAAACACATTTCCATCTCTCTCAAACAAGAAAGAACCGAGAGCTTCTAAGGAAGAAAAGCTTGAGTGTTCATTGCTTTTCAATCACCAAAAGCTTGATACTAAAATCATTTCACACTAAATCAATACCGTTAAAGGTTTAGAAATCGAACGAGCTTCGATTATACATTAAGATTTTAATTTTCCAATGGTTTGATCTTATGTTAAGCATGTGTTCTTATTTATGAAATTATGCTAACATGATAGTTGTTCATTAATAATGTGTAGTATGATGAAATATAAGCATATATCATGTTTAAATTAAATTAAGCATGTTATGAAATTTTGAGGATGATCGAAAATTCTCAAGATTTATTTAAGGTCGGATTATTGATATATGATGTTATAGGAGTTCATAGTGATTTATTGGGAATTTTTAAAATCCTATGCTATATTTTTCAATATGACCGAAAATATGATGAAAATGTTAAATTGATGTACAATTTTTATTTAAGAAATGTTATAGCATATTGTCGATCTAGGACCTTAATTATGTACTATGAATTTACTAGAATTTTGAAGAATTTGCTCAAATTTTTCAAATGGTCGTGAGCTTCAAGCTTGAGAAATGATGATTTAGTTGTTTTAATGAATATTATGATGTTATGTTGTTACACTATAGTGTATAAGCATAGTGTAATTTTGTCGAATTTTATAAAATGTTTAGTATATTTTGAAGGAACCGAGACCTCGAACAATGATGATGTGAAATGTTGTTGACTATAGTTATAATTATGTTATAGATTAATGTTGGGCCTCAGATAAATTAATTAGAATTTTAGAAAATTATTTGGACAAAAATTTGAAGAAAACCGTGACCTATAGAATAAAATAAAGTGATGCCCAAATTTTTCTATAGTTAATGTTAATACATATTAGTGATACTATGATAAAATAGTACACTATATGAATTTAGAAGAATTTTGGAAGAAGATTGAAAATTAAAAGCTTTGGTGAGCTAGAAAATATATATAAGGATTTTAAATCCTTAATATCAAGAAAATAATACATTATATGTCTAGAAATTATTTTAGACATATTAAGAATTTATGGAATTTTATAAACATAGAATACTATGTTTATGACGAAACGTTATATTAAATAACGTTAGAAATGAAAAATAATGTTTAATGAATAAGTTAATTAATATTTAAGAAAAATATTAATAAAGTTTATCGATTTATGTGAAAAATCGAGAATTAGGGTTTTATGAAAAGAAATCGATTGAAAATCGATTTATATGGAAATTAGATATTAAATATATGAATTATTAAAGAATTTATAAAGAAAAGTCAAAATTGTTGACTTTTGAAATTAACGATGAAATACGCTCGATAAATACGCTAATACGTGAAAACGACAATTATATAAGAAAATCTCATTGGTGAGAAAAGATTTCATAATTGAAATCTTTATATCGAAAAACGTTAGAATACGCCGAACGCTTAACCTAAAAGGTTAAATGAAATAGTTGAACATATCTCGCCTCTATCGAAGTACGAGAAATGTTTAGTTTAAGATACGCGATTGAATCGCGATTGAATTCTAAGGAATTCAAATTATATTAGTATAAGTTATCAAAGTTTATTTTAAACTTTGAAAATCTCAAAACGTGACAGATATACTAAAATCGCTTTTACGTAGCGAGACGCGATGCGATCGTCACATAGAAGGAAAACGAATTAAGAAAGCTTACGCATCAGTGGGCTTTTTTTCTTATCCTCAAGGATAAAATGCTCTATTTATGATGCTTTCTTCAAATGAAAAGTAATTATTTATGATGCTCTTTTGAGAAATGATTATGAAATGATGATGAAATTACCCGCCCAAAATGTTTATGTTTTATGTATGTATCCTATCCATGAATGAATGAATGATGAATGTTGTCGGGTCGCCCCAACTTATGAATGAAATCGATATCGGATCCTATGCCCAAGGCTTATACCGCCAGATTAACGTGTACACCTAATGGTGATCGTGTCAGAAGGACAATTCACGGTCGGTCACAACGACGTAGAGGAGGCCTCCTTCTACGGCGAAATGTTAATGTTATGATGAAATGAAGGGATATGGATCATACATACAAGGAAAATGTCTCACAGCATTTAATGTTTATGAAAATGATGAAAAGTTTAGTAAGCTCAAGGCCTTTTAATCAAAACCCTCAGGTCTTACCATGACGGGGCGAGTAATTAAAAGATGATAAAATGTTTTCGCATAAGTCCACCGAGTGCATTATTTGTACTCACCGCATATTTGTTTTAAATGTGCGATTGAGTCGGTGATGCGATGGAGCAAAGTTGTTGAGCAATAGGAAGGTTGTCGCCGAAAGTTATACCTTGATAGTACATCGTCATATGTACATATCACATGTTTTCCACCGCAAGAACATAAGTTATGTAGTAAGGTCCAAAACATACTTGATATATGTATCACGCTTAATGTTAAATGGTCTCATTGTTTATTCATCCTGCTTAGAGTAATAATCCCCGCTAAATCGCACTTAGGATTTAGGGTCACAGAGTGGTATCGAGCGGTTCGCTTTTTCAACCCAAAATCTCCTTTAAGGTTAAGTCTAGATTGAGTCACTAGACTTCTAAAGGTCACCGACAATGCTCAACACTCCATCACATCAAGCTCAACCGAATGAGGTAAATGATTCCTTTTCAAAATTTTGAAATGAAAAGTTGAAAGAGAAAAGGATCGAGATGATTTTTCAAAAGGAATGAAAGATGAAAGATGAATGATATGAAATGGAAGTTATGAATAATGTTGAGAATGAAAGTTATGCAAAGTGATCAAGTTAGAAATGAATGCTTATGATTGATAATGGGCAAATGTGCCAAGAATGAAATGTTGAATTTGCAAAATTCAAGTAATACATGCATTCAATAAGTATGTTATGAAATTGAACAAAATTTTCAAGTTTTCATAACCAAATTGCTCAAATTTCAAGATTATGTATAATGAATGAATATGCTTGAAATGAACGTGAATGGCCAAAGTTGAATGATGAATTCTTCAAATTCAAAGAAATGTGCATGTATAAATGAACTATGTTTTCATTATTTGAAACTTTAGTTTCAAATCTCAAGATTTATTATGACAAATGATATGTCATCTCAAGAAAAACATAGACTATATAAGAAGCATGATCACGTATTGCAAAAGAACATAGAAGTACGAACTTCATTCCTTTACAAGAACAAAAGAATGATATGAAGAAAAGAAAGTTAACGATAACCTAGAGCTTCAAGGCAAAAGACGAATGTGAAAACGAATACGACTTGCATGTGCGACGACCGACTATGTGCGACTTCGCATGTGCGACTGACGACACGACTTCGCATGTGCGACTCGACTTCATGCATGTGCGACTCGACTCGACTATGACTTATGACTTCATGTGCGACTCGATGTGCGACTTGACCGCATGTGCGACTCGACTTTGACTTCGCATGTGCGACTCGACTGCGACGACTCGGCATGTGCGACTCGACTCGACCGGCATGTGCGACACTGACCTCGACTTGACTTCCGACTGCGCGACGATCGTCGACTTTGACTTCGGCAATTTTATAACATCGACTTTGACATGTCGACCTTGGTAGTATACACTCGACATCGACGCCGGCACCTTACTCTGTACTACCGGCATCGGCAACGGCATGCACGACCTGGCGCCGGCATCGCCACGATCTCGGCGCGAGCGAGCGAATTTTTCCCGCACCGCGCAGTGATTTTGTTTTGCTCGCTCTCGCTCGCTTGAACTCCGATTTACGCACGGTTTTCACCTACGTGCCCCTAATGCACTGTAATTTATTTCTTATGAAGGACCAAATCCCTGATTCCTACTCCAGAATTTACGAGAATCAGTTGAAGTTAGTTCTATGATTTGTATAGAATGAGAACGTTATAGTATGATAAGAATCTTAGAATGTTACTAAGAAAGTAAGATTTCCAGTAATACAAGTAGAGCCATGACGTACATGAGAACCTTTGTTGATGACCTATTACGAGTATATAAGGTTTCAAATTATATTCATTACCCAATTTCTGTCATTGAGTTTAACTCTATGACCTAGTTCCAATTGAGAAATCATTTGAGTTTCTCACTTTTTCTGAAGGAAATTTACAACCCAAACCTTATAAAGTGTCCTTTGAAACCAAGCCTCAGGGATCGAGAAAATAATTGTGACGGTCCGCCAGCCCATATGACCAAAGAAATCTCAAGAGTCGCCATTCGGTCTTCGGACCCTAGATCCCAATTATTCAAATTCAAAGAGCATATCGATTCAATCATTAAAAGATGTTATTTTGATTTGTGAGACAAGACTTCTTGTAAGTAGTCGTGATAATTTCTCCTCGATTCTCGAAACCATCAAGTATGATGAATGTCGACTTACCTTGTCACCTAAGTGCAAATTAGTAAAGCGATAAACATCAGCATGATATAGGTCGACTTATTTCACCACCTAAAAGTTTCGCATCAAGAAAGTGATAGACATCAAGAAATTATGATGTAAAGAAAATCTCATGAGACGAGATATTTTCCTATGATACACATGGATGTGATGACCCTTGATGGGCTTTACAAAGATTGATAACAAAGAAGTTATACCTTCATATGATCGTTATGATAATAAAGTTATGAATAAGATACTTTTAGATTGAATGCAAGAGTAAAAGTAAAGAAAAGTATATGATATCCGTGGATATAATTTCCTCACCATGTCATAACGAGAGAGATTACAACTTATCTTTAAGATAGTTGTTTGTCCCTAAACCTCGTTAGTAGGTTGGACATGTTTAAAAGAATGAAGATGCATGCAAGATATTCTTTTCAAAGAATATATATATAAATGAATGATAGCATCTCAGAAAATAAATCTCTCGCCTTATACCTCAATCAATGAGATTATGCTTGAGCATAATCGATTCCAAGTAATTGAGACTTGGCTAAACAAACGATAATGAGATTGAGGAATCATAATCCTTGAGATTGTGTGAACGACTAGGATAGCCCTAGTTGTAAATCAAGTATGGAGAAAATATCTCCAAAGCCAAGACATGGTAATAAGATGCTTGGAATTTAAGTCATGGTGTACGAATGTACTACCTCACCAAGCCATACGACAATAATGACGGTTCTAACCCTGAGTGTGAAAACCGAAGTATAACGAAAGTAATATTACTTTCAGATACCATGTTCAAGAAAAGGGACAAAAGTCAAAATAACTGAAGAAACTATGAGCTATACAATTATAAGATAGACCACGACATAATATAAGCTTCAGAGAAATATGACTTGATAAATAAGGATTTCCTTGAAAAGAGTTAAAGTAAGGATATATGAGAAATATATTCCTAAGATAGATAAAGTAAAAAGGAAGTCAATCATTCATACCGGATTAGGAATGAATGATAGTGATAGAGACATGACGATCTCTACGATAAGATTTAATTATCGATATATCAATATCAAAAGATAGGTTGATGTAGACCTAACCACAAAATGCTATTGGTAAAAGCATAACGGTACTGATACCCGAAAAGGATACGGTAAACGAGGTGATAAGAGACTATAGCAAGGGAACATAATGTCCCAATGGAAAGGACAATGATATACGAAATAGATGTTTACTTGAATAGACGGGAACACCGTAGACCAAAGCCTATACTTCACACCGAAAACTGAACGAACAAAACCAAGAAGGCCTCGATAGGTATGAGAAAGATTTCTAATACCTATAATATTTTCTTTACCTATAATAGTTTGTTCGATATAGGTGCTTCATGTTCTAACATCGCACAAGTATGTGCGTAAACGATAGAACCTAATTCGGATAAACGAATCAAGAAATGAAGATCTCTTCACCTATATGAGAATTATGGCCGTCGCAGTGTTGCTCAAGCTTAGAATTGAACCTAGGATCGCCTAAGGTTCTATCCAATGATTTGAATCATTATATCTATGTGGAACGAGATATAATTCTAGAGACAAGAAGTTTTGAGATGGCCGCCATTCACGTGATTAGTGACCGGCCTAGTCTCTTCGTTAGAAATTTTACGCAACAGATTTTAGTACCCACTATTTGCTTATGCGAATAAATTTTAGAGCGATATACGATCAAGGTGTAAAACGAAATGAGTGATAAGATAAGTGTCATGAGTCGTGTCGTAAGTTGTTTACAAGTTATATATGTCTTAAAGTGTTTAATTCTTTAAGAGATCCTTCTTGTTTAAAATTCCTTTATTGCTTTGATTTAAGTCCGACTTATCTAGAAATATCTGCTTACGTATGGCGTGAAAAGGGAAATAATACGGTAAGAAGATAACCACAAGGCCTACAAGCTTAGAACTCACACAGCATATCGGCTCTTTTATTATAAACGGGCATGGATTTAGGACAGCTTTTGAGGAATTTCTACACCTTTGAAGGATGCTCGTAACTATGGAGTTACGGATGAGGATGGTATCCAAAGGTTTATTCGCCGCTTGCCAACAGACCGGCAAAAGTTTGCAAAAGAAGTATCAAGAGAATATCTTCTCGCATGTAGAAAATTCCAAGACTTGGGCACTTACCAGATTTGTCAACCGCTCAAGCATACATATAATGCGATGGAACGGCACCTACTAGCACTTGTCCCGGTCCCCGCAAGTTACCCAAGATGGTACAAAGGAATGGTTGTACCGATGTTCCAAACGCCGCCCACGCCCCGTGCCGCAAATTATACCCGAAAGGGACGAGAATGGCCAAAGGACAGATCTTACCGCCTCATGGACTAGGAGAATTACCACTACCAACTCAACCATACTTTCCGATAAAAGTAACACAAACTTCGGTATTGAAGAAGAAACAGGAGCAACTTGACCCCGCTCTCTCAAGGAGATAGATCATCTGAGGTATGAAGCAAAACGCACTGGAGAAAGGCAAGTTTCAAACGAGGAGTACGATTCCATGAAGGCCACTCGAGACGAGAATCCTATGATGATATGAGACTTATATGTAGATAATGGTTTATGTTGAAAATGGTGTGGTTAGAATATGTAAAATAAACATAGTTTGGAGTATTTTGTGAATATGTTAAAATGGTGTCAAAATTTTGAATGTAAAAAGAACTAGATGCTATGTAATCAGTCGGCTTGATAGACCGACCCTTGTAATTAATGTATGAAAAGTCCTCACTGAGGCATTTTGATGTAATATATTATATGGTCTTTGTAGAATGGTATCCGATATACGAAAACGAATTGTTCCGAATAAGATATGGTTACTATGAGATAATAGTTAAGCCATTCGGACTAACAAATGCACCACCCCGATCATGAACCTCAAAATCGAGTGTTCCACACATACTTAGACAATTTTGTCTTAACCTTTATGAATAACGTTCCTATCCATACGAAGAATGAGAAAGAACGAAAGAACGTCAAGGACCTGCTTTTACGAATTTTAAGAGCTGTGCAAATTTTGCCAAGAACAAGATTGTGAATTTCGCTTAAAGAAATATTCCTCGTGCACATAGTGTCTTTAGAAGGAATCAAAGTAGATCCGCAAAGGATAAAGCAATTAAGAATGAAAGTCGTCAATGACCTAAAATGAGATCGTGAATTTTCTAGATTAATCGACTACTATCGAGATCCATGAAGAACTCTCTAAGGTAGCAAGGCCGATAACATAGCTACCCCAAAAGGAATCAAATTTACATGGATTAATAAAAGTAAGGCTATGTATTAATATGAGAAAGAAAATAGCTTACGATCACAATGACTTAGGCCACATGAATAGAAATTCCCAACTCACGACTTGAAATAGTAACAATAATAAGTACCAAAGTCTTGAGACATCACCCTATGACAATAAGTTAAAAATCCTTCACAGATTACAAAAGTTTGAATTAATTCTTCGAGCAAAGAGACTTGAATACGGATAGAAAAGATGGCTCGAATCAAGAAAAAAAAAAAAAATTACAATTGTGATATAAATATCACCTACGGAAGGTTAATGTAATTTCTAATGCCCTAAGTTATAAAATTCAGCCTAAATTATGATATGTCCTTATAGAAAAGGAAAACTCATTGAGAGTTTAAGAAAATGAAAATGTAAATAGTCGGGCAATCGTGAACTAACGAAGTTGTATTCTCACACCAAGGTGACATATGACTAAAGAAAAGGATGATAAACGAAAGGAGAAAGGATGAAAATGGGAATAGAATACAAATTAAGATAAGGAAAAAGAGTCAAGGATTTTAAGAAGACGGACAATGTTATATTGTCTAAGAAAGGGTTATATGTATATATATTTCAAGCAATAATAAGTTTAGAAATGAAATCATAAATGAAATTCATGACCTTTCTCATACCGCCCAACCAGCAAAGATTAAGAGATATTATGATTTACGAGAAAAGTTAGATAGTAAGGAATAAAATGAGATATAACCATATTGTCGAGCAAAGGTCTCTGTTATCAACAAGTGAAGGCATTGTATCAATGACCTTATAAGAGGTTATAATCTCTAAAGATACACGAATGAAAATGGAATGACATAGCAATGGATTTTATGACGGGTTTTGCCAAAGTCATAAAGAAGTCGCACTACTATATGGGTAGTAGTGATCGACTCACCAAATATGTTCATCTCGCCTATTCGATGACTCGTAGATCCGAAAAGTTAGCTCACCGCATATAAAGGAAATCGATATTTACAGGGATACCAAAACCTATCATTTCGTGATAGAGACTCTAAGTTTACCCCTAGATTTTGAACTAACTCACAAAAAGGAGTTAGACACTAGATTGAACCTTAACATAGATGTCCACCACCGATAGATGGACAGCTAAAAGGACAATATGGACGCTTAAGCATACGATAGAACATTAATGTTAAATCAAGGTGCAAGTGGGAACGATTGTACCACTTGTTAAGTTCACGCACGACCATAGTCGCAAGCAATGATCAATATAGCCTTTATGAGGCATTATGTGAAAGAAATATCGACCACCACTTTATTGTAATAAAGTAAGTGAGAGAAAGTATAAGGTCCCGACAATGTAAATGAAATGATTAAGATATCTACCAAACGAGGCAAAGAATAAGAAAAGCTCGTGATGTATAAAAGTCTTACCGATACGCCAGAATCCGAATCGCATTTTTAAATGCGAATTAAAGTTTCTTAAGATTTCTCCATCGAGGAAAATTATAAAGTTCAGATACAAGAATGTAGAGATCATGTTTTATAGGACCTTACGAGCTCCTAGTAATGATAGGCCCAGTAGTCTATAGATTGGTACTTCCACCAAATTGGGGAATGTACGTAATGTTTTCCACGTATCACAGTTAAGGAAGTACGAAAATGACCCAAATCATGTGATCCGCCATAATGACGTGATCTTTAACTCAGATGAGTTGTGATGAAAATCTACGACTATTTTGATCGTATTTATTCAACGATTAAAGAATCAAGTTCGTCTTTAATGAAAGTCCAATGGAGAAATCATGGACAAAAAGAAATCACGTGGAAAATTTAAGATGTTATGATGCAAAGATATCCCATACTTTATGAGGAATGCAAATTTCGGACTAAATTTCTTTTAAGGATGGTAGAATGTAATATCCCAAAGAATTAAATGCCTAATTACGATATTTAAATTGTGAAATTAAGGTTTCACGAAATAATTGAATTAGTAATTTATCGAATAATGATTTCGATTAATTACGAAGTAATGAATTCTATTTTATATTCACTAAGGATTGTGAATTAAGGAATATAATTTTATAAAGTATTTCTAAAGATTATTTTAACGCCGATCGAGTATCGATAGTTAAAATTTCGTAAAATTTTCTAAGGAACGGCTTAGAATTAAATTCCATTATTAATGGAATAATTTAATAAAGTGATTACGACTTTATTACGACCATTTTGAGATGAGTCGATAATTAACGCTTGAGACGCTTCAAACGTTAACGCTTAGAGATGAATAGAAAATGAGTTTAATGATCAAGGAATTATAGTATTTAAATTCCTATGATTATTATATGTAATTAGAGTATTATTTAGCATTAAAATAATGCTAGAACATTAAGGATTAATTATTGAACAAGTTTAGAATTTTCAAAACCCTAATTCAAAATTAGGTTTTCTCACATGAAATGATACTAATAATTTTTCCTATGATATAATTTATCATCTAAAACATATATTATGATATATATCTATAAATAGCATGAAAATAAAATATGTACCACTTATATATTGAAATAGCCGTGACTTATGTGTCAGCAACAAAGTTTACGTGAGTTTCATGCTAGATTTTGCTATGTTATGATTAAATGATACAAGTGGGATATATTGTACACTCTAACCAAGTAAAGTAAATGAAGATGAATCAAGTGATGTGTGTGATGTAAGAACCGTGTATTTGGTGGAAAATGAGGTAAGAAGCTTTGATACAACTCTTAAGTAATGATGTAAAATACATTTGGTAATGTGTATCGACTAATACATGGTATTAAGACAAAATTGAAATTCATTCCCTTGTCTACAAGAGAGAGAGCCGACGGCTCTTATAATCCAAATTCAAAGGATCAAATTGTTTTGTTCAAAATGGTGTAAGAAGTATTAACTACCATGACATATGAATTGATGAGTCATAGAATAAATTTTGTGTCTTCCTTTGTGTAGGACATGAGAGTCGAAACGGCACTTTGTCCAAAAGCAAAGTGAGGAATCAAATTGTTTTAATCAAAAATTTGTAAGACATAGTTACTATAGTGATGTATTCATTGATGAGTCATAAAGTGTTTTTAGAAAAGGCTTCCAAATTGTATAGAGAGAGTGAGAGAGACCGAGAGAGAGAGAGAGATTGAGGATGTATCAAGTCATTTATTTACATAAGTAATAGCTTTTTAAAAAAAACACATTTTTACTCTCTCCAAACAAGAAAAAGAACCGAGCTTCTAAGGAGAAAAAGCTTGAGTGTTCATTGCTTTTCAATCACCAAAAGCTTGATACTAAAATCATTTCACGATAAATCAATACCGTAAAAGGTTAGAAATCGAACGAGCTTCGATTATACATTAAGATTTTAATTATCCAATGGTTTGATCTTATGTTAAGCATGTGTTCTTATTTATAAAATTATGCTAACATATGATAGTTGTTCATTAATAATGTGTAGTATGATGAAATAGAAGCATATATCATGTTTGAAATTTAATTTAAGCATGTTATGAGAAATTTATGATGATGATCGAAAATTCTTAGAATTTATTTAAGGTTGGATTAATGATATATGATGTTATAGGAGTTCATAGTGATTTATTGGGAATTTTTAAAATCCTATGCTATATTTTTCAATATGACCAAAATGATGAAAAAATGTTAAATTGATGTACAATTTTTATTTAAGAAATGTTATAACATATTGTTGATCTAGACCTTAGTTATGTACTACATGATTTTATTAAGAATTTTAGAAATCAATTGCTCAAAATTTTCAAAATGACCGTGAGCTTCAAGCTTGAAAATGCATGATTTAGTTGTTTTTAATAAATATTATGATGAAATGTTGCTACACTATAGTGTATAAGCATAGTGTAATTTAATTGAATTTTATAAAATGTTTAGTATATATATTGAAGGAACCGAAACCTCGAACATATAATCCTTGATGTAGAAATTGAATATGTTGGACTATAGGTTATAATTATGATATAGATTAATGTTGGGGCCTCAGATAAATTAATTAGAATTTTAGAAAATTATTTGGACAAAAAACGAAGAAAACCGTGACCTATGGAACAAAATAGGAGATGCCCAAATTTTTCTATAGTTAATGTTAATACATATTAGTGATACTATGATAAAATAGTACACTATATGAATTTAGAAGAATTTTGGAAGAAGATTGAAAATTAAAGCTTGAAACCGTGAGCTTGATATATATATATATATATTAAGGATTTTAATTCCTTAATATCAAGAAAATAATACATTATATGTCTAGAAATTATTTTAGACATATTAAGAATTTATGGAATTTTATAAACATAGAATACTATGTTTATGTCGAAACGTTATATTAAATAACGTTAGAAATGAAAAATAATGTTTAATGAATAAGTTAATTAATATTTAAGAAAATATTAATAAAGTTTATCGATTTACGTGAAAATCGAGAATTAGGGCTTTATGAAAAGAAATCGATTGAAAATCGATTTATATGGAAATTAGATATTAAATATATGAATTATTAAAGAATTTATAAAGAAAAGTCAAAATTGTTGACTTTTGAAATTAACGATGAAATACGCTCGATAAATACGCTAATACGTGAAAACGATTAATTATATAAGAAAATCTCATTGGTGAGAAAAGATTTCATAATTGAAATCTTTATATCGAAAAACGTTAGAATACGCCAACGCTTAACCTAAAAGGTTAAATGAAATAGTTGAACATATCTCGCCTCTATCGAAATACGAGAAATGTTTAGTTTAAGATACGCGATTGAATCCATGATCAATTCGCTAAGGAATTCAAATTATATTAGTATAAGTTATCAAAGTTTATTTTAAACTTTGAAAATCTCAAAACGCGACAAACGCACTCAAATCGCTTTTACGTAGCGTGAGACGCGATGCGATCGTCGACATAGAAGGAAAACGAATTAAGAAAGCTTACGCACTGTGTGGGCTTTTTTTCTTATCCTCAAGGATAAAATGCTCTATTTATGATGCTTTCTTCAAATGAAAAGTAATTATTTATGATGCTCTTTCGAGAAATGATTATGAAATGATGATGAAATTACCCGCCCAAAATGTTTATGTTTTATGTATGTATCCTATCCATGAATGAATGAATGATGAAATGTTGTCGGGTCGCCCCAACTTATGAATGAAATCGATATCGGATCCTATGCCAAGGCTTATACCGCCAGATTAACGTACACCTAATGGTGATCGTGTCAAAGGACACCACGGTCGGTCACACGCCGACGTAGAGTGAGGCCTCCTTCTACGGCGAAATGTTAATGTTATGATGAAATGAAGGATATGGATCATACATACAAGGAAAATGTCTCACAGCATTTAATGTTTATGAAAATGATGAAAAGTTTAGTAAGCTCAAGGCCTTTTAATCAAAACCCTCAGGTCTTACCATGACGGGCGCGAGTAATTAAAAGATGATAAAATGTTTTCGCATAAGTCCACCGAGTGCATTATTTGTACTCACCGCATATTTGTTTTAAATGTGCGATTGAGTCGGTGATGCGATGGAGCAAAGGTTGAGCAATAGGAAGGTTGTCGCGAAAGTTATACCTTGATAGTACATCGTCATATGTACATATCACATGTTTTCCGCCGCAAGAACATAAGTTATGTAGTAAGGTCCAAAACATACTTGATATATGTATCACGCTTAATGTTAAATGGTCTCATTGTTTATTCATCCTCGCTTTAGAGTAATAATCCTCGCTAAATCGCATTTTAGGATTTAGGGACCCGCATATTTAGAAATACATGTGATCGCCCCTTTTCACACGTAAAAGGCGTATATAGAAGGTAAGTCGAGTATCGTATCCACGAGGATTATGTCTGAAAACACGAAGCTAGCTCAGCGATAATTCATCATTATTCAAGCTGAGAAAATTGGGTGAGAGGTTTAAGGGCTTGAATTTAATCCAAAGCGAAGTAACCATCGAGAAAATAAAATAAAGCAACAAAACCTCGGATGATAAAGCAGATAAGAGACACTAACCCTAGGGATGCATTAATCATATCCACAACGATGTTTATCCTGCTCCTATTAGCCAATTTTAATCCGCACAAGATGGAAGATCACAAATATAACCAACAACTTCAATTACGACAATTGCGGCAAGAGATTACGAGTTTTCCTACCATTCTAGGTGAAAACAAGTAAC